>JBBMEG010000009.1:13782096-13795539 GCA_037832605.1 Cyclanthera cordifolia | reverse complement strand
CTACCTGAATATCCATGTTAAATTCCCTTTATTTTATGTAGTTCATAATTCATGGGCACAATGTTGTAATCGGATTAAGTAACTTATACTGTGGTTTAATTTGCGAGTGGTGAAGAAGAACCAAAGAATGGGGAAGGGAGGAAAGCTGGTAATGTTGCTAGTGAGGACTGTTGGCTAAAGAAGGTGAGGGTGCAGAGATTAAAGCATAAATAAACATTGATGTTTCTGAACTTAGATTGTTCTTACAACTTGTCAATCCAAACAACCTTACCCATCCACCATCAATTTATTTGGGTCGGATTGTGTTTAAATAAAATAAATTTTTCTTTGTTGTGTTGATTATTGGATAAAATCAAAATTAGTTTTGGGTAACATTAAAACTAATTTTTTTATTTGAATATAATTTTTTATGTATATATTTATTTTATTTTATTATTGTTTTTCTTTAAAATATTTTTCAAGTTTAGAAAAAATACATCATAATATGAATTGAAATTGAGTTGTTAAACAAAACTATAGGGCACTGTTTGCTTTAGTTTTTATGGAGTGTTTATTTTGAGGGATTGTTAATAAATTGTTTGGTCGAAGGTTTAGGTAGAGTGATTATTAATATTTTGTTTGGATGAAGAGTAATTATAGTGAAGTTGTGAAAAGTGTTTTTTTTTTTTTCTTATGATCTCACATATATGAATTTGTTTAAATTCTTTTAGTTATTTCAAATTTCAAATTATTATTAGTGTTAGAAGATTTTTTTTATAATTGTATCTCATTTATTTATTTACTCATGGTCTTTATTAAAATATAAAATAATATTGATAGTATAAATTAATAAATTATTTAAAATTTATTTACATAATTGAAAATAAAGATATATATCACTTTCATTTAAATTTAATTTATAAAACATATTTTTAAAATACAAAACTGATTATGAAATTAACATTAATTTAACATAACAAAAATATGTTAAATTGCATTATGAAATTATCATGAATTAAAATTTACAAAACATTTTTTTAATTAAAATCTATTATACAAATTTAAATGATAAAAGTTATGAAAAATAAATACAATTATTTACAAAACTTGTTCGTTTAAATTACGAAATTGATTACGAAATTACCATTAAATTTAATTTTGTAAGACATGTTTTTAAATACGAAATTACTTATAAAATTATAGTTAATTTAAAATTATGAAAATATCATTGACTACTTTAAAATATAATATACAATATATACTACTTTAAAATATAATATATAAACCAATATTGACAACAATTTTGAAAATAAAATAATATTTACTTTAAATTTAAATTATAATATATATTTAAAAAATAACAAGTTGATTACGAAATTACTTCAAAATTCCTGAAACATATTTTTAAGTTAAGAAATATATTTTTTTAAATATGGTGTTAGATTAAGATAATAAATTTATCAAAAGAAAAAAAAATAGGAAAAAATTTCAATTAAAGGTAAAGATTTTTTTTTTTTTAAGTGTTGGCCATGTGGCGCATTGGCCATGGGACCAACACTTTCCCATATTCACTCCATAAACGGCAGAACTTTGGGGAAAAAAAAATCTCTCTAAAACCACTAATTATTTGCTGGTTTTCAAAAACTTCTGAAAAGGGAAGGCGAACAACCCCTATAAAAATTATATATTGAAGTTAACAATAAAATAGCATGATGACCCAAGTATCAACAAAGGAAAGGGAGAATACAAATAATGGTTAACATGCGAGAAGAGTTAAATCACAGAAGTTATATGAAACTGACCATGTATCAACACAGCCAAACATACAGCCAGGTGGATCACAAGAAAATTTGTATGTTTGAATGCTCAAGAGTTGGAGAAACCCCAAACGCCAGGGATATCAAATATGTAATCCTTCTTTATAATCCATAGGTTTTGTTCCTTATTAAGACTGGATGTTATGGTTCTAAGTTGAATGAGTTAATAATCATGTTTTGTTATCTCGATTGTCTAGTTGTGAAGTAAAGGATTGGTTCTTCTTTGGCGTGAGGATGTTGAGGTGATTACTCGTTCTTATTCCCTTAACCACAATAATTGTTGTGTATGTTTTGATAGGAAGCAGAGAGGTTCACATGTATATACGATTTTCTAGAAGACTTAAATAAAATGTTGAATTTATGAGGTGGTTCAAAAGCTGCAGAACAATGATAACTTTCGTTGGTGTATTCCTGATGATCGAAAGGTCTTTTTGCGAGTTTGTGAGAAAAATGTAGTTCCACACTTGTGTCTCATCCAATGAACTTTTTTCACCATACAATGAAAGATTTACGCCTCGAAGATTTTGGGTATTCAAAAAGACTTGTTTGCATAGACGAATAGATCTTCGTCGAGACCTTATGTTCTTGAGGAATAGGACATCTTGTGACTTGTTTCCTAATGTAGTGGTTTCTCACCTTGACTGGTACAATTATGATCACTGTCATATGTGCATTAACCTTTGATCCACTGTTTTTCAAGATAGTAGCATGCGATTACCAATCCCTTGCATATTTCATAACTTTGGTGACAAAGTGATCATAACTCAGTGGATCACACAAATCTTTTATGATTCTTACATAGTTATGGAGAAAATTTGAGAAAATGAGGGCGGGCCAAGAAACTTAAGTGCTTATATTCACACTTCATGAGATCAACAATGTAGAATATGAAAGGCTAGACGATGCGTATCTAAAAAAACAAAATCCATGATTTGGAAAATGCTTATTACATTATAAGCTCAATAATTCGAGATCCAATCCATTTTCGTTAACATGTTTATTCCATTAAAAGCTTCTGATGATTTCTCTCACAATGTAGAACAAGTTACATCCACGATTAAACAATTTTCGGTTATAATGATCATTCACGAGTTGTTCCTACTTAGAGATAGGTCAAATGTTTCATTTTACACTTGTAATTGCATCTTTGTTCTTAAGCATCATTGATTTCTCTAATGAACAAGTTGTTCATTATCCAACCATAAACCAACATCCTCTCGAGCTAGTGAGAGGCAGGTATCCTTTGTTTAAGTTCTAGAATTAGTTATTAAGAGAACAACTCCTCTACTTCTGTAAGAATCGGGAATGAGTGAATTTCATCTTCTGATGTTGCTTTCCCAGCTACTCACTACGACAATTCTCAACATAGGAGGCTTATTGAACCAACCTTGTTTGGTTATTCTCACTCATGCACATCAAAGAACGCTTTCACAAGCAGAAGTTCATAACTCACTCATGATTAAGATCATAATAGCATACAACCATCCTAGTGATATTGTGACAACCCGACTTTTTTGCCTTTATTTTGAGGTTAGTTTGTTTCTTTTTTGGCTTACCGAGAATTCTGGAAGTCGTTTTGATTCTTGTTTAGAGTTAAAAGCATTTATTTTAAGTCGTATTTGAGGGGTGTGAAGTCGGAAATTGGAAATTAGGGGTAAAATAGTAATTTTTAGGCACAGGGGCATTTTCGTAATTTCTGCCAACTTTTTTGTCCTTATATAAAAGGACAAAAGGGGAAAATGATTAGATTCTCATTAAATTTCTGGAATTCAGCGCCACTCACTCGTTTTCTCTCGATTTCTGCGATTTTCGACAGTCACCGACAAAACCTACAGCTCAATCATTGGTTGCAAAATTCGTTGTCGACAGTGTCAGCGCCGCTGTCACTCATTGTCGCCTCGGTAACAATCGTCGCCAGATCGACCAGTCGCGTGAAGAGAGAGACAGTCGCGCCCAATCAGAAGCCTCAACCGTTCCTGCCACCGTCAGCGCCGCTGTCGCCTTGTCCCGCACGTGTGCCGACAGCCGTCGCCGTTGTCAGAGCCCCTCCGCTTCGTATTGGCCAGCGAATCCGAAGCTGTCTTTTTGTCACCCGAACCTTAGCGATTTTCGAGCCTGCTTTCGACCATTAAGCGCGCGCGCCACGCGTCCCTGTTGCGTCAGTGAGCTTCAACGCCACGCACCGCCGTCGACTTCTCCGGCTACATTTCTGGCCACGCGCCGCCGTCGGTCGCCGGAAAATTTCCATATACTTATTTTTGGGTAATTTCGACGCTCTGGACCCATTTTGATAGTTTTAGGGCCTAATTCTGACGTTTTAACCCTGTTTTACCCAGTTTTTGTTGGAGAAACTTCCGGAAATTACAACTCGGACACTTAGGAGTACCTCGAGTAGGAAACGAGCAAGGTAAGGGGGTTAATCCTCGTTATGAACTGTTTAACTGAATGAATGCATGTTAGATAAACTCGAATGTTACTAGTTGGGTGTAATTGTGTACAAATTGGTATTATTTGTAGAAATTGTAGTCCTTAATGTATGACACCTGAACATGTCTCGGAATCGGGTTGGCTTAGCCCTAAATGGGTTGCCCCGTTGTAATGTAAAGGAATGAAACCGGGTAGGCTTATCTCTAGTTGAGATGCCCCGGCGTGTGAACCACGAGAGTTCGGGATGGCTTAGCCTTCGGGTTGTCGCGACATCGTTGTATTCGAGTTCCCTGTTTGTTTATTTAACTTGCTTTAAATTATTTGATTCACTGTTGTAAGAATTGATTTGATAGTTATACCTTTGTGAGTTATAATACTCACCCCCTTTCTCTTTCTTCTGTGGTAACCCACAGGTACGCACGGGCTTTACCAGGATGGCTAATCTGGCGCTGCGGAGACCATGGGCATCTCGAGTTCTTTTTACTCCATTCATCTCCTTTAGTCTTTTAATGTTAGCCTTATTTTTACTTTCAAAGCACTGTGTTTTTTTCCCTTTTTGGATAACTTATTTCCATTGAAGGAGTACTCCGAATCTTTTGAAACTTGTGTTTGATGATTTGATCCATTGAGGAATTTATAAACTATGATGTTTTCATTAAATGATTTCAAGGGTTATTTAATTAATGCATTTGGGTGAGGGTTTTGAGGGCCCTTAAGGGGTCGAGTCTTTACAGATATATTGATCCAAATCTAAAACATAATTATTTAGACGGATCCAATATTTATGGTATAGTCTTATACAAAACTCTTTTGCATATACACCATTACTAACATGTCATTCACATAAACAACTAAGATCGGGTTGTCTGCAATCAATTGCAAAGAGCAATAGTGTTATCAGAACTTGTATATCCAACATACTTGTCCAAATGTCTAGACTAATAACCAAGGGTTTAACATCGTTAATCCAATCCACGCATTAGATTTGGATGATATGATAGTTAAATGCTAAATTAAAAATAATTAAAAATCTTTATTAATTACTATTGAACTCAATAAAAATATTGATTTGTATAGATGAACGGTTTTTATATGTGATTTTTCATTAAGATGAATAATGTTCATAAATTGAAAATTAGGTTATAATTTATAAACTTAATTATAAAGATGGAAATTAAAAGAAATGAAAAAAAAAGATATTAATACAATTTTGTTGTAGTATATATATTGACTAAAAGTTAAATGATAAAGTTTAAATTTACAAATACATTGCAAGTAAAATTTATGATTATTTCAATCATTATTAAAATTTGAAAATTGGATTAAAATTAGACAATTAGTTATAAAGATCAATAAAATAAAAAATAACTAAGAAAAATGCTATTTCAATTTTGTAATTTGAAATCAGAGTGTAAAATTAATTTAAATTTATTGTTTCATGTAGTTCAATAATATAGAAATTTGTATATAAATTAAAAATTAAGTTATAATTATCAAAATTAGAAAAAGTAATTACAATTAAAATAGATATGAAAAATAAAAACATTTTTCTCCCAACTCCGAACCACAGACCAGATTTTCCACAAACACCATTTTAATTGTCTTACATTTTATCCATTAAATCATATAATATAAAATAAAAAAACAAAATTGAAATAGTATTAGATTATGGGGGTTCGGCTATAGTGGCAACCCCAGAATCTCGAGCCAGTTGGCGTTTCAACCCAGTTCCAACAATGCACTTTTCGAATCGAGAAAACGGGGCTGCTTGATGTTGCATATTAGAACTCATTAAAGCACGATTCACATCATTATGTTCGACAAAAGGAATGAGGGAAGCTCCAATAGAAAAATATTAAAATAAAATGGATATCTTCACCCTTAAACATCTCTTATAAAAAATATCCATACCCAAACAAGTACTTGATGCTTCCAAATCACTCTAATTTCTCTTCCTCTTTTCAATTCTAAATTCAATAACGTGTTAATAAACATTATTAATTAGCTATTACAAATAAGCTTATATGACTCTTCTTCGAGCAACCATTGTAATCACTCATTTCTAATTATTCAAATAATCATTCGTTTCTAACAACTCAAAACAATCATTCATGTTTAATCATTTATTTATAATCACTTACTTCTAACATTTCAAAATTAGCACTTATTTATAATCACATACAAACGAGCTACCAACTAAAATCTCTTCACAAAAATTATTATCAAAACCAGTTGTTAATTGCAACTTTTCCATAAAGAAACCACCCTAAACAAATTTTTACTAAAATTCAATTTTTAATTCAACAAAAAAATAAGCTATCATTTATAATACTTCAAAATATGAATAGGACGTTTAGAGAGGGACAATGGGGTTGACCCACAATATTAAGAAAGGGTTAATTTGTTTAAATGGGTTTTCAAATGGGTTTTCTCTACAAACTTATTATAAAAATGGGTCTCTTTAAAAACAATTTTCTATGCGTCCGGTAGAGACGCATCATGGACATGAACTTGATTTGTGCTCATTTGACTTTATAAAGCGCCAATTTAATCGAACATGTATTAATATAGGTCATAATTTCGATCATTTTTTTCTTGACGCATTTTCTTCATGCCAATCATCAAGTTTTGAAATTTTATCAAAATTAAGATTTTCTCGAGTCAGCATGAAAAGATCAAACGTTTAGTAGATTATGTCATACTCAATTTCGAATTTAAACTTATAGCGATGTCAAAAATTTCAACTCCATTTTTATATTTGAAATCGGTAAAACTTTATGACATGCCTATATCTTGGACAAAATTAAAATCTTATAATTTGGAAGGAATTAATTTGGGTAAAATTTGAGATGCCCTCAATTATAAATTTGAACTTGAATCATGAATCCAATTTGAAGAAAAGGAAGTTCTGCCGATTTTCTTGACTTTATTTTGAAGACATTTGATTGTCCCCAAAATTTTGACTTGGCAAGAAGCTTCATCCCAACTTGAAATGTTATTCGAATATGCCTTGAATGAACATGCATCTTTAAAGGTAGTACATCGACAAACCAAATATGAGAAATAGATGAGTGGTAGTTAACATAATTAAATTTAACTCAATTTAGCATCTTAGATTCTTATATTAATTGGTGATTTTGATAATACAACAAGTTATTATAATAGAGGTCCTAAGTTCAAGTGGTTTGCAAGTTATTTCCTCCAAAAAATAATATAATTATTAATGAATTCATTATTAGTAATTAGAAATTAATTGATGTGATTGAAGTATTTAAAAATACAATTAATAAAAATGGATGAATTATATTGCCTTTTTGAAAAGATAATGGAAAAATCGAAAAATAAAAAACGGAGGTATGCGTAACAAAACAGAATTTCAATGGTTAGTGGTTTACAGTTTGCCTGTTTTTAGATGAGGATGAGAGCGAATCGGGAGAGATAAAAAGCGAAATTAGCTCTCCTCCTTCCTTCTCCCGCTTTAACCCTAACTTTGCCCACATTCTTTTTTAAGAACAAACAAGTAAAGATCTGGAATTCCTTGTTCTCTTTTTGTTTTTAATCGGAGATTTCGGTCTCAGTAAAATCCATTTTTCAACGTAGATGGGCAGGAAGGAAAGAGCCAAGGAACGAAGGGAAAAGAGAATGCAAGAAATATCCCTTCTCAGGACCATTCCTTACTCGGATCACCAGAAGTCTGAAGAATGCATTAATTACTCACATACCCTTCTTTTTTCTTCCTTCTTCACAACCGAACCCTAATTTATTACTTTTCTTACAGGTGGTGGTCTACAGAAACCATTGCTGTGGTGACTGGTGGTAATAGAGGGATTGGATTCGAGATTTCAAGACAATTCGCAACGCATGGAATGACCGTCATCTTGACTTCAAGAGATGTTTCTGTTGGCCTTGAAGCAGCTAAGGTCTTACAGGAAGGTGGTCTTAATGTTGCCTTCCATCAACTGGATGTCTTGGATGCTTTATCTATCCAACACTTTGCTGATTGGCTCCTACAAAACTATGGTGGTTTGGATATTCTGGCAAGTTATTCTTAATTACGCTTGTTTTCTCAATTGGATGTGGCTAACCAACATGTAGAGAATTTCAGAATTTCTAAATGCAATTTGTATGTTTGCAGATAAATAATGCTGGAGTCAATTTCAATCTTGGGTCTAGTAATTCTGTTGAGTTTGCTCAGATGGTCATTGCAACCAACTATTATGGCACTAAAAATATGATCCAAGCAATGATCCCCTTGATGAAACCTTCTTCTGCTGGTGCTCGCATTGTTAATGTCAGCTCGAGGTTGGCCAAGCTGAATGGAAGGCGGAATGTAAGTCGATTGACTGCAAATTATAGGCTTGATTGTTTGAAGTTTTTTTTTAAACCTTGGTAAAGTATGTTCTGGTTTGATTACTTACAGAGAGTGGAAAATGTAGCATTTAGGGAATTACTAAGCAATTTGGAAACACTGACAGAGGAAGTAATTGATAAGATCGTGTGTAGTTTTTTGGAACAAGTAGAAGATGGAAGTTGGGAAGCTGGAGGGTGGCCTCAGTTATCAACTGACTACTCTGTATCAAAGCTTGCTGTTAATGCATACACAAGGTTAATGGCAAAAGAATTGGGTGACCGACCTGAGGGACATAAGATTTATGTGAACTGCTACTGCCCTGGTTGGGTAAAAACTGCGATGACTGGATTTGCTGGGAATGTTTCTGCTGAGGAAGGGGCTGACACTGGTGTATGGCTTGCCTTACTTCCAGATCAGGCTGTCACAGGTAAAATTTTTGCAGAGCGACGGGAGATAAGCTTCTGACGAAAAGCTTATCAAATCCATTGTGCTTGTTGTGGACATTTTGATTTTTAGGAAGCCTTGTCAAGCACTTCCATTATCTTGATTTTGCCATTTTGTTTTTTGGCTATGGAAGTGCGAATCAAAGAACTTATATGAATGAGAGTTGAGATCACTTGATATATTTCTTGACATGCTTGATACACTTTTTTGAGAAAGACTTGATACATACTTTTGGCTGCGGTCTCGAAATGGGGACATCATATCTTGGACTATTTAAAAACTCATCTAAGTTGGTTGATGAATCTGCGTCACACTAACCCCTAACATGTGCGCAATAGTTAGGTTAAATAGGTCCATGCCACCCTAATTTGGGTTTTATCGGATTTCTGGAACAACTGAATTTGATTGGTCTGGATCTGGTGGATTATACTTAGGTTAACTTATTATTTCTATCTCATGGCTTGTGGTTGAATTTCAATTTAATCTATGTTTTGAATAGTTTTTTATGTTTAATTGTATGTGGGGATTTTTGTATGATTTCTTGTTCATATTATTATGTTGGTTAAGTTAAATTCTTCTTGGTCATATAGTTTCATTTTGACGTTTTTATGCGTACCATACATGATTTGCAAAATCATCTCTCACAAAAAAAAAAAGAAAAAAAAGGCGGGATTCCTAGATATAGATCGAAGCAAACCCAGCTTATTGTATAAGTGACAACTTTTCCTAAAGAACGAAGAAGACTTTTGCGATGCTTGAAACTTCGTCTAAATAAGTAATAGTTAAAATTGCACAAACCACTTTTAAAGTAGGTTGTTCGTAACAATTAAATTTTTTAACTTTCAATTTGAGCAATCACCTTTCATAAAGTTTGAAAAGTATTATTAACACTTTTAAGTTAACTTTAAGAGATTTTCACATGAATGAAAAGGGTAAAATTGTACAAAAAATATTTAGTATTTCTTTTTTCCTCTAAAAGTCTATAATTAGAGAAATTCATAATTTCTTAGTTCTTATAAATTTATAGTGAAAAATGTGTAAATTAATGAATTTTTTAAATGTGCCTACTTGTAAATTAATTGGTCCTTTTAATATCATAGTAATATTTTTGTTTAAAAATATTTAGTCTAGAAATTTATCCTTAAATCATCATTGCTTCACTAAAGTAAATCCTCATCCTTCCATCACCAAAACGCCTGTACCCAGACCTTCTGCTGGCTCGAGCTCACCACAATTGTCTATGTAAGGAGAAAGAAGTCCCATCACATATATGGTTTTCAAATTCATTCATTTTTTTTGGATCGGTAAATTTTATAAATAGTTCAATTAATTTACTATGATATTAAAAATACCAATTAATTTATAATATTTATAAATAGATACATTTAAAAAAATTCATTAATTTACAAAACTTATATTATAAATTTATATGAGATAAGAAGTTATGAATTTATAATATGTATTGTTATGGTTGAAGAATTTTTCTCCTACTATTTTCGTGCATATATTTTATCAAATTAATAATTATTTTTACTTTTCAATTTATAATATATATACACACACATATCTTGTTTAAATTTAATTTATAATATATTTTTTTAACTCTACTTTCAATAATTGGTTTAAAATACTCATTAAACTATAGTTTTTCTTATTTTTGTTTTATTTTATTTTATAATCCATTCTTATTTCATTTTCATTTAAGTGATATTTTATTTTAAAAAGCCTTTTATGAAATTAATTTAATTTGTACTTATTTTAAACATTCATATTTATTAGAAAATTGTAATCACAAATATTAAATTGTTATTAAAATTTACCGACTATTTATTATTTAAATTATTAGCAAAGACGACAGTCTTGAAAAAAATGATACTTTCAGGGGAGCCGAATCATCATTTCAACTAAAGTCGTGTAACCCTTAGTAATGGATCCAACCCGATCTATTGCTCTGTATAACAGAAAACACTCTCTAGTTGCGTTCAGCATTGGAGCTGCTACATGTTTGTGATAACACCCGTCTTGCAAACCTCTGCAGCTCAGGAACATGACCGCAGTAAAACTCCCACCATACGTCTGTACAAGATAATTACAAAACCATGACATTCAAACCATGCTCTTTTATTTTACTATGATATTAAAAAACCAATTAATTTATAAATAGACACATATAAAAAACTCATTAATTTACAAAATTTTCATTATAAATGTTAAGGGGTAAGAAGTTATGAATTTATTTAATTATAGGCTTTTAGAGAGAAAAGAAATATTAAATATGTTGACAATTTTATCCTCCCACACATGTGAAAATCTCTTAAAATTGCAACACTTTTCAAACTTTAGAAAGGTGATTGCTCAAATAAAAAATTGAAGCACTTAATTGTTACGAGCATCATATTTTAGGGATATTTTAGGAGTAGTTAGTGCAATTTTCTACGAGTAATAACAAGTTTGTCACCGAGAATACCAATAATGTATCCATCACAAGATTCCAAAATGCGACAGTAGTTTTCCTTCGTAACTTGGGTGTTACCACACTTAGTGTAAGCAACGATGGGCGTGACGCTAAGGGAATGTTTGTTTTGAATGTTTAGGGAGATTTTATAAACGAGCTTTTATAACCACTCTGTAAAAACCTTATACAAACGAGCTATTATTACAATTTCTTCTTTATAATTACTCAAAATAACTCCTCATTTCTAAACACTCAAAATAAACACTCCAAAATTTTATAAACAAACATCCCCTAAGGGTCATGGCATGAGCACATTGCAGTTTGCTAGTTCAAGTTGGGGTAGCAACTGTCGATTTGTTGGTGGCATCAACTCGAGCTTGACTCTGTGTTCGTGTGTATATTCATTTTGAAGTTTAATGCTGTCGTGTTTCTCATTTAGAATCTTGTTGGTATTTGATTTCAATTGGATCCATCAAATGGATGAGAAGACCTTCAGGAGTTTTTTTTTTTACGACTGTCTACGTTTCCAAGTGATACACAATAGAGACCAAAACAAGTGATCAATCAAAATCCAAATCAGTCAGTTGAAATAGCTCAATGAATCTATTCAAGAGCTTATGAGTTTGAATTTCCTTATTCAATTGATAAAACTTAAAAAAGGTACAGTCTGCATTGACTGACCTTTATGGAATTGTATCTTCTCTATCTATCACGCTTTTTGTGCTTGCTTTAATAATTCCATATGCCAATTCATTCATCCAAGATCAGAAGAGATTGCCTCTGGGTGGGGCTAACGCTTCCGCCACGACTGATTTTCAGATCTGTTAATGCCTTTTGTATTTCCATGGTCATTGCACTGTCTACGCTCCCAGATGAAAGCTTTTTGTGAGACTTTTGCAGATGAAGCTTCAGTGAGCTACTGCTCAGACCAGCATTTTTCCCACAAATTGGACAGACTTTCATAGTTGGCTTCCGCGATTGCCACTCCATGGAAACCTTTCCATGTATTCTTCGATCTAATTCTACTAATGTTTTGGCGAACCCATCATTAGGTTGAGCACGACGGTGAACTCGTTTCAAAGAATTCCATGCTTTTAACAGGGTGTACTTCCTGCACCAATTAATATATGTTGTAAGGTCTTTGGAACACCGTAAAAACAAATGTAATTGCAATTTTAACGTACTTTCTGAGCATCAAGTAAGCAAGAACTAATGTGGCACTTCTGCTTTTGCCTTCAAAGCAATGAACAAGGACCTTACCACCCTTTCTTTCAACGTCGTCAATAAAATCAGAAGCTTCTTCAAAGATACTGCTGATGTGCGAATCTTCATCATCACTTATCTGTTTGAAGTGAGCAAAATAACTTTATCAGACAACTAACAAATAACTCAATAGAAAAAGAAAAAGAAGGATCTTTACAACGGTGTGCATTAGGAATTCAAAAAGTATAAATAACATAAACCAGCAGAAGGCCAAGGCGAAGGTAAGCTTAAAGGCTAAGGCATGCTAAACAAGAATAGATTGCTGATATACTGCCTCCTTTAGAATGAGAAATAAAGAGGATTTCTTTTCCCTGGTTTTGTTGCTTTCCATTCCCTAATGTAATGTTCTCCACCAGGAAAATAAATATAAAGAAAACGATGAAGACACATGATAAACCACCAAGATTAAAAGTACATACAAGAAGGGGTAAAGAATAGAGGGAAGGGAAAGGTGGGCCCGGGTTGGTTTGTGTTTGGCTTTGTTGAGGTGCCTGTGTCACGATCATACATTGGTAGTATGACGTGACCCCCACTCGGGCACAAGTTCATAAAGGTGTCATGACAAAGACACCCGTCAGGCCATTTGAAAGGTCGAGGCTTAGGCGTGCCTCAAGTATGTCCTCGAGGTCAATGACTAGTTTAAGTGGGGAAGGATGTCACGGTCATACCTTGGTGGTTGTATGACGTGACCCCACTCGTGCAAAGAC
>JBBMEG010000009.1:13739649-13780732 GCA_037832605.1 Cyclanthera cordifolia | reverse complement strand
TGGATGTCCGAGCAAGCTTAGACAACAACCCGTTCCCCGGGAAGGCATCGAGATAGTTACGAGAAGGCATGTTCGGATGAGCGGTTAAGCCCGGTGGCATCTCGAGGCTCGGGATGGCCCCGATATGCATCGATGGACTCGGTTTCTCCAGTTCTGGACGGTCTTGCCTGTTATTCTCCGATTTTCAATATAATGCCCCGAAAAGCTCCGGTTTGCGTTATATTGCCCCGGTAGATCCCGGTATGTCCTGAAATCACCCGGTTAGCCCCGATTTTGCTATAAAGGCCCGTTCGGGCCCGTTTCAGGTCCAAACGAACCCCGACGAAGTCCTAGATTGATGTTTGAGTCATACGGACATGTTATAAACGATCCTGGGAGGAGGATTGAGCTGCGACGTTGCATCGAAACGACCTTGGCCTAATGTAGAGGCAAGGACGAGCCTTAGGACTTGGCCTAGAGCAGAGGCGAGTCGGCTAGAGTCGCGTTTGACAAGGAATGCACGCTCAGACGACGTTTATGTCCTAGAAGACTTCCACTGTCTCCTTAATGGAGCTTAGTCGAGGGTGAGAACCTCGCTTGAAAGTACAACGAAGCCACAAACAGCTAGTGATCGGGGGTTGGGGTTGAAGTTCCCCGTAAGGCTGACCATGATTAAAGCAAAAAATCATGGTGCCGCACGCGTCGAGAGTATGACCGTGACACCTTGTACGTGTGGGCCTATGGGGTGACCTAAAAAAACCCCAGAAGAGTGGTATTTAGTTGTTTTTTACTCTCTTTTTCCCGGGTTTGATTTTGAAAACTGTGTAATCCTCTTAGAGGCCGTTTGTTAAAGGTATTGGAGGAGCGTTTGTACTTCTCTCTGTTTTTCCAATTTTTTCTTTTTGCGTTTGTTTAAGCATAATGGGAGTCAAGTGGTGTCCCTTTATTATTATTTTTTTTTGGAATATCTGGATTTTTTTATAAAATGTTTGGAATTTTGATTTTTCAACTTTTTACCATTGATTTTTTATTAATATATTTATGTGTGTAATATTTTTTTTATTCTCTCTTTATCTCATATCATATTTTAGAAACAAATCTTGTAATTTAAAATTTTATTTTTTATTTTAAATTAACTATTATTTTATAAGTAATTTCATATTTTAAAAACATGTTTAATGAATTAAATTTCATAATAATTTGATAATCTATTTCCTATTGGATGATATTGTATAATCAATTTCTTAATTTAAATGAACAAATGATTAAAAAACAATTTAAGTTTTTGTTTTTCTTTGTAAAATAAGTTTTCATTAAAATAAGTGTTTTGTATTTTTTAATTAAAGATCATTTCATAATACAACTCACATTTTATAAATAGATTTCATTAGGTTGAATTAACGCTAATTTCTTCTTTTTTTTTTTTAATTATCTAAATAAAATTTAAATAATTATTAATTTATATTTTAATAAAAATCGTGAATAAATTTGAACAAAAAGACACTATTATAATAATAAAAAATGAATTTGAATTGTTTTTCTTCCAAATAATTTTATTCATTTTTCATAACTTTTTTCCTCTAAATTTGAATTTTATTATTTTAGTAGATATAATTTTCAACTTCATTCTCATTCATATAATATCATATTTTGAAAAATAAATTTAAAATTAAAAAGTATTTTGTAATTTTTAAATAATGATAATTTCATAATGCAATTTACATTTTGTAAATATATTTCGTAATGTTAAAGTAACATTAACTCTATAATTAAGTTCGTATTTTTAAAATATATTTTATAAATTAAACTCAAACAAAGTAATACATATTTTTATTTTCAATTATTTTAAAATATTTATGAATTCATATTGTCTTTTTTTTCCTTTATTTAACAAGAAATGCAAAAAAAATCTTCAATATTAAAAATAATTTGAAATTTGAAATAACAAAAAAAAAATAAAATAATAATTAATTAAATATATTCGTAATGTCACAACATATCAAAAACAATCAACACTTTTCATAACTCATCCATAAACCATTTTCATCCAAACAAAAATTAATAACACCCTCTCTAAATACTCAACAAAAACCTTCAAACAAACTTGCTATTACTAAACACTGAAAATAACTCCTCCATAAAATATTACACAAACACCCCCTTAAGAGAGTTTGGGGGAAGACGACCGATTCGACTAGCTACTTCCAGTATACATAAATAAATTGTTGAATCCAACAATTTTGACATTAGAGCGAGCTATTCTTGGGATGGTCGGCAAAATGAAGGCTAAGATTATTGAGTTTGAAGGGAAGATCGAAAGTTGGGTCAGCAACAGAAAGAGTTAAGGTGGAAGAGAAACGAGACATCCAACTTGCCGAACTGGGGGAGAAGCAAGTGATCCTCGCGCACAAGCTTAATTCTAAGTTCGACATCTTGCACGAACAAATGCATACAATTTTCGACCGATTGTCACAGCTCGACAAAAATCGCGTGGAAGGTGCGTTGGTGGTTTCTTCGAAGAAGAATTTTACTAATAAGGGTAAGCGGGTTTTGAAGGAGGGGTCGAACACAAGGCCGCCGGAAAAAATGGGCGAACCGCCGGACATGAGTGTGGGAATTTTCGACAGTGCCTGCAAGAAAACAAAGCTGGCAGGACGGAACCTTCTGACAGTATCAGCAAGAAAACAGACCAAGTGGGGACTAGAGCACCGAGCATCCGAGAGGTGCCGCTTTTTGACATGAGATTGAGGAAGCTTGAGGTACCCATTTTTAAAGGAGAAGGAGATGAAGACCCCGAAGGGTGGCTGCATAGAGTGGAGCGATATTTTGTGGTGAATTGCTTGGCCGAGCAAGATAAATTAGAAGCGATGATTCTCTACCTTGAAGGGAAGCGCTTGACTGGCACCAATAAGAAGCGGATAGGAAACCGATTCCATCATGGATTGAATTTCGAAACCTACTCTTCGAACGAAACGCACCCTTGGCCTACAAAAAAAAAACGCACGACTAACGAGTTTGAAATAGGACACCATTGTCCGAGAGTATCGATGTTGTTTTGAACGGTATGTAGCGGGCATGAAAGACCTTAGTGAAGAGGTCCTACAAGGGAAATTTGAGAGCGGATTGAAAGAGGAGGTTCAAAGTAAAATGTGGAAATTACGACCTGTAGGCTTAAAGGCCAAAAGGATGTTGGCTCAGTTGATTGAAGATGACATGGTCGTGCAACATAAGAAAAAGGGAAACACGGGTCCCTCAAAACCGGCGACAACAACGATCCGGCCTGGACCCATCGGGTATGGAAATTCTAACTTGCGATTTTTACTTTTAGTCCTAACCGGCAAAATGCAGGGAATATGGTTGCTAAAACCACATCAACAACTTCGATAGGCTCCATGAATGGGGGTCCGTTAACAAAACTAAACAGAGGACCGGTGTATAAATGATTATCCGACAATGAACTGTGATTGAAGCGTGATAAAGGGTTGTGCTACCGATGAGATGAGAAATTTACTCCGAGTCACCGTTGTAAAAAAAAAGAGTAGCAAGAACTGGAGGTGGTGGTTGACCAAATTGAACATCCGGCCCGAAATCGTGAACATACAATTGAGCTGCAATCGAGGGAGGGTCCGATCAACGTGCGACCGTACAAATGGAAGATTCATGGAAAACCATCTACCCAAACAAGTAAGCCTCGTATATGGTGTGATCATTGTAATAAGCCGAAACACACTTGTGAGAACTGTTGGAAGATTCATGGAAAACCTAAAAATTGGAAAAGTAAAAGACAAGGTGAACGAAGTAATCGCCAACCGGCTTCAAGTGCAAATATTGTTGAATCTCGTCCTTTTAACAAAGAGCAAATTGATTAGCTCTTGAAGCTGCTAAAGACTACTTCGACATTTGGTAATCCTAGTGTTTCTCTGGCACAAACATGTAATTATCCTCATGCTTTCTCTTGCTTTAACTCATCTCCATGGATTATAGATTCTGGAGCCTCTGGCCATATGACAAACTCCTCAAAATTCTTTAAATCTTACTTTCCAATGTATTGTAATGAGAAAATTAGAATAGCAGATGGTAGTTTCTCGTCCATTGCAGGAAAAGGAACTATCATCCTGTCATCAAATATCACTTTACAATATGTCCTTTATGTTCCAAAACTGGCATGTAATTTGCTGTATGTTAGTAAAATTTCAAAAGAATCTAACTGCTCTGTTAGGATCAGGTATCTGAGAAGATGATTAGACGTGCTAAAATGCTTGATGGTCTTTACTACTTTGAGGAAGCTTCAACCAGTCATAAAAAAGTTAAGGCTCTGAGTATTGTTAGTTCTCCCTCTACTAGAGACACTTTGATGCTCTGGCACTATAGGCCAGAACATCTCAATTTTTTTATTTGAAGTATTTGTTTCCTAAACTTTTGAAAGGAATTGATTGTTTTACTTTTCTGCACCATTTTACTTCGATTCATAGTGATGTAAGGGGACATTCTAAATTGTGACCCAAAATGAAAAATGGTGTTTTGTTACTTTTATTGATGATCACACTAGACTAACTTGGGTGTATCTTCTTCATAACATAACAAATTGGATGTTAAAGATGTGTTTATTCGTTTTAACAACATGATTGAAAACCAATTCAAAGTAAAAATCAGTATTTTACATTCCGACAATGGTAGTGAATATTTTTAATACATATTTGACTGGTTTTCTACGTGAAAAAGAAATCTTTCATCAATCCACTTGTCGAAACACTCCTCAGCAAAATGGTATTGCTGAAAGAAAAAATCGATACTTATTGGATGTTTCTCGAGCAATTATGTTTTCTATAAATGTGTCTCAATATTTATGGGGTGAGGCGGTCCTTACACCTGCTTATATAATAATTTGCATGCTCACAAAGATTCTAGATTTTAAAACCCCCCTGCAGCTAAAAACTTTTTTCCTAGCAATTAGAATATTTTCTGACCTATCAATCAAAGTTTTTGAGTGCACTGCGTATGTTTACGTTTCTACTCCTTCACAATCTAAACTTGATCTTCAAGTTATCAAATGTATTTTCTTGGGTTATGTCTCGCATAAAAAAGTGTATAAATGCTATGATCCATTGAAAAAATATATATTGAAAGTATGGATGTATTGTTTTTGGAAACTCAATCGTTTTATACCAAACATTCCCTTCAGGGTGAGAAGTCTACTTCTGAGGAGACTCAGTTGCGCCGCAGCACGGCCTACCATCCTCAAACCGATGGTCAAACGGAGGTAGTAAATTGACGGATTGAAACGTATCTACAATGTTTTACAATGATGACCTCGTAGAAATGTGCCAAATAGATCACCTGGGCCGAATTCAGCTACAATACCGCCTTCCATACCGCAACCCAGATGACTCCATTTGAAGCAGTTTACGGTCGTCCATCGCCACCGGTTTTGAGTTATGCAAGGGAACAAAGTGCACTATCAGAAGTGGAAAATCAACTACTAGACCGGGATATCATATTAGCAAGATTGAAGACGGCCTTGGGGAAAGCTCAATAACGTATAACAAAACAGGCTAACGAAAAACGTCGAGATGTTCAGTTCCGAGTAGATGAATGGGTGTACTTAAAACTACGACCATACAGACAGACAAGCTTATCAAAGCATAAACATCCTAAGCTAGCTCCACGGTTTATTGGGCCATTTAAAATTATGGCGCGCACTACCAACAAATGTGACTATACATCCCATTGCATGTTTCGGTGTTACACAAGGCAGTGGGGCAGAACCTGAAAGTCATGCCCATTCCATCGAATTTAGCTGGAGACATTTCCTGTAAGTATACTCCTCAAATATTCTCGGTTTACGAAAATCAACAACAAACCCAACAGAACTGGAGGTGCTAGTCCATTGGGAGCAGGCCAGCGTGGACGAAGCTGTATACAAGAAGGGGTAAAAAATAGAGGGAAGGGAAAGGTGGGCCCGGGTTGGTTTGTTTTTGGCTTTGTTGAGGTGTCTTATACGTGCGGGCCTATGGTGTGACCTAAAAAACCCCCCCTCGAAGAGTGGTATTTAGTTGTTTTATATTCTCTTTTTCCAGGATTCTGTGATTTTGAAAACTGTGTAATTCTCTTGGGAGAGTTTGGGGAAGACGGCCAATTCCGCTAGCTATTTCCGGTATACATAAATAAATTGTTGAATTCCAACAGCACGTTACTAAACAAGCTAAATACATACCGACAAAATTCATAACGCACACAGTAAAGTTCTTAGTGATCTTACTCAAGAAAATCGATTGTGAACCGAAAGTATTGGTGACTAGTTGGTTTGGTTGATTGGTTGTAATCCGATTCGACTCCACAATCACGGATTCGATCTTGAAATTCTATATTTAGCTCTGATATTATTTGAGAGTATAGTATCCTAACTGGTCCCCACCCCCAATTTCAAAAAAAAAAAAAAAAAAAACGAATGTTAAAACATAAACCAATTAAACACGACCCTGTGTAAGAGCATGCTGAAGTAGATAGACGGCTATATAATTTTTCCATCGAAATGAGAAATACAGAGAACCTTTTAGAATATAAAGAAACTAACAGAGTAATTTTCCTTTTCAATTTTGTGAATAAAAAATTCTCTCTCTTTTTAATGGTAACGACTAGACAAACATTCTCCACTCAGAAAAAAAAAAGAAACTAGTACTGGTATTGGTATTGGTATTGGTTTAATACAGCTTGTTGGATGATATCATATGATTAAAATTGTTTTTTTCTTAGCAAAATTTAAAAAAGAGGTATATTTAAAAATTATATAATTTGAAATCTACTTCTAATGAAACTTGAGCGAGATTATAAAGTGATTAACCAAAAGTATATTTAAAATATATTGGGAAAAACACGTGTAATAAATAAAAAATATTTAAATAAATTCTTTGTAATGTAAAACATTTTTAAAAAATTAAAATATATAAAAAAATACTTCATTTTTATTTAATAAAAGCTATTTCCATATGAACTAAAAAAGCACTTACTGAAAAGTTTTTGTATTCAAATAGATCAGGAAACTGAGAATCTGACTGCCCAATCTCATTTGAGCAGAGACATAAAATATGAGTGACTCCTAGATGCTGAAGAGTGTAAACAGATCTTGCAGCCAAAGCACCGCCTATAAATAAGGCAGCTGTGACTGAAGAAGGCCTTTCTGTATTTGCGGCCTCGGATATCAATGCAACCCTTTCGAGAATGTGTTCAAGTCTAACCTGAAATATATATCATCCATATGATGATGAAGGTATTTGGCTCTATGAATACAAATTAGATATCAGACTAAGAGTGGTACCGAATGTTTTACCTTCAATTCATAAGCATCAACAACTCCATGACTATCGCTGCCCTCAAAAAATCCAGTATTAAATTTATTCTCTTGGCAGAGTTTAACAGCTTCATTCTTTAGCACTTCATTCCACATATCTAATTCTTTGTTTGATTCTGCATCAACCTATGCAAAGAGAACGTCGGAGATTACATTTATGTTGACAACGGTCATTGAATTGCCCCAAATCAGAGTTCTCTACAAATTAAATGGCTAGCCATGTTTGTGGTCTTCATCACTGACTACATATAAATATCAGTCAACCTCAGATATGAATCTGACATAACTTTTAAATTCCCACAAGCCACAAGTTAGATAATAAAAGCTAGAGAAAGTAGAAACCATGCATGCGAGTATGAGTACCAAAAACATGAATGTCCAGTAGGATGATTTTATATATTTTCACGAGAGCAAACATTTCATGAAGTAATTGCTTTTCTAAGTAGTGATCCATGACAAGGAAAAGTTTTCAACAATTAAGAGAGAGAGGAAGAGAGAGAGAGAGAGAGAGAGAGAGCGGCCAATTTCTATATGAATTTACCTTGGCAAATTTATGAAAGTCTCGGAGCTTTGCAGTCAAACGAAGGCAATGAATTGGCTCTGCACTTCCCTTGTATACCTTTCCTTGTGAGTTATCTCGTGATAAGGGAGAAGATACTTCTGAGCTTTCTTTATTTCCTGACGATGAAGCCCTTGGAACTGAATCTGTAATATCCATATTACTTTCACTAGAGGCTCGTTCCTTACCACATGGAGATAAACAATGAATAGTGGTAGAACCCTGCAAATGGGACTCAGGAACACATGAATCTTCTTTGTCGGATTCCCCCAAAGGAAATTTATTTATGATATTCATGAACGCTCGTAATGAGTTGTCTAACTTTTGGTGAAGGGTAAGTAAGAATATGTGAAATCCTTGTAAGTCCCTAAGAGCAGCCCGAAACCCATATCGAAATTCATGAACAATAGAACTCATATTCATAAGCTGCATACCAGAAGTTGAGTTCGAATCCTCTAATGAAGGATACCCTAATTTCCCTCCTGTAATATCATGTAATAGATTAGAGGAGAACTCAGAACTATTAAGTAACAACTCAACTAACTTTGGGTAAATTGACTGGTCATTAGCACGTTTTCCAGCTGGAGGTCGACGGGGAACACCAGAGTCAATAGCCACAATGTTAAAATCACAAGGCATTGTTTCATCTGATATTCGACTTTTTACACTTAGGTTACTAGATCTTGGGGATTCTACGACATCACAAAGTTCAGAGGTATCTGATACCAACCCTGAATTAGAACTTGATCTGCTGTCTACTGAAGCTGTCCTTCTTTCTTTTCGAAGAGTTGTAACAACTTTTGGTTTATATAGCTTGATGGCAGAATCAAAGGCTTCCTCAAGTGCATTCATATTTGCACATGTCATTCTATCAGCCAATAATAAATTTGCAGAATTTCCACGCCAACGAAGAAGACGACAAGGGAGCCTATCTTCATTTCTAATAACAAGGTCCAATAACAAGATCCTTCCAATAGCAGCAGCTAATTCTTCGGCTATGTCCAGTGAATCAAATGCACTTGAGCTTTCTAACAAAGGAGACCCATGTACATAGCTACACAAATAGAGGCACTCTCTTTGTGAAGAAGGAATACAGAATTTCTCATTCAAAAACAGCAGATATAATTTTAACACCATGCTTCCAGCACAAATTTCTATCAGTGATACAAATATTAAACCCCACAGAGAAGTCATCCTATTTTACCGGAATATTTAGGAGTTGTCACCAAAAAGAAAATATTCATGTTTTATGGAGAAAGAAACAATTTCATAGATAAATGAAAGAGAGCACTCCAAACACCAAATAGAAAACATCCTTACCAAACAGTTTGCAAGAAGTTTATTTGTGTTTTATGTAACGTATATTCATGTACTTATTGTATTTCTAGTATTTCTAGTATTAGGCCCATTAGATGAAGGAGTCATAGACGGCCTATCTTGCATCAAATGATAATGCTGCCACTGAAGAGTTCACTAAAATTCGAGTGTCAAATGAGTCATCGCAGTCATCATCTTCGAATCTTCTTATGCAACTTTAGCCGAGTCAGGTAACAATCACTGTCTTCTAACATCATCTTCAAACTGAGTCATAGACTCCGGTGCCACTACTCATATGAAAGGTAATATGAACTTGTTTTCTACTTCCTTGTCGCATGCATCTTTTCCTACTGTCACTTTGCCAAATGGGTCATCGTCTCCTATATAAGGATCAAGCTAGATAACACATAACACTTATCTCTACCCTATAATTGTCTTTTGTCTAATGTTTGCCCAAATTTCTACTTAATCTAATTTCGATAAGCCATCTTTCTCGTAACCTAAATTGTTTCGTTTCATTTTTTTTCTTGGTTATTGCTTGTTTCAGAATCATATGATGAAGAGAATTATTCGTAAATGGCATAAATCTGGAGGTCTTTACATTCTTGATTAGCAACCATTGAAAGTTGTAGCTTGTTCAAGCACCAAGTCTTTGTTCAAGATCTTTTGTCAGTTAGGTCATCCGTCATTGTCAATTTTGAAGAAATTATATCCAAAGTTTAGAAAACTATTGTTTTTGAATTGTGAATCTTGTCAATTTGCAAAATTTCATAGTCTTAGTTGAAGTCAATAGAGTCAAAAAAACAAGTCCATTTGAGTTAGTTCATTCAGATGCCTGGGATCTAAGCCAGGTACTCTTAAAAAGATGACAATAATTTCAAAATTTGATTGATCCCTAAAACCTAGTGATTTAGATCGATTCCTATCCCAAGAAGATAAAAATAATTTAGGAGCTTAGACAGACTTTAGAGACATATGCCTCATACCCAATCCAACTTTTTCATCTTGGTGCATTATTTGTTGGGTTAATGTAAAAAATTTGGCCCAACTACAAATACAAATAACACACAAATGAAGCCCAAAATACTTCGATTACACACACTTACCTTTCGAGCCCAAATGCGTGGCCCAACAAACCAGTTGTGGGCACGCAACTTGGTACAATTGTTGAGCTGTGAGGTTTGTTCTACCCGCACGAAGGAATTTGAACAAAACACCTCAGGGCTCACAATTCATCTAACTCTTCACGAGCTATGGGTTTCTAAGACGAAGCTTTGGCGATTTTCCAAGAGCTTTGTGTTGCTTCAATCGTACCGCATCTTCAAGAAATTGATTCAAGACTCAGTGAGCGATATACATCTATTGATTTTCTCTTTTGACTTCTTAAACTTGTGAACCTTCTTACTAACTCTCTTTCTCTCTTTGTTTGTCCACGCAAGGAATGACTACAAATATACAACAACAAAGAGTACACTAAAGAGATGAGAAAATATAGAACACAAGGATTTACGTGGTTTGGCAATACGAACTACGTCCACAAAGCACATGCACTTTTCTTATTCCTTTCAAGGTAAGCTTTCAAACCTTACAATTAACACACAGATACACCTCTTTCACCACTCTTTTACATATACACCCAGTCACTTTTACACACAGAGTTCGATTCCAAAGCTTAGTGAATACATGTTTATATATAGGGTTGTAGACTAGTAGTAGTGATAGGAAGTTGCCTCTTTAGATTACTTGGCTTATTTCTTGAACGGTTGTGAGTTGGTTATAACCACTCCAAACTCTATTCCTTTAGCTGATTGAGTTGAGTTTTTTAAAGCTGTTTTAATCGAGCCACTCCAGCTTTGGTGATCTGTTTAGGTATTAGAGTTGTGTATGACTGCTTGTTTGCTGCAATGAATGTCTTCAATGCTTGTTTGTTGATTGTTTAGGAATCAAGCATAAAGACATCATAGTTGAGATGAATTATGCATTGGTGTTCAATTTTTGAATATCCTAAACAACTATTCCTACACTACTTCGCTTCTCGATATTGGGCCATGATCCTTGAAGCATTTGGGTGGTCCATGGCTTTACCTAGTTGCACTTTGATTTCCCTTACTCTCATTTTTTTGGGTCATCCATGTAAGTTTGATATAACTAAATTTATCTCAAACCTATTGACTTAAACTTTTGGATTAATTGGTGATTTAGTATAATTCAACATTGTATCAAAGTAAGAGGTTTTGTGTTCAAACAACTATCGAGTTGTTTCATCCCAAATTCATATTTAATATAGATTTGCACATGTACAATTTCAAATTTTCAAACCCCAAAGTGAGGATAATGTTGGTTGATATAACTAAATTTACTCCAACCAATCAATTTGTTCTAGGAGAAAAAGAAGATTGTGTGGCTTGTTGGGTCATCTTTTGGTTTTTATGCAGCGACAACAATGAGGAACCCTTTCAAGATCTCTCTACCTTTGATAAATTCATGAATTTTTATTTTTATTTTTATTTTTATGCTTTGTATTGGTGTAATGTAAACATGCTTGAATAGTAGTCATTTGTTTTTAGAATTGGAAAGCTTTGTTGTATTACACCTTTAGGTGTATCTCTATTTCATTCATCAATGATTGTTTATCTTCTCAAGAAACTAGTTTAGATTATAATCATACTAAAAAAAAGTGTAAAGCGGAAAATAAAGGCATTGTTTTACAAAATTAAATATTTAAATGGATAACAAACTTAGTACACGGGATCATTAATTTCCACAGGAAAGTAATATATAAAGAGTGGAAAAGCACTTTCCTCTATAATGTCCTAAGACTTTGAGATTTTACTGGTTAGAACATGTACATTCTTTGGACACGGGATCATTAATCTCCACAGGAAAGTAATATATAAAACGTTGAAAAGCAGTTTTCTCTACAATGTCCATACCCACAGGCAATTTTACTTAGGCAAGCAAAACAAACTCACTACAATTCAGAATGGATTGAAGTGTGATGTGGTATTAAGTTCAGCAATCTAGAAATTCCAGAATGAAAATCTAAAGCCTATAAAGGAAAATGTACACAAACACAGTGCCTTATTCTTTACCTTATTTCCACTTGGCTGCACAATAGACCAAAGCTGAAGAAATCAGTTTGAAATTGTACCTCATCAGAAAAAGGCATCTGCTAAATTCAAGTGCTTCCAATAGTTCAGAACATGTCATTTCACCAACTTCATCGCCCTCCAAACAGGCAGCATCTCGTGCTTTCTCTGCAGCTTCTTTTATCTGGAGCCATTCCACGCTGGAATTATGAATAACTCTAGCCTGCAGTTACAAAAAGGAATATTTGACAGGAAAAATAAAGAACGAGATAGTAGATAGAAAACGGGAAACAACGAGGAAAACCTGTGGAGTTTGAACCCCAAGCCACTTGGCAAATTCATAACCCAGGCGTTCAGATTGGGTGGCCATTCTAGAAGATGATATCTTTATAACAGCAGCTGCTTCCTTTGGGAGATTATCCTCGTAACCAAGCTGATTGAAGAGTGCAAAGAAAACGACTCCACCGGAATTTACAGTGACCTATATATATATGTAGGCAGGATAATATAATTTAATACGGTCGATGCTGTTGTTGTTGTTAAAACAAGACACACATATTGATTGTATATTTGCTGCTATATGCGGAGTTTATTATGTTAAAGAAAAATAAGGTAAAATAGTAAGTAGAGAGAGAGACCTCCAGGGCCTTATTCATCTCATCTTCGGAATGTTCAGCGCTATTACTATGTTCAGTACGGTGAAGAGAGACAAGGGTATCCCAGGAAAAAGAGGTGGAGTCGATATCCAACATTGAAGCTTTAGCGAGTCTATCCAACAAATTAGTTTGCTCGGGAGGAGGAGGGGTCACAGAATCATTCACAACTTGTTGAGCACTGCGGAAATTACAAGGACGGAAGAATTGAATAGAAAAGGAGGAGCGAGTTTGAGTTTGAGTTAGATTACCCGAAAAGCATGTCGAAAGGCGGAGCAGTAGGATGAGGGGTGCGATGTTTTCCGGAGCGTTTACGGACGAGTTCAAGCCATTGGGAAAAGGTGTAAGAAGCGGGAGCTGGCGTTGCGATGTCTCCTCCCAACATGTGAAGAACCTAAGAGATTGAACAATGAATGAATCGAAATGAAA
The DNA here is from genome assembly GCA_037832605.1 of Cyclanthera cordifolia. NCBI lineage: Eukaryota > Viridiplantae > Streptophyta > Magnoliopsida > Cucurbitales > Cucurbitaceae > Cyclanthera > Cyclanthera cordifolia. The sequence continues at coordinate 13,767,358 of JBBMEG010000009.1, read as the reverse complement.
ATGGAAATAGAAATAACAGTGGATCGGAAGAAAGAGATTACCCGGGAAGTTACGGCGAGGGGGACAGGGGCCAGATCGCGGTCAGTCTCGTCGGATCCCAGATCCAACTCCAGCTCCTTACTACTAAATCTAACCTGCTCATGCTGTTTTTCCATACCAAACGCACTGTTGATTCTTCTTCAGCACTCGGAACCAACAAATATCAACACAAAACTAAGCCCGTCATACAACCACAACCACGACGGTATCAAATTGGATTGGAGCAACTACTTTTTGCCCTTTCCGTTTCTGCTTGTGTTGTTGTTTATACATTGCCAAATCTATCATTTACTTTTTCTTCATTAATTATTCCAACTATGTTTCGCTTTAAGTTTTTTTTTTTTTTTTTAAATAGTTATTTTACACGATACTCTACAAACTATTGTCACGTCTAATCGAGAGAGAGCACATTTCGAGCCCAAGTCTTCAATCAACGCGCCACCCCTTCGGGGACGGTTTCATTTTAAGATGCACTAAATTCTAAAAAGTCAACGTTTCGAGCCCAAGTCTTCAATTGAAATGGAGCACATTTTGAGCTCAAGTCTTCGGTCTAACTTTTTGTTAATTTATAAATATTTCACTTGTTTTTTTTATTTTTATTAAATTGTTAACATTATTAAAACTGGTTTCAATAAATTTAACTTCATACCAATTAATTTAATTTTTTTTTTTAAGTTTAATTAAAATTAAACAAACTTAAATATTTAATATTTAATTTTGACCAAAATAAAATAAATTTAAAAGTAGGACACTCAAATTATACTTTTAAAAATAGAGCAAAATTGAATTAATTTTAGTAATTTAGCAAAATAGAATAATACTCCAAATTTTAAAATGAAATTAGTATTATAACTAACATCACGTGATTAATAGTGTGCAGTAAAAATTAGAGATGTCCATTTTTTTCCGCCGCCCTCAACAGGGCTGGATATCTTTAGATAGGCAAAGAACGGGGTTGGGGATAGGATGACTTTTATCCCGGTTGCCTAATCAGGGTCGGGATTGGAGAATGTCCCTGACCCCGAACCCCGCCCCAATTTATTAAATCTTGACATTAAATATATTTAATTTATTATTTAAAAAAGAAAAAAATCTTTTAAAATTTACAGCAGTAAATTCTCGCTCATATTTTTGAAATCGAAGACAGGCGTGGACATCTCTAGTAGAGATAGGCAGTATTGATTGATTGTGAATGGTCCGCCACTCATTCATCCATCTATAAACCATACTTCTCTCTACCGCTTTACTTTCTGCTCCAATCCAATCCAATCCAATGGCGTCTGTTTCAGCTGCTACTTCTCTGGGCTTCCACATTTCAAGATTAACCAGGTGGTTTTTTCCCCCTTAGCTCTCCTCCATCTTTTGCCTTCTTTTATTTTTTTTTCAATTTAATTAATTTGATTCTGATATTTAAATATACTAGGAAGTCGGCGGCGCCATCTTTGAGATCCTCCTTCTTTCCCCCTTTAGGTTACAACATTAATCCTTGTTTAAGCAAGCGAAGAAGAAGCTCTGCTGTTGCCCCCAAGTTCTCCATGCGTGTCGCTGCTTCCAAACAAGCCTACATCTGTCGCGACTGCGGGTATGTATCAGAAATGGGAAAGGATGCGATCCCTTTACCCAAACATGCTCGCTCTTGTAACATTACTTCTAATAATGTAGGTACATTTATAGCGATAGAACTCCTTTTGACAAATTGCCCGATAAGTATTTCTGTCCTGGTATGCTCTCTCTAATCAATCAATCCTTTTCTTCATTTCTGCATCTATTTTCCCAAACTTAATTTCCTAATCCATATTCTCCCCCAGTTTGTGGTGCTCCTAAGCGAAGATTTAGGCCGTATGAACAATCTGTGACTAAAAATGATAACCAACTTGATGTGAGGAAGGCCAGAAAGGCCCAGATCCAGAAAGATGAAGCTATTGGGTATATCCAACTTACCATCTTTTTTTTCTTTTTCTTTTTCTTTTTTTTTTACATTAGAATATGACTCTTTATTCATTCATTCATTCTTCTCATTGGTAACAATAGGAATCTGCTGCCTATTTCCGCTGCAGTGGGAGTCGTGGCACTTGTAGCTTTGTACTTGTACCTCAACAGCGTCTTTTAGATCATCCACTGGCTTCCTCAATCACCGGGGCTTACATTAACATATCATTTTGTTTCATCATTTCAATTTCTTCCCCCACCCTGCATGTTATATTGATTTTAATACTAAAAATCCTGGATTAAATATTTGCATTAACCTGTGCAATATTGTATTTTACATATTTATATATATTCAATTGTTTATCGGACATATTTATTTGCCTATCCGTTGGCGTTGATTCTCCTGAAGGTAGTTTCTAGCAGCTACATACTGATGTTTGTGTTACGCTTGATTATAAAATACCCAGGAAATAAATGTGTTCCTCTTAAGGATGGTTAGCGAGGCAACAATGTATCCAATTGTTGTATTTAACAGGAAGGTACTGAATTTAATCGGCTGTGTCATCTTGTGCAGTGGTTACGTTCTGAGCTATCCTCTTCGTTCGCTGGCATAGCATACCACTCACTGATAAGGTATTGGTGTTACAAAGGTAAGAGTAATTATGGATGGATCCATCTCCATTTCCATGGACTCACAATCCAAAACCAATCATGTTTTGCTTTCTCCTATGACAAAATTAAGATTGATTTACACGCCATTTGTCGTTGCCTATCCCTTTCCCTCCACTTCCTTCATTCCTTCCTCTTCTCCTCATTGCATCCCATCTTCACTTTTACCAACCCTCTTCTAATTTAATGACCAGTATCCAACCTCCGATCTCCACCACATCAACAGCGCGCCAGTGATGACCCAACATCCATTTGGGGAATATCGGAGGCAAGCGTTCCTAAATTTCTATGCTCGCCGAAGCAATAAGCTCTAGAACTCCAAAATTTGCCCCTTACCCCCCTTATGCTCAAAAAACAATTTGGATGGCGTTGCAATTGGAAGCTGGAGGCTGTAGGCAACAACAGCAACGCAGAGAGGGTGGCGAGGACTCATTGTACATCCGAAGATGAAGAATAGTAAACCACCAGTTAGGACGTGTATGTTAACAATGCTGAAAATCAATGCATTTGATTGAGAATGTGGCAAAGTAAGGCCAGAGGAATAGAAGATCCATTCATTCAGGATACATATGTTACGGTTGGTTTAGGGTTAGGGTGTAGAGACTCACATGAGATTTTGCCAATTTTGACATTCGAGTATATGGGAATAGCTGGCGTTGGCTCCCGGAGAAATATCTACTGTCCAATCCAGAACTTGGGAAAGGGGAAGTAAAAATAGGTGAGAGGAATTTTTATGGAAAATAATCACAAAAATCTAAATCAATTGAAACCCAGTAATCTCACAAGCAAATCACAACAATACCCAAGCATTAATATAGAAAAAAAATGATGAAGAGGCATGTCATATATGGGTACATCAGCTACAACAAGAGAATACAGGTTCGTTACTTTTTCCACTATTCACAATCACAACCAACCTAACCCCCCTCTCCCCTGCGTGCTACCACCACCAAGCTCCAATGTCCTTTTCTTTCTAATCCAACTTCCGAGGGTCTTCTTCGCGCAGCTGCTTTTGGGCCTCCGCAGGGAAGTATTTTATACCAATCAGGTCACCAACTCGACTGATAACCTGTCAAACATTAACTGATGTTATCATCTAATTCAATACACAGCTAAGTAACAAATCCACAAAAGTCAGTTAACAGACATTTGGCAGCCGGATACCTACATCTAAGAAGTGTGAAATATTCATCTTCCCATCTGTTTGATATAAAGACAGAGCCTAAACATCCAATTTTGTGTCTAAGGTATATGAATTTGAAAAACTTGGAATTGGTCAAGGAAATTGAAGGTTCCAAAATTACAAGTATAGAGACCTAATAAAAACTAGTTCAAAACTATAAAAACACTAGTCTAAAAAAGTTTAGGAACGTACAAGACATTTTTTTTAATTCCAAAGACCAAATGGATACAAATCTGAAAGTTTCAAGGACTAAACTTGTACTTTAACCGAACTAATATCTTCTTGTACAGTATTTGTTCCCTCATAAATTCACCCAGGTTTAAATTAATCAAATTGAATAAAAAGAACAATCTTTTCAACCAAGAAGCGATGGAAGTCATTAAGAACAAGTAATTCAACGACTGTAACTTCCAAGTTCCATCAACAATTTAGAACTGACATTTAATGAAATATCCGATAAGATAGCTAAACTGTATTAAATAATTGGATAAGTTCTTTATTGTCACTTTGTCATTATTTTATCACTAATTTTCGACCACAAGATGGATTTCTTAAATAACTTAACCCGAGCAAGTCAAGAAAATAGCTTTATTTTGATACTTCATTTACTCTTTTACTACAGTAACACTTTTAAATCGAAGTAGGCACAATGCAAAGTTCAGCATTTTTTTCAACTGAGGTATACAATTTGAAAAGGAGAAGGCAGAAGAACCACCTACATTAAAAATGGTAAAAGCAAAAAGTAGCAAGTAACCAGAATAAAGGCTGACCTCTAAGGCTTTGAGGAGGTCATCCTTCGTATGAGATGCAGATATGCAAATGCGAGCCCTTGCCAGAAGAAGAGGTGTAGCTGGAAAAGCAACAGTCACAACTGCAACCTGTCCAACCACAAGCAAAGTAGCATACTCACTTGAGAAACTTCAGGAGAAATTCTACATTGGATGGAACCAAAACCATCAGGCTAGCGACATAATCCACTTACATTCTGCTTGAGGCATTCCCTAGAGAAGGCAGGAATTTTTGCAGGGTTGTAAAGCATTATAGGCATTACAGGAGAATCGTTATCTCCTAAAACTTCAAATCCCATTTTCTGTAGCTCAGACCTAAAAAAGTTACTGTTTTCACGTATCATAGCAAGTTTCTGAGCACCTGTTTAGTGAAGAAAAGAAATATTTTGCATATAAATCAGAAACCTTATGGTCTAAAAACCAGCATGAACACACTCTAATACGACGAGGATACAAACAAAACTATTCTAACCTCTACTAGAACCATCCTCTCCAAGAATAACTTTAATGGAAGATATGATTTGCTGAGCACCCGGTGGTGATATAGAAGTTGCATAAAGATGGGCAGGACAAGTGTACTTGAGATATTTTATAAGTTCCTGAAAATACTATATTTGATCATGATGCTCAATTACATGTTTTAAGTGGCAAAATAAAAAGTTGAGACGTTGATGCCAAAAAAGTTGGAAGAATCATCCAAGAAATAAACTAATAGATATTTCCAATAAGGGCCGGTTCCTTTCCTATTAGACTGCTTGTATGGGTGGGATAAGTATATACTGGAAAAGATTGCCAGAAGAAAAAAGTTTCACTGCCTGATATTTCCATCAAGGACACTACTAAACAAACTGGCCCACTGAGAAATAACGTAGTACAAACACCAATTGGTAGTTGTAAACTCTAAGGGCACGTTTGGCGCAAGTGTTAAGTTAACACCGATTAACTTAACCCATCTAATCCATGTTTGGTGGACGAATTAAGTTAACCCCCAAAGATTAAGTTAACCCTTCACAAATTCCAACAATAATCCTCATATATTCTCTCTATCTGGTTTTTTTTAATTCTCTTTAATATGTTTTTCAAACATTCTATTTAAAATTAAAATTTAGATTTAGAATTTTGTTTTAATGGTTTATTTTAATTTTATACTTAATTTATTGCATATGATGTCTAAATTTAATGTTAAATATAATATAGCATTTCTAACTTATGTCCCCCTCCCCCAATTTGTACAAAAAAAAAAAAAAGCATTTCTAACTTAAACAAATTTTTGAAGAATAAAACAATAAAAATCAGTATTACACACTATTTTAAAATATCATTCCATCAATTTGAATTAATTAAATTTTGAAAAATAAACAACTATTTTCAAAATAAGATACATTCAAATTCTAAGCTATACCACTTTTTTTTTTTTTAATAAAAAAAACATGAAATTAGCATAACCTAGTTGAAATTAGTTAAAACTTCTAAGGTGTTTGATGACAACAAATTTTAACAACTTAAAACATGAGTTTATTTTGTTAATCTGGTCAAAGATCAGCATAAAACTACAGTAACTACTGACTTAATTTCGAGAATTATTTTTTGATTAGATACCAAATATTAACACTTTCAATATTTAGAATTTATAGAATCTAAATAATTATAATCACGCATTTTTGATAACTAAATTACCACAATCTCAACAACTATCATAAAAGCTACTAAAAGAACATCATAAATCACACATATTTTCAAATAGTTATTTTTTAATTTAATACAAAGCTTACTTGAGAGATTCAATGCAACACTAGCTTTACTTAAGTTGGGAGCTTTTTAGATTTTTAATAATAGCAAACTTAAAGAAAAAGATTTCAACAAACGATACTTTTTATGGAAAATAACTCAAAATTATAATTAGAATGTTTATATATTGCGAAGAAAAAAAGTGAAGAATAAAATAAAAGAAAAATAGAGTGAATCATTCAAAAAATTCTTGAAAAATAATAAATAAAAAACTCAATTTAACTTAACATGCATATTAAATACAACTTAACACTCAACTTAACTTAACTCCTACCTCAAACAACAAGCAGCTTAACATAACATGTCTACCAAACACAAACTAACTTAACTACCAACTTAAGTTAACACTCACCTTAATTTAATCCCTCTCAACTTAATCATTATCATTGCACCAAATATGCCCTAAGTGGCACAAACATACTGAGAGACAAAAGAACAATTCATGTTGTGATTAAAAGTAGCAATTAAATAAAAATTTACTGCTGGAGTCTTAGATCCAATTGGGTTGAACAATATTATAGATTCCACTTTCACAGTGTTAAAAGTACGCATTTAACAGTTTTCAATAAAAGGTACGTATTTAATAGGAAAAAAATAGAACCTTAGATCCTGCTATGTAGCCTCCACATGATCCAAATGATTTTGTAAAAGTACCCATCATGATATCTACATTAGCTGTGTCCACACCCAAAAGTTCACAGACACCTCTGCCTGTTTTTCCAACTGCTCCAATGCTGTGAGCCTCATCCAAATACACATAGGCCTAAAAATAAAGAGAAAAATGAAATGCTGGAAGCTAAAGACAGATATCTAAATTGCTAAATGAGAATAATTGATTCAACATTTTCTCAAAGCCATATCTTTAATTCAATTTCATAATTGATTCAATATTTTCTCAAAGCCATATCTTTAATTCAATTTCAAGAGTGTGTGTGTGTACATACATATATCTCCTATCAAAGTTTGAATTGCCATGTAAGCTCCTCTTTCGTTTTTGTCTTTTTATCATATCAGTTATCCCACAATTAAGAATATGTTCTTGGATTAGTTAAAGAAAGAAATTTTAGCCCAGAGCACGATCTGAATGAAAAATTCTAGCCTAATTACTTTATATTTCTTGCAAATGGCAACAATTTCTGAGAGTTTGCATATTTCCCCTTCCATGCTGTATATGCCTTCCACGACGACAATTATCTTCTTCCAGGGCCTGTGTGTCCTGGGTTGTCCATCGGCAATTTGCTCCCTCAAAACTTTATCCAAATGTGATGGAGCTAAAAGTAAGGAAATGGAAGACGGAAAATTAGAGTTCTCATTGACTATAAATTGCTAATATCAGAAAAAACAATTGAGGCTCTATAACACTTACTATTATGTTGAAAAACACGAACAGTAGCTCCAGATCCCCGAGCACCATTAACTATTGAATTATGATTCAATGAATCGCTAATAATTAGCCCTCCCTACAGTTGAAGAAATGGTCAGATTTTCAAACCACTTGCCACTTAACGAGCATGCGTACTTCCAATAAGCATATACTCATTTACCTTCCCTATTAGGACTGGAAGAATGGCAGAGTTTGTTGCATAGCCCATACCACACACTAGAGCAGCCGGCTTTCCAACAAAGTTAGCCACACATACCTCCAACTGTTCATGCAGTGAAGTGGTTCCTAAGTTGAAAGTAGAGAATTAGTACAACATTCTGGACGTTTGAGTAGAACCATGGAGCAATAGTTTATTATTTCAAGTTACCTCCATCAACACGAGTACTGCAAGTGCTTGGAGAGAACCTTTTTAATGACTCAATTACACGAGGTGTGCAATATTCATCCGCAGCGGCAAAGCCTAAATAATTATAGGATCCCAGGTTCAGACACCTTGAGACATTTGTGGTTCGCCTGTAAGATACAAAGTTGTCAAAAATCCAAAACATTAGAGAAAAATGAAGAGGATGTGGGGAATTCAAGAGAGACAAACTTGAGCGTCTTGTTGTAGTCATTGGAGTAACGCTCAACCACATCAATCCAAGCATCTGGTGCACTTGATATAGGCCGTCCAAAACAGTCCTGCCCGGAGAGAAAAATTTATAAGCATTCCAGTCTCTTGAACGCTTTTGATGAAGATATAATATTGAACTCAGCAACAAAAGAATATCAAGAGAATGTTGAATAAACATTAAATGTTTTTTTAGTGGGTTTTAAATTCAAGAGTTGTGTAGATGAAATGAAAGGACGAGAGTTGTGTAAGGTGAAAATCCAAGAATTGTGAAGGTGGAAGGTCAATAGTTTTTAGAAGAAGATTGTAATAATGGGTTGGAACTGTTTTTCGGATTTCTTTTCCGCTACCGCCATATTGGCAACCAGTAACTCCGATTGCTTAGCCATGACGTCTTGCTGCTTTGCCAACGTCTCACGTGTCTCTTTTAACTCCTTCTAATCCTTAACTTCCTTATCCAAATTTGGTTCCTTCGCGGCCATAGAATCGACTGCTCTGATACCAATTTGTTAAGACCCAAACTATATTGAAATAGAAAATACAAAGATAACCAAGTTTTAGTAGGACTTGGAACCTCCCATCTCTAGAGAACCATTCTCTAAGAGCCCTAAGTTTTCACTCAATATTTGGATATCTTTCTCACTCACCTCACCCTCTATTTATAATAGAAAACCTTAACAAACTCTCTAACTAATTTCTCTTATACCCCTATATTATTCATAATTCATATAAGGCCCAAACGTATCAAATAACTAATACCTATAAATAGATTGTTCTCTCTATTGTGAACATGTAGAAGAAAAAAGAAATACAAGAAGAGTAATTTTTTCTTTGAAAAGTAGAGTGTCTCTTCAGACACAGAAAAGAAAAGTAGCGTGATTTTTACAGAGAAAAGTTGACTTCGTCTATTACTAAAGTGGCATTTTATACATCACTAATGCTAAGTGACCTCCCAACAAACATTACTAACAAAAACTGGTTAAAAATACCAGAATTTGGTAATATTGGTTCATACAACAGAAAACAACCATCATCCTAAGAAAACAACCACAATCATAAGATAAAGCTACATTTAAAACATGTTGATGCTTTCGTTCTACCACAGAGTATTGTTCGGGACGAGCTACACAAGTATATTGGTGCACACTGCACAACTCCTTTTTGTTTAAAAAACTTTTCAAAAGCAAACTCATAAGAACGGACACACTTAATCGCCTAAGTAAACTGTGTTTGAATCAAACTGAAAATCTGAGGGATAATCACAAGAACAGCAGACTTTTTCTTAAGCATAAATACCCAGGTAATTGTGCTAAACTCTTCAACTATGGTCACGAAGAACTTGTGTGCATTATGTAAAAAAATATCGAAAGGACCCAAGGATCAATATGGATAAGAACAAACAATTGTGAACTCCTTCATTATTAGATTGAAAAGGTAACCTCCTTTGTTTAGCCAAAGGCAAACATCACAAGTAGTACTTTCTATGCATGCTGAACTCAAATTTAAAACATCTTTCCAGGCTAACAACCTAGAACAAGAAGGATGACCTAGTCTAGAATGCTAGACAATAGTACTATAAACTGATTTCTTTACATTCAAAAGTATTTGATATAGCAGGCTGGATTCGGGTAGCAGTCGGGACATACAATCCATCGACGAGTTCACCCCTCCCAATCATACTCAAAGTGCACTTTGTCTGGAGAGTACAGCCAGCAGCAGAAAAATTCACGACAATGCCATCTCTTTATGTCAAGGCACTAATAGAGAGTAGGTTACACTTGAAGTCGGGAACAAACAAAACAAGAGTCAGTTGTAAGTGTTCATTAACTCTAATTGTCCAAGCAATTAACTACTATTGGTTTCTTATCTGGTAGCACAACAGAGGTAGAAACATGGTCTAAGGTATCAAACATAGTAGGGCTATAACATATGTGCGTAGAAGCAACCGAATCAATTATCCATTCATGCTTTAACGACGTAGTTGTTTAGAAACCACAACGCTAACAAATCTTCATCAACCGGCTTCTCAATGGTTCCACTAATGAACACTAGCTTGTTCCTGACTGCTAATCCGATTGACATCGGCCTACTTCACGTCACATAGTTATCCTCCGTGCGAAACTCACAAACAAGTACAAGGTTTGAGGTATCGCTATGGTGAAGAAAGAAGGGACCCTGCGTATTCTCACTTGCCGAACGTTCTTGCTAGGATGAAGCAGAAGAAACTTGCCCAGCAGCTTCCATGACAGAGAGGAAAAAGAAAGGCAGAGAAAGAGGGAAAGGGAACTTTTCAATTTCGAAGCGAAAGAATTAAAAATCAGCTGATACCATAATAAACTCAGCAACAAAATAATATTGAGAGAAAAGTTGACTTTGTTTCTGAATGAAGTGGCATTTAATACTTCCCAACTAATATTATTAACAGAAACTAGTTAAATACCAGAATTTGGTAAATTGGTTCATACAACAGAAAACAACCTTCGATCATAAGATAATGCTAAGTCTAATAATATATCATAATGAAAAAAGAATTGATCCAAAGTTGAGTTCCGCTCGCATCTGAACAAGATTATTTATAGAAACGAAACAACAGTGCGGGGGAGGGCAAAGGGAAAGTGGAGCAGGACTAGGAGGAATCTAGAAAAGGGTAATTTGCAAGATAGAAAAAGTGAGACACGAGGGATTGAAATGGATACCTGAATGCGAAGATAGAGACGACGGATGTAGAAATCCTCGAGTCCTAAGCAGATCGGAGCGTAGCCCTGCAGGAAATGAATGGAATGACAGAATTAGGGGATGATGAAGGTAGAGGAAGAAAGTAAAAACAGAAATGGGAGATTAGATGATTGACCTGAAGATTACTAGAGTTCCACCAATCAAAAATCTTTCTGAAAAAATCGCGAAATTGACCAAAGGCGAAGAGGAGGCCATAGCTAAAATAGGTGGTTAGGGCGGTCAAGTACGGGATGGTAATCATCTGCCTGGAATAGGGGAAGCTCTTTCAACAGTGGCTCGATCTGGGAACCTGACAGAGGACTGGGTTTCTACCTTTGGAATTCGATAAAAATGAAACCCTCCATAACTCTCTTATATTTCTTTTTACAACCACAACTACGAAATGACCTTGGGGACCCGTTCTTCCTTGCATTTCCGGGGCTATTTCGTCTTTTCGATAAATCATTATACAATGTGAAGCCATGGAGGGCCTATAAGGGATAAAAAGTTGATTAGGTGAGACTGAGATTATTCATCTTATTTATAATTTAATATTTTTATTTTTCTTATTTCGTAAAATGATATTTTCATTTTTTAAAAAAATTTATATCTAGTCATTTTTAGTTACAATTTTGTCTAATTTTTGAATTATTAACAATAATATTTAAACATTAAAGAAAAAAAAAATACATTTATTATGAAATGACAATTATACCCATCAAAAAAGAAAAATCATCATTTAACTCCTATTAAAATCCAAAAATCCCCATTTAACTTCTATTAAAATCCAACTTCCAACCTTTCATCTTCACCGTCAATAACGTATTCACGGTTACTGTCGTCGAACTCGACCTTACTTTTCATAGTCGCTATGGATCGTTCACCGACAAGTTCAATAATAAGGAGACATTTGAAAATTCAAACTACACAATGGCTATGTGATAAACAGATTATGTATTATTTATGTATTATATATGTATTTGTGTTAATATTGTATTGAAATTCTAAACCTAAATCACAATATTCAAATTCAATTAGCAAAACCCATTTAGTATTACTATTGTATTTATACGAATCAACTTATTATTATGTATTGTAATACACTATCAACTATTAATATATTAATACAATGTATTTTTCTTATTTTGTGTAACATAAACTTTTGTCGCCGCCATCATCCACAATGTTGGAGAAATTTGATAATCAAATCAAGAAGCATTGAACAAAATGTCTAGTCGTCCATGTCCATCTCCGGTTTTCCATGTCCATTTTTGGTCGTCTTCTCCGGTCATCGACGATGAAGATTTAACGGTTGCGACCATCTTCTCCGGCCATTCGCGGCCTTCTTCTCCACCCGTTAACAAAAAACTTCCCCGGTCCTTGGCGGCTATTTTCTTCGTTTTGTGCTTGCATTCTACGGGTGAAAAAAAAACTAGGGTTTTGAAGAAACGGAACTTTAAGGATTATGATTTCTGTACATATGTATAAATAAGGTATTATCAGATTTTGCAAGGTTACGAAGAAACGGGGAAGAAAGAAGATGGAGGTGTGGTGAAAAGGAAATTAGTGTTTCATCAAATGAAATTAAATATAAGCAAAATGAGGTAAATAAAGAAAGTATAAATATAGAAATAAATTTCATAATGAGAGATTTAGAGGCAAAAAAATTTCATATAAGATAATCAATCCCAAAATGCTGATTTGAATAAAATTTATTTATGTATAAATATTCATTTGAATATCTTGTAATTAAAATCAAATTGGGATGAAAATGTAATAATTATAGATAAATTGAATATCCATGTTAAATACCTTTACAAGTACTACTTTTAAATACTCTTAAAATTATATTTTTTTACTGCAATTATTACTTATAAATACTCAAAATAAATCTTCATTTTAAATACTAATTATAAATCCTCTTATAATCTCAATCCAAACATCTCATAGCCATTTTATTTTTATTTCTTTAGATTTTTTTATTTTTTTATAACAAAATCAAAAAACCGGCGAATATATAAATATTGAAAATAAAAATATTTGATCAATTAGTTTGGTTTTTTGAAATGATATTAGATTATTTGGCTTGATATATTAAAATCAAAATATATTAGTTTGTTTTTTATTTTATGGAATAATCAACATAAAACTGAACCTAATATATAAATACTAAAGAAAAATAAAAAATTATTAATATTTAAATTTGATTAAAAAAAACAAATTTATATGTAAAATATTAAAAGAAAAAAAGAAAACTCTAGTTATTGGTTATTAAAATGAAAAACTCCAAATCAAATTAAAAACAAAATTGAAAAATAAATCAACATCTAATTTAAATTAAAATCGAATGGAACTAAATCAAAATAAAACCAATAATTTTACTCTAAATGTGATTACCTTAGCTAATAAATTAAAAAAGCTAAATTAAAAATGGACTAAATTTGTAATTACTTTTATATTTTTGTCTAATCCTCAAACAATATTATAAACGTCATATTTTAGTCTAAATTTGTAATTTCATGGGATAGACTACATTGAAGCTCATTCTTCGGTTGTTTTATTGCATGGAAAAATTTTTTAGGACATTTTTTGCTTTATGTAGTCGTTATGACAGCATAATAAATACTATACATTTTCATATTTGATGATGGTTCTTCTATAATTTATTTTGATCATTGTTTTTATCGAAAGACTATTTATGTGAATTGTTTCATCCTACTCCTGTTTTGTGCCCATGATATTCTGATTGCATACAGTATTATTGATGGTGTTTGAATAAAATGTTTGGTATTGAGTTGAGTAAAGACCTTGATAATCACAATTTGAGCATCAATCAACTTGAACACTGAACAATATCATTAAACGTCTTCGTAAAGAGAATAGTGTAATAGTCCAAATTTTTCTTCCCAATTTTTCCAAGGTTAGTTTTGCCATTTTTGGACTCGTCAGGACTTCCAGGAATTTTTTTGAAAATTAGATTGGTTTTGAAATGCTCATTTAAATAATATATTGAGAAGTGTGAAGTCGGAATTTGAGAACTAGGGGTATTTTGGTCAATTTAGTCCTATGGGCATTTTGGTAAATTTGCTTACTTTTTCAGGCAGGTATAAAAGTCTAATTATCATTTTTAGGTCATGATTTAACCATTATTTAGCACAGAAAATCCCACCTGACGCCATAACTTTTCCCTTGGTTTTTCGCGAAGCACGGATCTCGAGAGCGTCGAAGTCATTGCAGTCGTCGTCGCAAACCGAGCCACTTGCCAGAGAATGTCGCGTGTCAAGCTTACATACATGTGCAAGTCTGAGCAGCTAGGGGCGAACCAGAGGCCGTCATTACTTTCTGCGCAGCCAATCGCGCGCACGCACGCCTGTAGTCGTGTCAACACAGCCGCACGCGAGGCCGACCAATTAGCGATCGCCATTCACTAGACCAATCAGTGCTTCTGTCGTTGTCCGTTGTCGAGATTCAAACGTGTGTCACGCTCCCACTCGCGAGTGTTGCTTCGGATTTGAGGTCAGCTCCGAACCTGTTAGCGTCTCCCAACCCTAGCTTTGGCCTCTCCCGAGCCTCGCCGCAACCGTTCCGTGTGCGCCATGTGTCACGATCCAATTTCGTGTCGTTGCAAAGCGATCGTGAGGCACCTGCTCTAACCCGACGAGCAAGCCAACCAAATGAAAATCGTTGATCGAGTGGCACAATAGGTACAACCTCTATCACGAACTCGTGAAAAGGTTTTTGAAAGAGAGAGAAATAAGGTTTTGAAATACATTTTGTCTTTGACAAGTTATATGACAAGATGCAATAAGGGATGTAACAACTAGCTTGCATTCATCATATAATAACTTAGTAGGAACAAAGCTTCAAAGACCCGGGAGACCCGAGAGTCGCATTGCTCTGTCAGGGTAGCCCCATAAGTGTAAATCACCACCTAAAGAAGACCGAAGAGTGGCATATTATGTTAGGATAGCCCCGGTGTCACCACTATTTTTATGTTGAAGATTGCGAGCTTCAGAGCCTTAGTTAGGCCCGAGTTATATCATTGAACTTGCATTTCCTTGTGACATTTGCTATCCATATATGTTCATGCTTGTACTGATCCCGACTAAAGATCTTTACTGGGTTTAACAACTCATCATTTTCTTTACCGGCTTCCACAGGTACACACGTTCTCTACCAGGATGGCTTATCATGAGCTGTGAAGATCATATGCTTGTCTTGTCGTGTCTGTTTATTTATTCTTCATCGTTTGCATATGTTTTATCTGGATTTACAGTAGAGACACGTACTGGTCAAATGTGGTTTTTTTTTTTTTTAAATTGAGTACCCAATTTGTACGTTTTTTACGAACTGTTAGCGTTTTTATTTAATAAATGAGGTATTTATTCATCATGTCTCGACTTTTAAAAGACGTTTGAATCATGCATTGGGGTATAATCCTAGATAGGACCCTAGTCTGGGTCAAGTTCTTACAATAACATACCAGTTAATCCTACGTTGTCACAACATTTCAAGTTGACATCGAATTAGTAACGGTACTCTTAGAAAGAAATCATAGATATGAAAGAGATTCTTTGTTTTAATTTTGTCAAGGAAATTATATGTGCCATGTTTTTTTTGTGGTTCTTATTTTGTACATTTTGCGAGTTTGATCGAGAATTACATAAAAAATTGTGCTAGGACATTTTGAGATGTAGTGTACTAAACATTTTATGAGGATTTTTTTATGTACTGAATGTATTGTATATGAAGAGTTTGATTTGATTGGACATGTTAACTCTGGGGCGTCTTATGTCATTATGAGGGAATTATTCATCACACGTTATGTTTTCATGTTGTTGACAACATTAGGGGGTATTTTTTCTGTTTTGAGTGCCCAATTTACTTTTTTTTCTTTTTCTTTTTCTTTTTTTTTTTTGTAACTTTTGGAGCCCTTGTCTAGTTTTAAGGGAACATCTCCGGCGCCATGTGGCATATTTGCTTTTTTTTTTTTTTTTTTTTTACTTACCTACCTACTAAAATTAAAATTTGCACAATTTTCTCTTAAATTTTTCTCTTAAATTTTTTTCTTAAATATTTTTTCCTTTTCCTTTTTATTTATTTTTCATATATACATTTAAGTATTTATAATATGTCGCTATATTTTAGAAAATAGATTTTTTTTTTTGTAATTTTAAATTAACTATATCTTGACCACTAATTTCATATTTTAAAAACATGTTTTAAAAAATTGAATTTGATCATAATTTGATAATCAATTTCATAATTGATAGTAATTTCATAATTAACTTTATAATTTAAATAAACAAGTCATTATAAAACGATTTAAGTTTGTGTCTAGTGCCTCATTTCACAATTACATGCCACATATACCTTTTTTTTAAGTATTTTTCAAAAAAAATGTCATCCGAATTGTTTATCACTATTTTTACTAAAAATGTCATCCGAATTGTTCATCACTTTTTTTTCTAAATAACTTTATTCATTTTCCTAACTTTTTTTCCTTTTAATTTTTTTTTTCTCTTTATTCTTATTCATCTATATTTTGCAAAAAAAAAAAAAAGTTAATTTTTTTTAATTAATGTTAATTTCATAATCCAATTCACATTTTATAAAATATGTTTCATAAGTTTAAGTTAAAGTTAATTTCATAATCAATTTCGTATTTTAAAAATATGTTTTCTAAATTAAATTTACACACATATTTTTATTTTTAATTATCCAAATGAATTTTAAGCATTTATCAATTTATATCGTTAATATTGTTTTATTTTTATTTACAAATTTCGAATAAATGAATAAATGAGGCAGTATCATTAAAAAAAGTCTTCAACATTAATAATACTTTAAAATAATAAAAAATATTTTTTCATTTAAACATATTCATTAAAAAAAAAAAAAACTAAAACTTTTCACAACTCTTCCGTAATCACTCTTCATCCAAACAAATTATTAAAAATCACTTATTTAATCACTCTATCAAAATCTCCAACCAAACAGGTTATTAACACACACAAAATAAACACTCCATAAAATCTCAAACAAACACTCCTAATGATTTTGAAATCTAGGTTGAAGTCTGTGGGTTTTGTTGTGGAGTTCATAAAGCTCAAATATATGATATTTGAAATGATGGATTTCGAATGTACTGTTCCTATGGTATTATGAGTACATTGACATTGTTTGATGATCTTTTTTTATGATAGTTTTGAGCACATAGATGTTAAAATTTATTATGTCTAAGATGTAGTTCATGAAAACAGGTTGATGTTTCTGTTGGTGAATTCAGTTCACTTTATTCCTCTGAGTTTGTTTGACTTATGAAGTTGTTAAAACCATAATGATTTGTTTGTGTTGAGCAAGTTTTGATCTAGCTTATAGAGTTGTAAAATTTTGATGTATTTTGAATGAGTAGTTTCTCATGTCATTATGATATGATCTTCAAGATGGCGATTTCAAATTTGTGAATCGCATAATATTGACCTGTTGAGTTGGTTATTTAAGTTGGTTTTAGGATTTTTTTTTACTCTTAACCATTTGAGTGATTTTGTAAGTGTTATATATAATGCACATTTTGGTGGGAGAAGTTTATGAGATAGTTTCATCATTCACCATTTTTGTAATCCAATTATTACTATGATGATTATGAAATTTGATGAACAATATTTGGTCCCTAAACTAAGTTTTCTTGAACAGTTCAAGTTTTTTTTAATCATCTAATCAAGATTCTTAATTATATATATGATCATTTCATTATCTGTAGTTTAAAATTTATACTCCTTAATGTGTAGAAGAGTTTAATATATTGCTTCCATTTATATTTCCCATTTACGGAATTGATCCACCTCAGCTTAAGATAAATTAGATGGAACACTCATTCACTCAATCAAAATTAAATGATGGTGAAGAGGAAATAAATAATAATCTTCTTGATTCACGATATATATGAGTATTCATTGATCTTATGAATAAACTTGACTAAATATATGTAGCTATTGATTTATATATATGTATGTAGATCATATAAAATTGATCACCGAGTGAGACAAAAGTAGAATATTTTTCAAAAAGTAAAAAGAATGGCCAATGTGGGAAATATCATAACATTTAGTTTAATTTAGAAAAAAAAGAAGAAGGTAATTGTGAGAAATAGAGAAGAAACAAAAAAAGTGAGTAAAGCAAGCGGTTGCAACAGATAGAGGTATAAGAACAAAAAAGAGGACGCAATATAACAACCAGTGAAAGAGATTCATACATGCACTGTCTAGCATTTATGACAGTCCGTTACTTTTCTTTTTGAATATTTGACTAATTTGATGCAATGCAATAATATGATATATATATATATATATAAATAAATAAATAAAAAAGTACATGACACTAAGACTGATCCTGATGTACCTAGCCTAGATTGAACAACACTCACATATACATACATATATATTTGTGTTGGTATGATAGTTGTAGTAGGGTAGCTACAGATTGTTGTTAGAAGAGGGTGGCCTTGGTAGATTTGCCGAAATTATAGTGAGTATCAAAAGGCAAAGGACAGCAAAATAAGAGATGGCAACTGAGATGGTGATGCTATTACAAAACTTGCCAAAATTATCACAGATTGGGGACCACCCCGTGTGGCTGTTGCCGTACTTCCCCACGAACCCGATGGCAGTCGCAGCAGCGCATCCACTCATCACCAATCCCATCATCAACTAATTATTCATATATATTCACATCACAAAGCCATGAAATAATAATTATACAAGTAATATTAAAAAAAAAAAACGAAGGGTGTGTGTATTGTGTATATGTAGACATCATAGCTAGACATACCAAATCGTGGAGAAAGAGGATGTGGTTAGTTTGATTTCGTAAAGGAAATCGACGCCTTGATAGAAAAAGTAAGCAAAGGGAAAGAAGAGAGAAGCCACATGCAATAGCGTTAGCAAAAGCAAAGAACCTGCATTGTCATGAGACCCATAATGAAATTAATACTAATTATAGTATAGAGATCACATATGGATGGCGACGAGGACTGAGAAATAATTTAATTAAAATGTACTTGAAAGATGAAGAGTATGTGTATCGGGCGTCAAAAGGGATGCCGAAAATCACGACGGATTGCTTGGCCGTGAGAATGATGGAGGTTGTAGCCAATGTGGAGCAAAATACCAAACCTCTCAAGATAACCTCAGAACAATACCAAAGCTTCTTCTGAGAACAAGACTCCTCTGATCTAGGTAATTCCACTTCCACATCACCCATGATCATATATTATTCTTCTATATTGTTGTTGGGAATAATCAATCGAATCAGAGGGAGGAACCAAGATGGTGAATGAACAAAGAGGAGAAGAGTGTGTGAGGTTATAAATACTACCTACCAAATTAAAGCACAAAAGAAGGAATCGGGTCAACGTACACCGAGTTTATTTTTCTTCACCCTCATTTTTCGCAACCCATGGGACTCGGTTTCTTTCTTCCCTTCATTCTAAATTTTACCCTCAATTAATATTTTATCATTTTCTACATTTTTCTTTCTTTATTTCTCTACTTGACACACCTTATTTATTCCCCTATAATTAATGTTCTTCTACTTCAAGGAAAAACTGCTCAAATCAATTATCTACTGCCTGCATGCATCAAAACCTTCAATTTTTCCTATGATATACCCATAAACATTAAAACAATATATGTTTGTTAGGTTCCTTTAGCATATTCTATATAAATACATTTATAAATTGGAATTTTTCTCTCAAAATTATAATTATAATATACAATAGTCTACCAAAAGTGAAAATATTATTGCCTAAAGTGATATGCGACCTAGCCCATCAACGGCACCAAATCAACAAGATTGAAATGTATCAATGCTAAAAATAATACCAAAATTTGAATGCAATGCCCCCACGTTGTAACGAAATTCCATCGACAGAAAAGGTGAATTAGCAAAGTTGTTTTAAAAGTTTTGATTACCTTGACAAAAACGCCATACACATCAATATTTCTTGTATTAAAGATAAGCACAAGGACATTTAAATACATTTAGTAAATATTAATTGAGTTTGTTGACCATAATATATAATGCATTGGATGAGGGGATGGAATGAATTTTATTTTTTAATTTTTGAGTTCAACTGTACTTAATTATAACATTTTAGTCATGAACATATAACTAAGCATAATTCAAATCTAAATATCAGACATCCTGTTCTTATTGTTTGTTATAATGATTAAGTAAAAAACAATGCTGCGATCAAATGTGACAAACAAACAAGGATTTGAATCTATTCCGTTTGAGGGTGTAAGGTATTAGGCGGTGGAGTGGCAGATTAAAGAATATTTAATTTTGATAAAAAGAGAGAAAAATCTCTGACCTGGCTTGGCTTTTAGGCTTTAGGCATTAGCAAAATTCCATCTTTGTTGACGCCATCACTAGATTTGAGGTTAGCTTGGTTAGGTATAGGCAGCTGCCATATTGATATTGGTGTAGGAAATGTAATAATCCAAATCTCCTCTCCTTTTGTAGTGATTCTTCTGCTCTTTCTCCCAAAACTCAAAAATAGAAATTTCGTATTCAAATTATAGGCCATGACCATATGTTAGGTTCCTTCCGCATGTTCTATATATAAATATATTTATAATTAATTGGAATTTTTTCTCAAAAGTGAAATATTGCTCAACTTTCATTTTCTAAAGGGACGTGTGGCCTAACTCATCACAATTACCTAACTTCATTGATTACCTTCATCAAACGGATCAAATCCAACAAGATTGAAATGTATCAATGCTAAAAATAATACCAAAATTTGAATTCAATGCCCCCACGATCTCACCAAATTCCATCATCATAAAAGGTGAATTAGCAAGTTGTTTTAAAAGTTTTGATCACCTTGACAAAAATGGAAAAAAGAGCAAAGCAATAAACAAAAACACATACACATCCATTTAATTTCTTGTATTAAGATAAACACAATGACATTTTAATCTTAGCTAGTAAGCATTAATTGAGTTTGTCTGCCACAATAATGCATTTTACTGTGGGTGAAATTATTCATGTAATATTCTGACAAGGCATAGGCTCTCTCGAAGAGTGGTCGGAGAAGTTCAACCCCCTCCTAAGAACTAACAAGATCGAGGCCAAGTTCGAGGCCGAGCTCAAGGCCTGGCACGCGGCCGAGCTCACGACCAAAGAAAGCCCGACCCCTTAAGGGGTAACATCCTGGAGTTACGCCGAGAAGGCCCACAACCTTAAGGGGTGGCCATGAAGGTGAAGACCTGCAAAGGTTGGCCGAGTCCAAGCAACCTCCAGGATAAGATCGTTACACCTCTCAAATGTAACGGTCAGATGTTACACTGGTGTTAATGTCCAGCTTAAATGGCAGCCGTTATAAACGATTGATCATTAAGTCGTCATTAGTGAGCTACAACGGTTGCACTACGGCTACTATAAAAATTAGAAGCAAAATTGGATCAAATAAAGCTGTAAGCTAATCCTAAGCTCTCAAGCTCTAACTTTTCTAAATCCGTTTACTGACTTAGACATCGGAGAGCTTGTGGCTCACACTACACCAATATTTTTTAAATTTTATGTTTTTGTAGGTTTCTTGTCCTCGATAAACAAATTATATCGTTGATCTCGGTTGATCATTTTTCGATATCAACACATTCCATGTGGGATGGAATGAACTTATAACATTTCAGTCATGTACATATCACTAAGCATAATTCGAATCTAAATTTCTAATATTCTGCTTTTACTGTTCGTTATAATGATTAACTAAAAAACAATGCTGAGATAAAATCGAGCAAGCAAATAAATTGAACTATAATCGGATAAATCAATCGGTTATTATTAAATTAAAATTTTTAACTATTTAAAATAATTCTTCATTTTTATATTTCCAAATGATCACTCAACTATTAAAAAAAACAAAAAATCTTTCTCGATTTTTTTTAATCCCTAAAGGATGTTTATTTGAGTTTTTATGGAGGAGTTATTTTGAATATTTAGTAATAGCTTATTTGTTTGGAGGTTTTAGTAGAATATTTAGAAGATGTGTTATTAATTTTTGTTTGTTTGAAAATTTTGGTAGAGTGTTTATGAAGGTGTTATGAAAAGTGTTTAAAATATAATATTCTAGATCTAGACGTTAAATTTAGACGGAGGGTGGGAAAGATGATCAATATATAGGTCCAACATTCTATAAGTACTTTTATGGGCGACAGTCTACAAAACATTATTCAATTTCTTGAACAAAACAATGTCATTATGTCACGTCTCTCTTTATCACTTTCAAAATAACTTACCTTGCCATTTTTTTGGGATTTTGGAGTTAACATAAGGAGTGTTTGTTCTTTTCATATAAATTTGTTTAGTCTTACAATTTGTATCGTTGTTTAAAAAATCAAAATGATGTCGTTTTGTTATCTTGTAGGTATATTTACGTTAGATTTCTTTTGTTTTGGTGTGTAGCATTTCAGTTAAGGGATTCTCATCAATTCCTGCGTGACGATTGTACTGTAAGTATTGTTTGCCCGTATGTTTCAATGAAATACACTTTATCAATTTCGTTTTCATCTTCATTTTGAATTCTCTTTCAATTATTAAGTTGGTACCAGAGCTAGTTAGGCTAGTTGCCATGATCGATGAAGTAAATAACCACAAATAATAGGAGGTATTTGTAAGGAACTAATTTTCAAATGATAAAATCAGAGATCTTACTTAATTTCAATGCATATAATTTAGTTATAAAACAATTAGTTTAACAAAAATGAATGTTCATTTATTGAAAACAATTACTCATACAACTCAAACAATGTTTAAATACATATGGACCAAGCATAAACTATATTCCAAATCTAGGGACCGAAAGTGAGAGAAATTACTCCACATAACAACTTTTCATTAATCTATTTTAATTATAACATATTCTTAAAAATAATTCATACATAACATATTGATTGAATACTGCTAGTAAGCTAATTGAATCTATCAACAAACTGATTGAAGGCTATTGGGTGAAGCTAAACTACTAATTGAAGACTATTAGTTTAAGTAATTGAGTCGAGGACTTATTGGTCATTTTAGAAAAATGATTTTTTTTTTTTTTTTTTTTTTTTTGTGATGTAGGAAATATTTTTTGAATTTTGATGTATATGAATTTTTGTTGAACTTTTTTTTGCTATACATGAAAATTTTTATGAATTAAATGTGGATACATAAGTGTTCAATTTTGAGAAGAAGATCACTTGAACATTATTAAAATATCAAAGATAGAAATATTAGTTTTTGAAACACAGTGATCAAACTAAAATTAGACTTCAAGAACAAAAATGTAATTTTCCCATAAATAATTTAAACCAACAAGTATATGGTAGAGGATAAAAATACTACAAATAAGATGAAATAAACTAAATATATGCCTACGCAATATTTACGTTATAGGCAAGCAATTTTTTAAAAAGTTAATTATAAATACATGTTAGATTGAGATAACTGAAATTAATTTTAATTAACTATTAGTTATAGAAAATAATAAAATTATTCTCTATAAAATTAAAAGAAAAATAACAAAGGTAGTCTTTCTTATAATAGTGTATTTTCCACAAATTTAAAGGGTAAATTATAAATTTAATCCATATGCTTGAATGAAAGTTAAAATTGAATCTTATAATTTAAAAATATAGAGTTCAGTTTTCATAGCTTTGAGAAACCTACAATTTAATCCATGAAGTTTAAAAAAAATAGAATTTAGCTCATAAGGTTATGATAAAAAAAAAAAAGGCAATTTGTAATTTTTTGTGAAAAAAATACGTAAAAGTTAATTTTTTTGTTTAAGGAGCAGAGCGTGAGATAAGTAGTTGATTAGACAAAAATACATAATTCATACACCATATCTATCTACTACTTATGATTTATCAATAACATGAACTATTTTTTAGATTTTATCAAATCATATAAATTAAATTATATTTTTTTAAATCATTATACACTAAACTTTATGTTTCTCCAAGTTAAAATACTAAATTTTATATTTTTCCAAACCAAAACATTAAAGCCATTTTTAAACAAATGTATAATTTACCTAGATTTCAATTATTGGAATCAAACCGAACCCGTCAAATTCAGGCTATCTAACCATTGGCACACCCCTAGTCTTTTGAGTTTCAGTTGGTGACGTTATCATTTGTATGTGGGCTAAGGCCCAAAAACGCCAATATTATTCATTGCCCTTCCCCTCCAAGAAAGCAAGCCAAACCAAATATTGATATTTTTTGAATCGGTTCAAACTTGAAACTAGGGTTACTTCTCTTCTTCTGATTTATATCTACAGAGTGTGGCGAAGATGGTAGACTTTGGTCGCGTTCAAAAGGAGCTCCAAGAATGCAGTAAAGACATTGAGGCTTCGGGTATTAGAGTCACCCCCAAAGCCGACAATCTTGCCCATTTGCTCGGCATCATTAATGGCCCTCTCGCTACTCCTTACGAAGGCGGCACCTTCCAAATTGACATCACTTTGCCAGGTTCCTCTTTCTCCTTTTTTTTGTTTCCTCAATCACATTGCCATTACTTTTTTCGCCTGCCAAGATTCTATATTCTGCAGAGTGTGTTTAGTGACTTCTGATCATGCTCCTTCATATTATCATATCCTTTTATTTTTAGGGTTTAGGGCTTTGTCTCAAATGATTTATAAAGCGTAGGACTAGAGTGCAATAGCGTAGCCCTCTAAGTGTGCGGTGCTCACA
Source organism: Cyclanthera cordifolia (assembly GCA_037832605.1). Classification (NCBI taxonomy): domain Eukaryota; kingdom Viridiplantae; phylum Streptophyta; class Magnoliopsida; order Cucurbitales; family Cucurbitaceae; genus Cyclanthera; species Cyclanthera cordifolia. Next base: position 13,742,508 of record JBBMEG010000009.1, on the reverse strand, counting down.
ATAGAAAAAGAAAGTTGTATTTCAAATAATTAGACAGTTATGAACAAGGGTGTGTTTGTTTATTGTAGAAAATAGTGGAGTGGAGTGGAAGGGTTAATGGTATTTTGGAGTAGTTAATTATTTGTTTGAGAATTGATGTTAGTAGTGATTTGGTTATTAATTAGAGGATTTGTGTTAGTAGTAGTCGAGTGATATGTTTGATGTGAAATTTGATTGAGTAGTTTGATGAGTGGTTATGAGTTGTTTACTATCAAATACAAACGAGTGGTTTTTTGAGAAGTTGTAGTTAACCACTCCTCCCTAATTAAAAACATAGCCTAAGAGTTGGAAATGCGCTGAACTTGATTTTATTAATCACATTGCCCTCCTTGTATAAAAAGTACACAATCCTGAAATATAACAGCTTTTCAAAAGCTAAATAACAATTAGCCTTACATTTACTAATTAGAAGAAGCATAACTAATCCCATTTGAAAAACCCAACTTACCTAACAAATTGTAACAGCCCAATATTTCTAATATTATCATTTTAAGAAGTTAGAGCTTTTGAGAGTTTGTTTAAAGAAGGATTTTGGAGGATATTGTTCATTTTACACTGCTTTACCTAGCCCTTATCATTTATCTTAGACGTGATTTTTTTCCCCTTGCAGATGGGTATCCATTTGAGCCCCCCAAAATGCAGTTTGCTACAAAAGTCTGGTAAGGACGATCTGTGTGTTGCTTCGTTTCTTTTACATCAGATGAGCAGTCAATATTGGGGTTTTTTATGTGTGTTTAACTGAGTGAGTTCATATTTAGTTTATGAAGTTACTTTCCAGAGAACATGCCGATTATTTCTCTCTCTTTGTAATTAAATAATAACTGACTGGAGCTTTCTTAGCTATGGATGGATGCTTGCTGTTCGTTTTGATTTCAAAATACTGATTGAATGAGCGAATTGGGGGTATCCTTGTTCATGACATGTATTTTTAGTTTAGATACTAATTTTATTTGTCTGTTTGTTCCTTTTTTATATTGGATTTGGAGATCTGGAGATTATCAATTGTGCATATCACGTTGTGATTTTTCATCAACAAATTAGTGGCTGCTATGCATTCCGAAACAATTCTTAAATGTTTTTATTTTACCTTCAAGGAGTTTTTGACTTCGTGCTATTGACCTATTCAGTGTTTATCATACTGAAACTTTGGAGTTTGTTTGGTTTTTTTATTATGTTTTGAAGGCACCCTAATATCAGTAGTCAAAGTGGGGCAATTTGCCTGGACATTTTAAAGGATCAGTGGAGCCCAGCACTTACGTTGAAGACAGCCCTGCTTTCTGTGCAGGCATTGCTTTCTGCTCCTCAACCTGATGATCCTCAAGATGCTGTCGTGGCACAACAGGTATTATTAAGTCTCTCCTCACCGCATGTATGTTTTTTTGGCTTTGGGATGTTTGTTTGAAGATATGAACTTTATAAACCAACTCAACGCATTTTCCTGCAGTATCTTAGAGACTACCAGACCTTTGCCAGCACAGCTCGATATTGGACAGAAACTTTTGCCAAGACGTCATCTCTTGGAGTGGAAGAAAAGGTTAAGAGTTTTATAGCTTGTGATTTTTCTAGTTGTTTGCATGAGATATCATATAGTTTAAATTCTCATGGGTGCCTAATCCTCCAAGGATTCTAAGAGGTTGTGAGTTTAATCTATATTGACCACTTATCTAAGAAATAATTATCTAAAATGTTATGTGAAAATAATTGAGAGGTGCATGTGAACTAGTCCAAACACTCACGTATGTTTTGAGTTAGAAGAGTAATTCTTCTGTTACTGGGATAAATGAATGTTTGTGTTCACGGAACATTGATATGAAGGAAATGGTGCAGGTTCAAAAACTTGTGGAGATGGGGTTTCCGGAGGCTCAAGTAAGGGGCAGTTTGGAAGCTGTGGGTTGGGATGAAAATTTGGCTTTGGAGAAGCTCTGCTCCGGCTAAATTCTCACTCTGCCACTAACTAAACATGAGTATATACTGGTCCATGTCGTATTTAAGTCATAAGCTCATAGTTCTTTAAAAACTTTTGTTTCTATTTGCTATGTTATTATTATTTTTTTAACGTGGAAAGTCTCCCTAACCTACCCCACCCGTGACCCTGTCATATGAGATCAATAACATGCTTCAAATTCTGGTCTAGTGTTGATTTGCAGTTTTCATCATTTATTATAATTTATGGTTTCTTTTTGTAGAACGGACCATTAATTTGATGTACCATTCATATAATAATTACCCCTAAAATTCAAACCGAAGATTGAAATATTAAATGTTGACTGGTATTTTTTTTGTTAAAAGATGTTAGGTAGGAGATTAAACCATCTACTAGGCCCTGTTTGGGTTAACATTGTTGAATTTATTTATTTATTTTGAATTGATTGTATAGTTTTTTTTTGGGGTTAAGGTATATTTTTTGACTTTTGGAAATATTATAATTGTTGTTGAATTAGATGAAGCGTGTTGATGATTAAGAAGTCATAAATTTGAATAATCTACCATCAATTGTTGTTGAACTAAACAACAAATCTTCTAACCTTTACTGGAAACCTTAATTTGAAAGAAAAAATTGTGGAATTCTCCCTTTTATCATTTGCATTATATTTGGTGGTCCTATCCATTGACAAAATTGATATTTAAATGTATCTGGAAGGGTAAGTTCTGTAAGAAGATCAATTTCTTTGTGTGGGAGGTTGCACACGAGGTAATTAATATCGAACATATTTTGCAACGGAGGCTTCCTCTTTTCTATCTTGGTGTCAGTTGAAACACAAGCCGGAATCACAAGACCTCACCTTTACTCTTAATTTCTGGAATTACTTTTAGAAGCCT
>JBBMEG010000009.1:13720528-13739549 GCA_037832605.1 Cyclanthera cordifolia | reverse complement strand
GGTGTCAGTTGAAACACAAGCCGGAATCACAAGACCTCACCTTTACTCTTAATTTCTGGAATTACTTTTAGAAGCCTAATTACTTTTAGAAGCCTTCAACTTGAGTATCCCTCTCCCTACTAATTCCAAATAATTGTCAATTGGTATCCAGGGGCTGCTGTTTGATACGTTTATAAATTATTATAAATGAGCTTGTATAATTGTTCCTTAAAATTTTATCCAAACAAGTTATCGCTACAATTTTTCTTTTCTAATCATTCCACAATTTTACAAACATCCTATGATCATCTTTCTACGAATAGAACATAGTTTATCTTTTTAAGGATAGAACAAAGTTTATTTGAGATTGTTTCTTTCTATTTGGCTCGAGAGGAACGGCAGAATGAATATTTCATAATGAGTCCTCTTTTTTATGGTTTCTGATAGGATTATTAATATGGTGGTTAGAATGTTCCCAATGTTTATTTTAATCATGATATTTCTACCATCTTGTTTAATAAATATTTAAAATCTCAAAACAAAAATAATAAATATTTAAAATCTCAAAACAAAAGGTAGGCGGGGGATAATCATTTGGTTTTTGTTATTGAAATTTAAGCCTAATCTATTTTTTGAAACAAATTAAATTTTTTTAAAAATAGCTTCTAAATATTTTTTTAGTTTATGAGAATAATTTCACAATGTTTATTTTGAATTATAGAATCGGGATAAAATTCACATTTTCTTTATGAAATATACGTTTTAAGAATTTGAATAAATATATACTTAAATTTTAAAAACAAAAAGATCAAATAATTATTAAGACCTTAATAATTGTTTTTTATTTTAAAAGCTCTTGGGTGAATTTGGTTTATAAGTAGGTGGGTAATTATAAATTACTTATAACATTCTTCGTGATTTTGAATATATTAATATCTTAGTTATTACTAAAAAAAAAAATTAGTTAATTTCATTTTCCAAAAATTGATTTTAATCACTAATTGTTAGATTGCTATATTTGAAAAAAATTCTACGAGTGTTAAATTACATAAGTGATTCTTGATCTTTGTATTCTACAAATGTTAAGTTACATTATTGATTCAAAAAAATCTTTTTATTAAAATAACAAACTTTAAAATTATTAAAATAAAAAACAGATTCTACAACTATTTTATTGTTTATAATTATTATAAAGCTAGGCCAGCAAAGAAAAACCCTTTGTGACTCTCTCGGTGACGTCATGATTAATTTTTTGAGAAATCTGAAACCCTAATTAATTTCAGTTATGTGATGAGAAAAATTTGTGAAGTGTTTTTAAATCCTATTTTAAGAAAACAAATCAGATTAAAGTCGGTTAGGATTCAAAAACAGAATTTAAAATACAATCATTATAATAAATCTTTCCCATATTCTCCCAATGAAATTTAAAAAAAAAAAGAAAAGAATTGCCAGGTGCACCTTGTTAGAGCCATGCAGGGAGAGAAAAAGGGAAGAGCATTGAGTTAAAGCTAGGCATGTTAATACGCTCGAAAAGCATGCAATCAACGTAAATCCGTACGCCTTTTTGTATGCCTTTCTTCGTCCCCAAGTTTTGAAATTGGGTAATATATAATATATATACCCCTTTCTTATTTTGTTATAGCTAGTGAAGCGATAGAGTTTTGTAATTGGAGAAGTGAAAGAAAATGGTTAGTCCCAAAGAGCACATTGAAGACATAAGGCGAAGCAAGTACTGTATCGGGGGAGCTCCCAATCCATTGACGGAGGATCTCCATCAGGCTGTAAGGAACCTTTCTGCGGAGCTTTACACCAAGGATGTTCACTTTCTGATGGAACTCATACAAGTATTTTTTAATAATTACTTATTTTTCTCTTTATATATATATTGGCTAATTAATTACAGTGATGATTAACTGATTCATTAATTCATTATTATGCTAGAATGCTGAAGATAACCAATATTCTGCGTCCATTAAACCCTCCCTCGACTTCATTTTAACATCAATAGACGTGACTGGGACTGGAGCAGCTGCCACCCTACTCGTTTTCAACAATGAAGTTGGCTTTTCTTTCAAAAACATAGACTCCATTTGCAGCGTCGGCCGCTCCACCAAGAAGAACAACAGGGAACGCGGCTATATCGGTGAAAAAGGTCCATTCTATTCTTTTTTTTTCCACTTTCTTTTCATTGCTTCATTTTGATTTTTTAGCCAACCATAGCTTATAAGTAGAAAAAGGGTTATTTGGATTACTCTCATTATTTAGTGGTAATCCTAAAATCATTATTTGGTTCTTATTTGTGTTTCCCTCCTTAATTTGTTCTAAAATAATTTTATTAATAAGTCTAATTAATTATTACTAACTCGAGTTATCGAAAAAATAGGTTGGGTAAACCGAGTTTATTGAATGCGGGTTGACAGCTCATCCAAATTCTCAAACATGGTTTAAATAAAAATAGAAACTAAATGTGCCCAAAGATGTTAAATGGACATCAACCTGGAAAATTCTATCAACCTGACCTGTATACTAATATTCCTACAAATTCCAATCTTTAATTTTTTTTGTTTTTGTTTTCACTTTTAAAAAGTGGAATAAGAAATTTTACAATTTCAGTTTTGTTGCATACTAATTCTTTTAGAAATACAAATCCGTCACTTTTAAATTATAAGATGCAAATTGATAGTGTGAAGTTATTATTATTTTTTAACAGAAAGCAAACCTAGTTTTGATTTTAACTATGGTTGTTGGTTAAAAATAGTTTTTCTTCCAATCATATTACTCAACTGGGTTGATTGAATTACTTATTAATATATATTACGTACAGAGTAGCTCTATTATTGATGTATTTTTGCTTTTGCAACCTTATATTTTTACTTTTATTAATTGATTAGTCACGTTTGTGTTGTTGATAAGTCTACTTTTAATAATTGGGGTACAATATTATATAGTTATGTTATATTTTATTAAAAATAAAAAAATCACATGCTTTCAATTTTGAAGGAAAAGGTGCTATCGAATATATTTTGCTTCTTGGTTTTTAAAAAACGAAAAATCAATAACAACAATCGACGCGTCTTAGTTTTTAAGACGTAAACTTGAGTTTTGAAAATAAATGCAAGAAGTTGGTAATAAACAATAAGATACACTTAATCATGAAGAGAAAAAACACAAAAAAGGAAAAACATTGTTTTAATACTTTAATGGTGCGTAAAGTAATGTATGCGATGTTGTAAGCTTGGTATGTAAAAAGACATTTATATTTATTTATCTATCATGGTTGTTTTGGTTGAACTATGCAGGAATTGGATTCAAGAGTGTTTTTCTGATTACTTCTCGGCCTTACATATTCAGTAATGGATATCAAATACAGTTCAATGAAGAGCCTTGCCCAGATTGTGGTGTTGGGTTCGTTGTTCCCGAGTGGGTCGAGGAGAATCCTATTCTTTCCAATATAAAGAAAATCTATGGGCAACATTCTATATTGCCCACAACCACAATCGTGTTGCCGTTGAAGTCGGACAAGATCAAACCTGTGAAGCAGCAGCTTTCAAGCATCCACCCTGAGCTTTTGTTGTTCTTATCAAAGATCAAGCAACTTTCAGTGAGGGAAGTCAACAAGGATCCCATGTCCAACACTGTTAATGCAATATCCATTTCCAGTGAGACAAACTTCATGACAAGGAAGAACATCGATGCCGAGTCCTACACTCTCCATCTCTCCTCACAGGAAAATAATGAGACCCAATGCTCCTACTACATGTGGAAGCAGAAGTTTCCAGTCAAGGAACAAAACAGAGTGGAGCGGAGGATGGGAGTGGAGGAATTGGTTATCACATTAGCTTTTCCGAATGGAGAGCGTCTCGGTCGTGGACTTAAGTTACCTGGTGTCTACGCTTTCCTTCCCACCGAGATGGTAACCAACTTTCCCTTCATAATTCAGGCAGACTTTGTGTTATCATCATCCAGGGAAACCATTCTCCAAGACAACAAATGGAACCAAGGCATTCTTGACTGTGTTCCCACTGCTTTTGTCAATGCTTTCGTCTCATTGGTTAAATCTGCTGCTGATGGAGCCCCCTTGTCGTCTTTGGCTCGTATGTTCCACTTCTTGCCTATCACTTCTTCTTCTTATGATAAGTTGAATATTGTGAGAGATGTTATCAAACAAAACCTGGTCCAAGAGAATATCCTTCCGAGCAATTCATTCTTGAAGCAGAGATTCTTCCACAAACCATGTCAAGTGGGTAGAATTGTGCCTGCGTTTTGGGGCATTTTGATGAAGGCGCATACTCAAGGTGTCAGCTTGCTTAATCTAGCATCCCATGGAAAACACATTTTAAGCTCATCTCTCGATACCAATGAGTACGATCAGGTTCTTGGTTTCCTCGGTGTGCAACAAGTTGACGATGAGTGGTATGTGAAGTGCTTGCAGGGGACAAACATTGTGATGGGTGTGTCTGATGATGTCTATTTGGAGCTTCTACAATTTTTAGCAGAAAATTGGAGCTCAAAATTTCACGTTTCAAGTATGAAGACTGTTCCATTTATAAGATATGTTGGTGTCGATGGGAATGTTTCCTTGTGCAGTTTAAATGATTCAACACTGAATGGTGGAAGAAAGGTTCGCCTTGTTGCTTCTCATGACCATCTATCTTGGCTCAATACAACAAACAAGGAATTCAGATTTGCTTCCAATTGTTTTTTTATGCCAGAAAGCACGCAAAGATGTATACGATCATGTCCTAGGAAGAATATGTTGTTGCCATGGCTTCGTGACCAGGTTCAAGTTGATAACATCAGTGTACGTCAATTTGCACAACTTCTTATGGATTCACTTGCCAATAATGCACAATACATTTCCTTCGTTCACTTCCTATGTTTATCAGCATCAAAACATTATTTGTCAGATGGGGAGATCAAGTCTCTCTGTAGTGTTATGCCGGTAATTGACAAATATGGTGCTATTGTGAAAAAAAGGCAGGGGCTTCTCATCCCAGCAGATGGCAGCAAATGGGCTGAATTGCTTGATTCAAATCCTTGGCAAAATAACGACTATGTTGAGTTGGCAGCTTCTTACATCCGCCCAGTCTATTTTGCTGGGCAATCTGTAACTAGAGCACATCTCATACAATTTATAACAACCCATATTGGTGCTTCTGATATCCCATTAATAACTCCCCCAAATATTGAAATTTCTGTTTTTTCTTCTCCACTTACGGTGCAGAATGTGGTTTTGCTATTGGGCTGGATTCGTAGCTTGAATCATAGGCGCGTTTCCATCCCATCTAAGGTTTTGGAATGCATAAAGAAAGGTTGTTGGCTAAGGACTACTCTCAATGGATCTTCTGGTTATAGACCACCATCTCAGTCTTTTGATCTCTCTCCTTCATGTGCAAGTATTTTGAAAAAAGGGTCTGTCCTGGTAGACATCCCGCTGATTGATCATGGATTCTATGGTAATGGGTTAAATGGCTATTCTGAGGAGCTGAAAACTGTTGGTGTCATGTTTGAGTATGGTGAAGCCTTGGAATTTATTGGGAAGCACCTCATGACTGTGGCGAATTTATCTAGTTTGTCAAGAGAAAATGTCTTCTCCATGTTGAAATTCGTTAGATTTTTAAAGCATCAATATCAAGTTGAAAGCTTTATTGCAAGCATAAGTGGAGGGACATGGCTGAAGACACGACGTGGTTATTCTTCTCCAGTTGGATCGGTATTATACTCAAAGGAATGGAAGACGGCTTCTCTTCTGAGCAACATCCCTTTCATTGACGAAGATTTCTATGGTGATGAAATACTTTCATTCAAGGAGGAGCTTAAAATGCTTGGAGTGGTGGTTAACAATCACTCCCATGACGATTTGCAGCTTGTTGTGGACAATTTGAAGCCACCTTCTCAATTAACTTGCCTTGGAGCTGATGCATTTTTGTTGGTTCTTAAATGTATGGTGGTGCGGAGTTCAGCTAGTGTTCTTGTTAGCACATTCAAAAGTGTGAAATGTGTGAAGACAAACCTAGGCTACAAATATCCTGGTGAGTGTTACTTGTCAGATCCTACTTGGGGTTCCATTTTGCAGGTTTTTAATTGTTTCCCTGTTGTTGATTTTGAGTTCTATGGAAGCTCCATCTTATCCTTCAATGGGGTATTGAAAAACCTGGGAGTGGTGGTTGATTTTGAGGAAGCTGTCAAGGCATTTTCTCAAGTGTTCAGGCAAAAGGCCAATGCAAATTGTCTAACAAAGGACAATGGAATATCGTTTCTTTCAAGTTATAAGCTTCTGAGAAAGTCAACTCAAAAGTTCCATTCGGATTTGAAGCACTGCATATATGAGTTGAAATGGTTGCGTACTCGACTTGGTGATCATAGAGCTCCTAAAGATTGCATATTGTATGGTCCAAGTTGGAAATCTATATCTGCAATTGCACTCCTCCCTTTTATTGATGACAGTCAGAACTATTACGGAAATCATATTCATGAATACGAACAAGAGTTGAAGAAGGCAGGAGTTATTATCGACTTTAAAGATGGTGCTCATATGGTTGCTTCTGGGCTTTGTCTTCCACAAAATCCGATGAAAATTACTTCCGAGAGTGTTCATTCACTTTTGAACTGCATTCGAAGTTTGATGGAGAATAATTATTCCTTTTCAGATGATTTTTCTAGAAAGGTGTCTGGGAAATGGTTGAAGACCACTTATGGTTATAGATCTCCAAAAGAGAGTTTGCTCTTCATTCCTCAGGAGCGGGGTTCTTATCTGAAACTGAGTGATGGGCCTTTCATTGACAAAAAGTTTTACAAATTTGACATCCTTTCATATAAAAAGGAGCTCAAAGAAATAGGGGTGGTTGTTGATTTGGACCAAGGATGTCAACTGGTGTCAAGTTTTCTAACCTCTTACTGCGAGTTCTCGACTATGGTACGATTGTATACTTATTTGAGCCAATTCAATTGGCGCCCAGACACTGAAGCTGCTAAAAAAATTTGGGTACCTATTGGAAATGACAATGGAAAGTGGATCAACCCAAAAAATTGTGTACGTTTTGACAATAAAGATCTTTTTGGTTTGCAGCTGACAGTTCTTGAGAAGTACTACGAACCAGATTTACTCGATTTTTTTTCCAAAGCGTTTGAAGTTAGATTGAAACCTTCTGTTGAGGATTACTGCCAACTGTGGAAAATTTGGGAAAGCAGTCAAGATGGAGTATCTAATGACAAGTGCTTGACGTTTTGGAAATATGTTGCTGCGCACTTCAATTCAAAAACGGAGCGAGATTTTACCGATGCCATTGCGAAGTTGCCTGCAATTTCTAAATCAGGTGAAGTTTTTCTATTTGATAAACATGACATTTTTATTGCTGATGATCTTCAATTAAAGGATTTGTTTGAGAAAGTGTCTCCTTATTCGATTTTTGTATGGTATCCTCAAACAAGCTCTATTTCATTGCCTCGGACAAGGTTGTTTGAAGTTTATAAGAAGATTGGTGTTCGGAACATCTCTGAGTGTGTTCAGAGGGCTGAAAGTGTCATTGTTGATGGCATTAGTCTCAAACAGGTGAATCCAAATGAGAGTTCAATCAGAAAAGGGCTGATAAGTCTCATTCTTGGTTTCTTATCCGACCCTGCTAAGAAAATTGAAGCAGCAAAGAGGCATGAAATTGTAGGATGCCTCCTCAATCTTTCTGTTCTTGAAACTGTTGAACCTGTCATGATAAACTACAGTCTATCTCTAACTTCTGGAGAGGCCATCACTGCGAATGCTACCCAATTGATACGTTGGGACCGTGAGAGTTCAAAGTTGTTTACCCAGAAAATGGAAACGACATGTGGACATAAGGAGAGGATAGAGTACGCTACCTACTTTTCCCAGGTTATATCAGAGGGTATCCTTTGGGAGCATAGTGATCATATATGTGCATTATCTGAGCTCATCAGGTTGGCCTTCTTGTTGAATTTTGACGATGGAGCCGTTGATTTCATAATGAAATCCAAGAATCTCGAAATCTTCAAGGAGGATGAACAATTCCTCTCTTCTGCCTTCAACGAAATCTCGAAATTTTGATCATCTGTTCTACTTTTCTGCTTATTTTGATGTTCTTTTGCATCTAACTATTTCCTTGTTGTTTAGATGTGTGGTTAGAAAATCAGGATATATGTTTTGCTTCATTTTTTTTTAAATTTTTTTATGAAGTTACTTTCCAGAGAACATGTAGATTATTTTTCTTTCTTTGTAATTATTTTGAAGCCGATTGGAGCTTTCTGAACTATGGATGAATGCTTGCTGTTTGTCTTTTCAAGTCAATTTTAATATACTGATTTGAATGAGCCAATTAGATACTAGGTTTCACTGTATATTCCCTTTTTATATTGGAAGTGGCTGCTATTCATTCTTAACTTGTGTTATTGGCTTATTCAATGTCCACCGCACTTAACACATATTGCTGCACTATCTTACAGACTACCATTTTACATCTTGAAGTTTTGCTTGTTGTGTGCATGAGAAATCATGTTGACCTTGTGGCCAAAGAGGACTTTGAGATTGAAGAGGTTACCTCTTCAATTCCTAGTGCCACCTACTTACAAAACAATTTTTTTTCTAGATGTGTCTAGTGAGAATAGTCGAGAGGTGCAAGCCAGCTCGGATATAACGATATCAAAGAACCATATAGCTTTGATTTTGAGGAGTTATTTTCTTGTTATGGCGATAAATGTTCATAAATAGGATCATGAAACCGATGATTGCTAATAGTTTTTTTATTAATTTTAATTTTATTGATAATCTTACTTTTAAATAAAGTATAAGAATTAAACATGTAACACTTGTCTGCTAAGTTTTGTTATGACTTTTTTTTAGTCATGTTAATTTTATAGTCATTATTTGTGGTTTTTGTAGTAGTAGACGTGAAGAAATTGTGTAGGTTTAAAAACTTGGGGAGATGAGTAAATAGTAGTTTGTGAGTTGACGTTGGTTTCTTAGCGGAGGATGATCGCTCGTCTTTTCGTTTGGTTGAATGAAAATTGCTCGCCTTTTCGTTTGGTTGAATGAATTTTCTTTCTTTAAAAAAAATCATTTATTATAATTTATGGTTTCTTTTCTTTTTACTCTTAGGTGTGAATCTCAAATTTAAAGAGAATATATGTTAAAAACTTAAGTTTTCAATGATCGCCTACGCCTTGAAACATTCACCAATTATTATCAACAATTTCTATTTCAGAAAAAAAAACTAAAAAAGTACATATGTACACAAACTTTCTATAAAAAACTATAAAGTTATTAAATACTTCTATGTTTACGAATAATGACTTTCAAACGAGTTAGTATGAGTAACCCATCTACAAAAATCAAGAAGTATTATTTATAATCTCTCTGGATCCGGATAAGTGGATGGCCCAATAAAGAGTTTTGTTTGTTGGGTCTGGGTCTGGGTCTTAGCACTAGTTAGGGGTTTAGTTTAGAACAGTGAACACGCCGTCAGGGCTGGTCATACATATTGAATTGACATCCTCTTCAACCCGGTGCGGGGCTGTTGTTTTTTTAAAAATGGATACCGGAGAGGCAGATGAACTGAATAGCACTAACGACGAACAACAGGCGGCACTGATGGCATTAGTCGATCATCGTACTCGTGAAGTTCACCATCTCCAGCACCGCGTTTCCTACTACACTCGTCAGGTTTTTACTTTTCCCACATTATTTTCTTTTAATTATTTTCCTTATAACCAAAAAATCACTTATTTCTAATAGCTAGAGGAAGCAAAGAAGCGGTTACATGAATCTGAATCCATGTTAGCCCGCTTTCGAGTTCCCACTCCTTCTAATGGAGCTTCTGACCAGGCTAAACCATTTCTCCCTTCAATTTCTACTCAACAACCTGAACCTAATTGTATCCTCTCTTCTACCCAAAATCAAAGCGTTAGAAAAAAGAGGAAGCCTGGTAAATGCTTCACCAATCTTCAGTTCAAGTGCCATCTTTCTATTTGTACCCGTAATGTTATTTTATTTTATTTTTTTATTTATTATTTTTGTGTGTGTGTATGTTAGAGCAAAAAGATCACAAACAGTTGATTCCATTACTACGTAGTAGCTCTTCGCCATTCACTGCTCAATGCGATGCTAGTTATTATTTTTCTAGTCACCACAAGAGAAAACTCAGATGTGTTGCTCCATCTCCTATCAACGACCAACTTTTTGTTACCAGGTATTCTTAATATTAGAATTCATGCAAATGGTACATGATCTTAGTGTGCACACATGCAATATACATTATAATGCATATGATAGAATCCAACTAAACTAACCCCATCACTATTAACAATTTCTCTACCTAATTACTAATATACTCTTAGTTCTCAAATAATATTAATAATTGCACCCTAATGGCATTTCTCTCTAACATATACTAATTGAATGTTTTTTTTTTGAACAATATACAGATTTCTAGTTAATATATCAAACAAAAAAAATTATTGTTATGAATCCCTGCTTCAGTTTCCATATGTATATCGTACAAGATGGTAAGCATCGGGAAGAATCTAACAAGTGCTTGATTTTGGGACTTGTGTAGTGCTTTGGATGGTGTGATCAACCTGTGGCAAGTTCAGTCTAAGGAGTAAGGCTTGCTTCTTTATTTTCCTACTCGTGTTTAAATTAATCCAGACTGAATTTTGGGACTATAAATACTTCTGATTCCATCTTCTTTATTTTCATATCATAGAAAGTACATGTTTTTAACTTTTGACTAAATTTCATTAATGATATTAGTAGTTAAAAAAACAAGGCTAACCGAAGATATGCTATAAATTCAGTCCTTACCTATCATAAGTCCTTTTATAGTTGTATATATTCATATAGTCAATGAATGTAACAATCATATTACTAGTGCGATGCTTCTTTTAGTGGTCATATAATTTAAGCTCCACATTGACATTTATGGTTCGTTCGTTGCACCTTACTTCACTTGTTTGCCTTTTGCAGGACATTTGCTTCTCTTCTTTGTACTACTAATTGTATGTCTCAAAAGCAGAGGAGATGGCCTGAAGATATGGCATGGCACCCTGAGCTAAACAGCCTATTTTCCGTATACAATGCTGATGGTGGAGACTCTCAAATATCAATCTTGAACTTCAATAGGACTAAAGAGGTAAGTTGTTTCTCATTCTATTTCATACTTGGTCCCATTTGATGCAAAATATTGGTGCTAAAAACTAAGAAGTATGATCTATCCTCAAAAGAATATTATTCTATAACATCAGAGTTTGAGGTAGTTATTTTTTTCTATGTTTATACCCATTGGCAGAGGGGCTGTATGACTTTCTTAGAAGATAAGCCTCATGTTAAAGGCATGATCAACAGCATTAGTTTCTTGCCTTGGGAATCTTCCCCTTTCATTACTGGTGGCAGTGACCATGCTGTCATTCTATGGAATATGAAAGATAAAAAGAACACATGGAAACCAGAGGTGTTGCACCGAAACGTGCATTCTTCAGCTATCATGGGTGTGTCTGGGATGCAGATGAAGCGGATCGTACTTTCTGCTGGTGCAGACAAGAGATTTCTTGGTTTTGATGTTCAAGTAGGAAGTGTGCTCTTCAAGCATCAACTAGAGAGTAAATGTATGAGTGTCTTGCCGAATCCATGCGACTTCAATCTGTTCATGGTCCAAACAGGGTGAGAAGGATCTATTATTGATTATATTCTTAGTTATTGTCATTTGCAGGCATCTTCACAAAATATTTAGGGAAACACTTCACGGCTATCAAAAAAAGATGTTTTTTAGAACACCCTTAACTTGTTTTTCAACGACTTAGTTATCGTCATGTATGAGATATTCGTTTGTAAACCATTCAATGGTGCATTTATTATGCAGGAGTCCAGAGAAGCAACTTCGGTTATTTGACATTAGATTGGAACAGAAAGAAGTCCACGGTTTTGGGTGGAAGCAAGAAAGCAGTGAATCTCAATCAGCTCTGATAAATCAGGCCTGGTCTCCAGATGGTTTACACTTGACATCTGGTTCGGCAGATCCCGTAATTCATGTTTTTGATATCAGATATAATTCTCACATGCCATCTCAATCAATTAAAGCTCATCAGAAACGCGTCTTCAAAGCTGTTTGGCTTCGGTCTCTTCCAGTTCTTATTTCCATTTCATCTGACCTGAACATTGGACTGCACAAACTGGTCTAGTTCTGTGTTCAAGCAACTAATGCCTACTTGCTAACTGCTATTAAGACTCATCTTATTTCGTTGAGCATCTTTTGGATCTTCTCAAAGCCACTCATCAAGAGGTAATGATACAATTCAACCAAGGTTCGAAGCAAGAAATGTGCATGATAAGATTGCTGCTTGCGACTTGGTAGTTTTGTGGGGTTAGGCGTGTTTGTTGGTCTTTACATTTTTTTACATTTACATTCATAAACTCGTCCATCTATTGATAGCATTGTTTTCCCGAATAATATTCTCAGAGTAAAGCAATGATGGTTAGGCCGAGTTCCTTCTACTTCAACATCAGAGTCCTTCTACACCCAGGTGGGGCTGCTGACTCAGCCGATGCTTATTCCCCATATACCATCATGGCCTCTTCTCCGAGAAAAGAAGTTCACGACCGGTAGGAAGGAACACTAGAAGAGCTTGATTGCTCAAAAGTAATTCCGAAGTCATTAAGGTGAATATTATGTGTACCAATTTTAGGTTGTGTAAACTCTTGTTCTGCTATAATCTTGGAGCAAACTTAGAGTCATCAACGGGACTTGGTATGGCTAAGCATATCCTTCGTGCCGAATAAAATTCAATTTTGGGTAGAGATTTGTTTCTAAACACGCGATAGTAGATTCAATACTCTCGAGATGAAAGGGTGATGTGTGAATTTTGGTTCAGTTTCTATTTTAATTTCCTCATCTTGTATATTATATTTTCATATCATATTTGTTTTGTCATGGTTAGATAAAAAGGGATTGATCCCACAGATGTTATAGGATCCTTGGACTTTAAGTTGCAGTTAATGAAATATGCCACATTTAGAAACGACACATTTAATAAATTATTTCTTAAATGTATATATAAAGTTTAATCTCTGTAATCTAATATATATTTTCTAACGAATAATTCTTAATGCCAACCTCAACTTTCGTTCAATTGGTTTAGTAAATTACTTATCACTAAGAGTTTAAATTTATCATGTAAATCATTTTTCGCTAAATTCTTAATAAAGAAAAATGTTAAAATCAACTAATTCAAACTACTTGGGTGTTAACGGCGAGTTATGAACAACATGTAGTATATATGGAGTAAGTTATTATAAATGATAAATAGTTTTTGGGGGCAGATTATTAATATCTCAATTTTTTATTTATTGCCGTCATTTTAGATTTAAAAAAAAAAAATCTAAATAGTTAACAAAGTATATTTGTTAACCTTACTGTGAACATTTAACCATGTAATTAAAGAATGAATTAATACATATATTTTTTTAACAAGTTCAACTTTTTTTTTTTCTTTATCTCACATATCTTGTATATTGGTATAATTATGATTTTTTTGTTTTTGAGAGAAGGTATTACTATGTATTAAAGATTATTATTCAACCAAATCAGAAAATTTTTTAATTTAAAAGCTATATTAATAAACTTTTATTTTCTTTAGTAGGGGCGGTCCTGGTAAAAACCTGGTTTTGCTGTAAAATGACATCTCTAATTACATTGGGTCGAATTTTGTACCGAAGTCAGGCCCATAGGCCTTGAAAGTAGTAAATAGCTCAATAAGCATTATTTAGGGCTTTACGAATCTCTGAAACAGACAACAGCCCAACTAAGAGAGTTGATCCCATCATACGACGAAACCAGACTCAGCGTTTTCCACTTCGGCTTTAGGGTTTTGCAGTCAGTCACGGCTTGTGCTCATCAACCTTCCTAAGTTACCATGGATTCCTCGTCTCTTAACTCGCCTGAGCTGATGAATTTCATCAATGTGAGTTCATTATCGGTCTTTTTTAGCTTTCACTGTTATGCTCTGTTTCGTGTGGGATCGAACAATAAAAATGCCTTCAACTATTGATCTCTTATTCTTTCTTGTCTTTCAACTTAATATTTTGTAGACGCATATGATACTAAAACCGAAAATTGAGGTTTTCTGTTTTTCTTTTTTCAATGAATATGCTATTTGGTTGCCTTTTATGGCCTCTCTATTCATCTCCTGTTTAGCTTATAGAATGTTCATGGGTGGTGAAACCGTTTAAGAATCAAGAGAGGGAGCTAGGAATAGCTCAGTGCTTTCCATTATTGATTTTCAGCTAATGAATGGATTCACACATTCTCTGTTTTATACGCAGTGAGGAACACTTGCAAATAATAAAATCATTGTAAATAGTCCTAACTAACTGCTATAAACATGACACTGTCTTAGTGGTACAACGCGTGATTCCTAGTCCTATCCATTGGAGAGCAGGTTCTGGATTTTCCACCTTGCAACGCAACAATTGCTGCATTTTGGGATTTTTGTTTTTACCAAAACATTGTCATTTAGCGTTCTATTCTTGAGAGGTGTGAAACAGTGCGTTTCGTCTTTGTCTCCACCCTTGGTTTTGTGAGCAGTGAGCGTTGTCAACATTCCCCTGCAAACAAGAGCTAACTTCATGTAAGCCGAGCTTGTTTCGAAGATACAAAAATTGCAAATGAGGAAGCAATTTGGTCAACTTATTGGTCCACGAAAGGCACATTACCAAACATTAACCAACCCCCGAAGAACTTAATTGCGATCATAATGAATATTAAGTTTGATGTGCTTCGTGCAAGAATGAAATATAGGGTTCACGAGTCATGTCCAGCGCATTGGCTCCTGTGTTGCCGCACCTTATAATTGTTATGGACGTTGGTGGTTTTCCTATCTCATGAAGTAACTTATGAAGCCAAGAGACCTTAACTGCAGTGTGAGCCAGAGCCCTATACTCATACTCTATACTTGATCATGCAACAACATTATGCTTTTTGGATGACCAAGAGGTTAAACTCACACAAAAACACAATAAGTTGCAACATACCATCGATCATTGATGATAGATGCCCAATCAGAACCGGCAACAAAGAAGGCACGTATATTTAAAGTGTCAGATGGTCGAATTAACAAACCAAGAGTAGTTGTTCCACGCAGGTAACATAACACACATTTTACAACAAGCCAATGCAAATCACTGCGTGCTTTAAAAAACTTCCTTAGTTTTTTACAGTAAAAGCAATATTCAGCCTTGTGTTCGTGAGACATTGAAGCTCCAATAGCACTCTTGAATGG
Organism: Cyclanthera cordifolia; assembly: GCA_037832605.1. NCBI lineage: Eukaryota > Viridiplantae > Streptophyta > Magnoliopsida > Cucurbitales > Cucurbitaceae > Cyclanthera > Cyclanthera cordifolia. Next base: position 13,724,291 of record JBBMEG010000009.1, on the reverse strand, counting down.
AAGAGAATAACTAAGTAGTGTACCATGTGTGATGGATAAACTTTGATTAGCCAAAGATGCAATGGGGTTAGGTTTGAGGTGAGTGAGATCAATTGATGAAGAAAGTCTTCAAAATATTGAGCCTTATGAAGATAAACACACTAGGTGATCGAGTAACTTGGACACCCAAGAAGTACTGTAAATTGGTTGAATCCTTTAGGCTAAATTTGGAGTTTAGATCACTTATGATTCTTGTGAGCAATAGGTTTTCAATTCCGGTGACAATTACATCATAAACAGAAACCAATAGTAGAACTGTAGAACAAACAAGGATCCCCTTCACAAGAAAAATAGAGATGGATCAAATTTAGAGTGTATGAAGCCCCAACTCAACGAGCTTATTTGAGCCGATAAATGACCCTCTTTCGACAATAATCATGTGTTGATAACATGTATGAACAAATTCATTTGCCTTTTCCACAAAAACTTCCTCATGAAGTGTTCTATTAAAAAACGTGCTATTGAAATCAAGTTGACGAATTGCCTAGTTATGGAACACAACAAGGTGTCAAATTACACGAATTGTGGAGGCGCGAACCATTGGGCTAAACGTTTCAAAGTAGTCCACATTGGTGAAACCCTTTTTCGACCAGCTTTGCTTCATAGAAATCCACACTGCCATCTGCCTTTCGTTTTATCTGGAATACCCACTTGCAACCAATGTGATTTGATATTGGTAGATGGAACGAGAGTCCACGTATTATTACGAAGTAGAAATTGAAATCCACAATCCATTGCCGCCTTCCGTTGAGGAATTTGGAGAGCAACCTTGTCAGACGAACGTTGAGGAATTTGGAGAGCTACCTTGACCGACGAAGCTTTTGTTTGGGCCAAGTCAGTATGTGTCCGTAGTTGTAAACCAGGCTTTAGGCTTGAATATCCCTTGTTTACCCCGAGTGCCATGGTTGAACATTTGAATTGGAGAATCAAGATGGAGAGGCTAGGTTAGGCACCTTCAGAGTCATTGGACATTTACTCAACAATTTGGTAGTCGTACAAGAATTAGGTGGGGAAACTTCCACAACATGTGTAGAAAAACATGCACAAATTTGTTGGTAAATCCACTGAGGGAGAAAACCAAGTTACAATAGAGGGAGCTTGTTGAGAAGACCCAAAAACTATGGATATAGGAGTCTCAAAGCCACTACCTAAACACCTTGCATCGAAATCCCTTGTGTTGGCTTCTAGGATCATGATACACTACAATAAGAGTGAAATCAAACTTGTTTGGCTGAAATGGTCTGATGTAGGGATAGCTGACACATCCAAATGTGCATTGTGCAGTCGTAGGTATTGTTTTCTTTAGGAGAACTTGCATTTGTGATTGCTGAAAAAGATTATCAGTAGACAGAGTGTTCGTGTGAACAGTGGCCATGACAAACACATCCCACCAGAACATTAAGGGCATCAATGCTTGAGCTAGCAATGTAAACCCAATCTCTACTATATGTTTGTGCTTTCGGTCACCGCGAATGTTTTGTGCTGATGTATATGGACAGGACAAATGGACTTGGATTCCAATTTGTTCACGTAACTGATGAATTGGAATATACTCCCCTCCATTGTGGGATTATAGACATTTAATTTGGGTATTATAGTGAACTTGTACCATAGCTAAGAATTGATTACAAGTTTTGATTGCATCACCTTTCTTTTTAATCAAATAGATCCAGGTGAATCTATTGTTATCATGAACAATCAAAACGTAATAGGCAAACCCATCAACCGACTAAATTGTAGTTGGCCTCTAGAGATCAGTGTGAACTAACACAAACATATCATCGACATGAGAATCAGGAAGAGGGAATGATGCATAATGAGATTTCCCAAACTTGTAGGCTTGACAAAAAAAAAATCTTCTTGTTACTTGGTCAACCATATTACAAGACTTGAGCAAAATGGTCAAGCACATGAGATGTGGGATGACCAAGATGCTTATGAAGTCGTAAGGCTTTAGAAACGAACTTAATAGAAGAAAACAAAGAAAGAAAAGTAGCAGAACTCGAGACTGGGGACGAGCGTTTTATATTTGTTGCCCAATTTGTTGGAGAGAAGGTTTTCAGTTTGCCACCTTGCAACGCAATGTTTGCTGAGTTTTGTGATTTATGTTTTTAACCAATATGTCATTGTTTTGCGTTCTACTCTTTAGAGGTGTGAAATGGTGTGCTTTGTCTTTGTCTTCAACCTTGCTTTTGTGAGCTTTGTCAACAAAATCAACACCTTACACTATTATTTCTGGGTTCTCTAATCTATAGGGGATTGACTGCTCTGATATTTACTGATGAACAATTTAGTGTCAAAGACGACGTAATTCTTTTGCTATGTAGGATTTATATTGACCCAGTTAATTGATAAATCTTTTATATTTACAGATTTGAGTTTGTTTTTGATTGTATATTATTATATTCAAATCTGGAAACCAGCTGAATTTTTTTTCTATTTCTTTTTTTTCTAAAAAACAGAAACATTTTACCGTATAAAGATATTAAATGAGTTTACGTCATGTAAGTAGTAATAGGCTACGGAGTTGCATGTGTTCATATTGCTTAAATGATCTGAGTTCGTCTGTTTTTTAGGACGTAGTTATGTTTTTATTTTAGAGTAGTTGTCATTATTGAGAGCCATTGAAATTGTGTTCTATTCATTTAACTTACCATAGGGGGCAATACGTTTGTGTTGCCTGCCCGACCTTTAACTGGACAATCTCCAGCATTTTCATTCCTTGAATTGACCCTTCCCCTCGAGAGTTAGGTAGCAGTATGCTTTGTCGTGTGACTTCTATTTGTTTCATTGTCGCAAAATTTAATCCCATTGGTAAATTATTTGGTCATTCTGTTAAATAGGAAGAGAAGCAAAGAGCTATGGTAGCAGAGATGGTGGCCAAGCTTACCAGTGTATGTTGGGACAAGTGTATCACTGGTACGCCTGGAAATAAGTTCAGCTCTAGCGAATCCAACTGTCTATCAAACTGTGCCCAACGCTATATGGACATGAGCATCATCATTATGAAACGATTCCAAAACAGCTAATGATTCTGCTGATTGTTGGGTTGCAAGACGATATATTTTCTTGAATCTATTGTTCAATTCATACCGAAAGATATTTTTTCTCTTTAGAAGTTGATGCCTTTTGGCCTAAACAGTTTTTGTCATATGTAATGTGTTGGTTATTTGAATTTTCAAGAGGAAGGGCTCAATGTGCATCAACTTTGGATAAAGCGAAGACATTCCATGTAATTGGTTAGATGTAGCCAACGCTGAATAATTTTTCCTTTTTTACAAGTTCTTATTTGACATGTCATAGTTGCACAATGTGAATCATTTTGACACCTAGATTTTGCATTCAGCTTAAAAAAGCTCTATCCTAACTTTCAACCAGTTTAAGACCAATAAAAGTAAAGAGCTGTGAATATTGTAGTTATGAAGGTACAGCTTTCCTTTCCTTAATAGTTATCCTCATTGGGCTTTCCACCTTGTTTCCAATTTACCCAATATTATCTGCTTCTTCTAATTTGATCGACAAGGACAGACTGTTATTTGATTAGGAGAAGCAGACCAATTTATGAGTATTGACGTGGGGTTAGTGGCATGTTGAATCTCATATTATTTGAGAGCATAGCATAGAGTTTGTGTCCCTTCTCTCAATTTCAAAAAAAAAAAAAAAACAGACAGAATTAACTCACGACCGTGCATTGCTAGAAAAATAACAAAAAAAAAAAAAATAT
>JBBMEG010000009.1:13691203-13719512 GCA_037832605.1 Cyclanthera cordifolia | reverse complement strand
TTGACAGCTATTGTTTTACCCAAAAGAAGAAAAAAAAAAAAAAAAAAAAAAAAAAAATATATATATATATATATATAAATAAAAGAAAAGAGCAGCCCTGGAGAGGCTAGCATTAAGGAATTGTGTAGTGCGTAGTAAGAGTATATCTACCATTTTGAGTCTCTTCTGTCTAATATTCTGATTAACACACAGAAGTCGAATTTTACCATTTTTGCGTTCTTAAACCAAAACCACTGTTTAATAAACATTTAATTATTAGTAAATCGTATAAGTAGGAATTTCGTATATACTATCTAATATTACATAATGCTAATTACTATTGGGTAAGCGGTATTGATACATTGTCTTTGTTTTGGACCAGTACGAGAAAGAAAAACCACATTGGAATCACCTGGTAATTTATACAAGCAATTAGCAATTAGTGTAGGAATTGAGTGAGTAGTGGTGATTATAATTATATTCATATAAATACTAGAGCAAATCTTTTATAAATTGGAATCCTAAAACAAAGCTAAACAAATAGTAAATCTTATCTTTTCCTGAACTATACACCTGGCATATCCAACTAATTAAAGTCTGCTTCCTAAACCTTTTCTTCCTTTAATGAAACTGATTAAGTATTGGGGGGTTGGATACATTATTAGTATTATTCTTATGTTGGATACATATAAGCTTTTATCAGTTACTTCTCCAGGTGACACCTTGCAGAGAGAAGGAGAGATTTTTAATTAATTTGAAAATAACGCATGAGCTCCAAAAGCTAGCTTAGCAAGATAGAACGCAATAACTCCAATTAATATAATAATCAATTAATATTGTAGCAATATATGATACATATATTTGTTGTATGGCGCTTGGAACATTTTGGGGGCTTGGGTCAAGTCAAAAGGCATTTTTATTTTATTTTGGAGTACTTGTGGAAAAAGAAAAAGCTAAGGTTTTGAGGGAGAGTTGGCCAGAAGTGGGGTTTGGGTAGGAAGGCTTTAATGCTAAGGATATCATAAAAATGTAGCTCTGGAAACTTAATGAATACAAAGTAATTAAAGTTGTGTGTTGTTTAATTAATTGGTTAATCTTGTGTGTGCATGTAAAACCAACATTATTAATTACATGATAACGACATGAACATACTGGAGATGAGTGTAGCAAACTTAGGTTCACCGGTACTATAAATATGTGCCTTCCTTATTCTTCATCTGCACCAAGCCCAGGTTTGAGGTTGCATAGAGATATTAATACTCTTTTAACTGATTCTCTCTTCTCCTCGACTATACTATTAATGGCTCTTAATTTTATCAACCACAACCCATGGATTTTTGCGTTTGGTCTTCTAGGGAACATTTTCTCGTTCATCGTGTTTCTAGCGCCAGTGTAAGTAGCATATAATTAATTAATATCTAATTGAGTCTGAGATTAGATACAAGTGAAATTGAATTTTTGTTGTGTTGGCAGGCCTACATTTATAAGGGTTTGCAGAAAGAAATCAACAGAAGGATTTCAGTCAGTACCATACGTGGTTGCTTTGTTCAGCGCAATGCTACTCATCTATTACTCTACGCTGAACGCGGACGAGTTTTTTCTGATGACTATCAACTCGTTTGGTTGTTTCATAGAGACAATTTACATCGCTTTATTCATCGCATATGCTCCTAAGAAGGCTCGGATATTCACAGTTAGGTTCGTTCTTCTTTTGGACGTGGTTGGATTTTGCTTGATTCTATTGGTGACTCAATTTGTAGTGAAACGGGCATACAGAGGCAGGGTGATTGGGCTGATTTGTGGTGGCCTTTCGGTTAGCGTTTTTGCAGCTCCTCTCAGCATCATGAGGACGGTTATCCGCACAAGGAGCGTGGAATTCATGCCTTTTTCTCTGTCCTTCTTCCTCACGCTCAGCGCCGTTATGTGGCTCTTTTACGGCTTATTCCTCAAGGATTTCTACGTTGCCCTTCCAAACACACTGGGCTTCACATTCGGGATGGCTCAGATGATTCTCTACGCCATCTACAGAAACGCAAAGCCGCGCCCAGCTGCTGAGCCGGACCTCAAGCTCCCACAGCACAAAGCCGACATTACCATTACCACGCTCGAAACCGGTAATGATAATTTGGAGACTCGTCATGGTCATGGTCATGGTCATGGTGTTGATCAAGATGAATCCAACGGTGGCGGAGATGCAAATGAGGACAGATACTACTGCATGGATGTGGACATACAGCAGGCCCCCCCTGCTGCGCCCATCCTCAAATGTGAAGCTTAGATATATGCACGTACGGCTTTTTAATTTCAACTCCCCGTAGCTACCTACTTAATTACCTTTTTAATTAAGTACCAATAATATAATTAATTAGTGTAATTAATTACTATCGTGCATAACCACATCTCCCGGCCATGTGTGTGTACCTTTTACTTTGTTGCCTATCCATCTTTTCTCTTATATGCTTAATTATGTCTTATTACTCTTTTGTTTTCTCTTCAGTACCCCTTCTCCTATTTTGTCTGTTATTGTAAAAGGAGCGGATCAAATTAATTAGTACTAAGATTATAAAAAAAGTATCAAAAGTTCAAAACTAAAAGAAAGCAATTTTTGTGATTAATTTGGTTAATTAAAATGCTCAAGGATGAAAGTTCAAGAGATAAGTAATAAACTTAATTGTTAAAATAAAAAAGTTACCGTACATTAAGTTAAATTTTACTCATGAAGCAAGCTAGTTTTCAATTTAATAAAATTAAACTACCACAGTTTTTATATCTTGCATTCTCAAATTGCCTCATGATAGAGGAATTTTTTTTTTTTTTTTGAGGTATAGTAAATGTATGTATCCTTGAATGATTATAAGCTTGTAGCTGATGCAATTCGTATATGTATATATATCTAACAATAAAGTAAGATCTAGAAATCGCTTTTATTATGAACTCGGGGTATCAGCTTGTAACACTCACCGAGGTGGAGAAATGACCGACTTACCCCTATGCTACTAAACTACTATTCTCTGGTTGATGCTATAAAACGATTTTTGATGTTGTCTACGGTAATTATTAAAAAATAAAAATGATTGCGTGGACTTCGACTATTGTCACGAAACTATCGCGTTATTCTATAACATTTTGATGTCAAAAAATTTTATAGGAAATAAATTTTTAGATAGATGATCATTATAGATTTTTGAGTATTTGAAATTGGTAAGGAAGGAGAATATATGTAATAAATTAATTAGTATCACGGGAACATTTAAGTTAGTTAAAGGGAGGGTGGTTAATTAGTACCACCCATTTGAATGATTCTGTTGTTTTACTTTAACCAAACGGCAATTAGTCAGCGATACATTAACTACACTTATTCCTGAACTGCTGGCTAGCTGTATATTCCCTTAACTATCCCTAACTCCATTAATTAGTAAACAAATTTGACATTAATCCTGTTTTTGCCAAATTCCCATTGCCACAATTGAGCGCATATTCTGTACTGCAAATCCTCACTTTCATTATGTATGTATCTATGGATATATATATATATATATATATTACATTTACTAAAAATGAGTCTGAAATCTGCAAGCTAACCTACTACATTAAAATGGTATATCTTCGACGCCAAAAACCATCGGTTTACAACTAACTGTATTTGCAGACCGTCGGCCTATCTTACTTATAATGAGAGTCGTTTCCTACCGTTTTGAGAGTTTGTGGTTGAAAAATGCAAAAGTACTACATTTTAGTTCCAAGGATCGAGGAGTTTTAGGGGTGTTTCTTACTAGATTTTGGAAGAATATTTCAAAATAGTATTTACTAAATACTCCTACAAAAATTATATTCAAACAAGTTTTTTACTCCAATCATTACTTTTAAATATTCAAAATAAATCATCATTCTAAATACTAATTTTAAATACTATTAAAACTATATCAAAACAAGTTTTTGACTGTAATCATTACTTCTAAATACTCAAAATAAATTTTAATTTTAAATATTCTTAAAAATTACATCCAAACAAACTTTTAATTGCAATCATTACTTTTAAATATTCAAAATAAATCTTCATTCTAAATACTCTTAAAAATTACTTTCAAACAAGTATTTAACTGCAATCATTACTTCTAAAAACTCAAAATAAATCTTGATTATGTTGATGGTGTCTTGATGTATGCCCTCAGGGTACTGAATGCAATTGGTAAAGTTATATATGAGAAAATGATATTAAACGCACAGAAATTTTAGAGAAAAAGAATAATCTTTATTATTTCTTTTCGTAATTTACAATTGAGAGGTGAAATTCTTTTATCGAGAAGACTCCAACAAACTAATGAATAAAATAACATGGAGCATTCACTACAAGAAAGGGCAAATATAGTAAGAACTCATAATTTATATGAACCATTCTGCTTCAATCTTTAAAATGTTCAGCACTTGACTTCCTTCAAACCAGGTGCAATGTATAAAAATGTTGGGACGATGTCTCCTGCAAACTCTCTCTGATGACGACGCATCATCCTGCATACTCTCTCTGACGAAGCTGAGAAAAGAGCATAGAATATATTAAGAATCTTTCCAACAATAAGAAAACTTGAACCAACACAACTTCAAAAAAAAAAAAAAAACGAAGTTTAACTTTTACCTGAGAATTTAAGAATTAACATGCATGTGAATAGTCTATTACTATGCTGTTAGTGTTTGTATTTATTAAATATGCAATGCCAATAATAGAGTGCCTAAACCAAATGTGCAGCAAAACTGCAAAAGAAAAATATTTGGTTCAAGAAACAGACGACAACATAAGTACTTACAATTGGAAGTCCTTGAGCCTTGGAAACAGAAACTTAGTTGCTTCTTCAATTTCTTAAGTTCCTCCTGTTACTCTCCTTCCAGCTCAGGTGTCAGCAATTTGATATACTTCTTAATGTATACATACAATGAACAGTTTCTTGTCCATGGTAGGTTGCTCCTAGAACCCAAAATTGAAAAGAAAATATCTTAAGGTCATGTTTGGAAATGATTTTACATAAAGAGATTATAGAAATAGATCTGATACTATGTCCAGGATCTCGCAGCATGTTGAGCCCTTGCGGTTTCTTTTAATACAGCACCAACAGTTGCAGCCTGCTCGATGCACTCGGCCTTATGTAGAGAATCTAATAGTACAACACAAGTTTTCGTGTGAATGCTACAACCTTTCAATCGAGCTTCCTCAAATATTCTATAAGCATCCAATGCCCTGTTTGCATTACTCAACCCTTCTATCATAGAATTGTAAGTAGCAGAATCTGGCACACCACCCTTCGCCTTAAACTTCTCGAAAAGAGTGGTTGCCTCCACGATGTTTCCAGCCTTAGCGAGTCCTGAGATCATGGCCGTGTAGGTGTATTCATTTGGCACTAAGCCTTGCTTCTGCATCTCTTGCCAGAATACAAATGCCTTGTTGAACTTTCTAATCTTACAAAGACCATGAATTAGAATGCTATAAGTTATATAATTAGGAGTACATTTCAAGTCTTGCATAGACTTGAAGCAAACAAGGGCTTCGCTGATTTCCTCAGCTTTCACCAATGCATCAAGCAAGCAATTCCATGAGTATACATTAGGGGTGAAACCTTTCTGCATCAACTCTTCCATGATCAGGTATGCTTCATCGATTCTACCCACCTTCCCAAACCCATCGATTAAACAGCTATATATAATAACATTTGTTTCTACTCCTTTTGACTTTGCTTCTTCAAAAAGCATATATGCTTCATCAAGCCGGTCAATCTTTGCAAGCCCATCAATAACTGAACCGTAAGTAACACTAGTGGGTTCATGACCCTTTGTCTTCATCTCCTCTAGCAGTTGGTAAGCTTTGTTAACCTTGCCCGACTTGCAGAATCCATCAATAACAGTATTATATGCCAAAGTATCTAGAACACAACCTTGTTCCTTCATTGTATAAAACAATTCATAAGATTCGTGCGCAAAACCTGCTTTCACCAAGCCATGAATTAGGATTGAATAGCTCTTCGCATCCGGAATAAATCCTTGAGCCTTAATTTCTTGAAACAAAGCCCTGCCCTTCTCAGTTTCTCCAGCTTTAAAAACACAATCCATGTAGGTATTAAGAAGCAACAGGTCGGGTGAACAACTGAGACGTATCATCTCATTGTATATCTTGTGGCCATCCTCCTTCCTTCCACACTTAAAAAAGTTCCTTATGAGAGACGTATACACAATAGCATTTGGTATCTGGTTAGAATCCAACATCTTTTCATACAACTTGTAGGCATCATCAACTCTCCCACGCTTACCCAATCCATCTATAAGAGAACAATATGTTCTTGTATTAGGTGAGCAAGTTTTATGATCCAATCCTTCAAAAATTGAACAAGCATCATCAAGTCTTTGGGCCTTACACAATCTGTCAACCATTATGTTCACTGTGATGACATTAGGGAACAACCCAACATCTTTCATGGCATCCCGAACAACCAAAGCTTTCTCAAGTTTTCCAGCCGTACAAAGCATGTCGATTACTATATTATATGTCAAAAGATTGGGAATGGCATCTTTTTTCATCCCTTCGAGAACACTTAATGCCTCGTCTACCCTCCCCTTCCTCCTTAGGCAAGTAAGAATGCCATTATATGCAACAACGCTGGGAATGCATCCCTTTCTTCTCTGTCTATCAAGTAGACTGTAAGCTTCATCAAACTTTCCAGCCATACCATAACCCATGATCATTGTATTGTAAGCATATGCACAAGGAACTTGCTTGTTTTGATCCATATGTTCAAATAGCTCAACAGCTTCATCCAGCCTATCAGCTTTACAGAGAACCCCTATCATGCTAGTATAAGTTACATCATCAAGCACCAACCCGTTGGCTTTCAATTCATGAAAAAATTTCCATGACATATCCACCTTCCCAGCCTTCCCAAAGCAGTCTATACAGACATTATAAAGAACAACATCTGGTTCAAAAGAGTTGCTTTTCAACTCATCCAAAAGATTAAGTGCCGCATCAACTCGACCTTCTCTAGCGAACACACGAATGAGAGTTGTGAATAATTGAACATTAACTTCATAGCCAACCTCTTGCATTTGATGAAATAGGGTGAGCATGCAATCAGAATCATTAGATTCAGATAGTGCACCAATCAATGTTGTGTACGCCGAAAAAGCTGGGCGGAATTTGAATTTTCTCATAGTTTGTATAAATGTAAAAGCTTCTCTAGGCTTGCGTGACTTGACAAGGCTAAATACAATTTCAATACATGTGTTATTTGATGGGCCAAAACCTGCGATACTCATTTCTTCCAATATTTGTTCCAAGTAATCTAACTTTCTAGTTCTAGCCATAACCATGAGAAGTGAATTGTACACTTCAGGGCAATGTGCTTGGTTTGTTACTCTCTCTGCCCATCGAAAATAATTTACTGCAACATTTACATCCTTCAGCCTTCTTAAGACTCCGATGACTAATTCTAGATTTGGTTTTATGTCCAGCTCCACTAAAGCATTCTCGACTGAAGATCCCCAAGGACCAGTCTCCAAAATTTGACACACACCATCTAGAACTTGTCTCTTATCCTCGTTCTTTGCTAAATGCACTAAATTACCCGCATCCAAAAAAGGGGGCCCATTTCTATTTGTTTGAGAAGAATTCTCGATGTACGAGGATAAACATTGAACACACAAATTAAGAGGGTTTTTGCACTTCAAACCAAGACTATAGATTTGTCCTGCACCCGAAACAAACATAATCTGTAATCAACAAAATAAATGAACTAAAATCCTTTCATAGAACAAATCGAATAATGAAGAATATTTAACTAGGAAATTCTACCAAATCCAATGGAAAAAACAGGAAACAAACATGGATTTTTTGTTTTGAAACCAAGAAATCGATGCATTGCTCCAATATACCCAGGGTAACCATGCCCGTCCCTAGGCCAGACAACGGGAGACATCAAAGGAATAGAGACTTGGGAGGTGTCTACAAATTAATGTCACGGGTGGGTTTCGAACCTAGGACCTTGAAGGGAGCACACCTTCAAAGCTCAAGCCTTCAACCACTACGCTACCCCTTGAGGAGCCTAGGACCTTGAAGGGAACACACCTTCAAAGCTCAAGCCTTCAACCACTACGCCACCCTTGATGACAAAATCTACATGTATATTATATCCACGATCATCAAAAATCAAAAAGAAGAAGACAAATGCAAATCTTCTACTAGTATGCCACCAACTGCTAAGCATATTTCCTTCTTGACTAAAAATTAACATCCTGAAAGTAATCACTTCACTAATGCATGAGGCAATGGCCTCAAGAGTCAAGACTTCCCGATCCCTTTGATTCTAGGCCTATCCATTGAAGTTAAACAAAATTACTTTTTCTACACTCTTTATAAATATAGTCTTTCGACACTCTTAGATCTCTACCAATGTTTCATGTTCTTTTTTGAGAGCTTGACCACTACAATGAACTTCTACTCATTTCCAAAGGAAGTTGATAAAGAACAAAAAAAAAATCCAACTGACAAGTGGAAACTACGCAATCCAAAGAGCCAAAAGCTTCGAATCAAACCAGCAGCTACCCTAAAGAGACAATAGTTAGAGCTTTAGAGACCAACAAGTGAACATCTAATTCTCATGATATACTTTTAGGTCAGAAATAGGCAGCAGCTATCAATCAACATCCAACCTTCGCTCATATGGCACAGTGAACTCAGTCCAGAGAACCTAAGCTTCACTTTGCACTAGCAACGATCAAGTGGAAATATCAATTGAAGCCTTACAACCCAATGATCCTAAGGTTTAACAAGAAAATTCTAGTAGACAAGAAATCTAATTTTCAGATAAGTCAGTCAAAAGGATTATCATACAAATATGACTCACAATGCACCAGCTACCCCTACTCTAGTTATCATGTACTTCTAACACAAAGGATCAACATGAATCCCAATTTTTCAGAGTCAATCAACATCTTCATGCACGCACGTACTTCTAACTCCTTTGCCAAATGCCTATTTTAGAATTTATATGCTAGGTGTAAGTACATGACTGGGTGGAACCGTGGAACCAGAGTGTGGATCTCAAATCAATTTCCACAGCAAAAAATTTCAATTAGTGTAGTTCTTCGAATTATTATTCAAGAAAATTATTATGATTCTGATTTACCTTTACTCCTTAAAAGCATCTTCATGTACGCACGTCAAAAATTGTCACTGAGTTAGCTATCCAACTGAGATTAAAAACCAGAATGAGAAGCACCTTACAGTACAATTGATATATGAACGCATATGGTATGATATAGATTAATGTAATGACCATCCAATCACAGAGAACGCAGAAATACGAAGATAACAGTTCCATTCCCTCATAAACAAGTACTAAGTTTCATATCAACACAAACAGATTTCAGGAGAGAAAACAAATGTTGATATATGTCTTTGAGCTATGTTGTTCCACGATTACTTAGTAGGGATCTCGCCTTTTAAAACTCTAGCCCTAGTATGATCGACATTTTGTTTTCTTATTTTCTAATAAAACAGTTCCCTCCTCAGCCCGTAAACGATAACACACTGTTAGGCAACCACGTAACTTGTCATCATGTGTCTCACGTTCAGTTAATTTTTTACTTTGATTGTTGTTTCGATTTTCATAACGAGAAAAGAAAATAAATTTCTAACACAAAATATTATGTCGTCAAAATGATGAAGAATCTACTCAACAATCGACTAGAATCCTTTGTTTAGATAATAAACTTCCATAATATATGAATCCAAAATAGAATATGGTAAGAAAAAAAAAAATTCAAGGTGTCCACAAAAAAACCTCATATAAGGGTTAAGTCATAATGAGCCATAAAAAGTTCTTAAGTTTACCTATCACAAAATAATGAAAGTGTACATTGTTAGACACGACCCACACCTATAGCACTAGCTTCGCATGAAATGGACACCGACACTGATGAAGAAGAAGAGGCAAGTGGTTATAAAGCTATTGGTATGGATGTCAGAGAGAGCAAGAGATAGGAGGATCAACCAAAGAGTCGGAATCTAACCTTGAAGTTCTCTGACGATGTTCCAACGGCTCATCGGCGACGGGTGTTGCGCGAAACGAGGAGCGATGATCTAGACACGCTCAATATCCGGAAGTCACGGCGAAAGCTCAGTCGAAACCAGAGCTAAGCAGAAATAGGGTGACTGATGGTACGGATATCGCGAAAGGTTGCAGAAGGGAAAGGGAGATCAGGAGAAAAGAACTGGGCCGTTTGGGCCTCAAAGTCAGTTTTTCTAAAAATAAATTGGAGAGCAAACCATATAGTGGGCTGCGTAAATTGGAATTTAATGGGCCAAATTTGACTGTGGTGTAAATTGGAAATTAATGCGCCAGATCTGACATTGTGGGCCTATTGTAATTTTTTATGGGCCAAATAGCGAAATGGTGAGAAATAGTAAGTATGATGGCTAAATTTTTTATATATTTATTTTCATGGGTAGGTGCGAAAAAGAGTGGGCGAGAGAGAAAATCCTCCCAACGTATCCTTTCCCGTTTTATCATTGAGCAACTAGGTGTATACAAAAAAATCGACAACTCCACCAACCCGCACAACCTAACTCAAACTATATGAGTTGAGTTGAGTTATAATTATATATTTGAGTTGTGTTATGATTTTCTAATTTTCGTTGGGTTGAGTTGGTTTTAGGTTGACCAAATTTTTGCACGTTCAACCCAACCCATCTCAAACTAAAAAATAATATATACATATAACTATATGTGTTTGTGAGAAGAATATTGATTCATAATATATTGATGAATAACATGCGATAATAAAATAGGTAGTCTAGAGTTATAGTATCATTCATCTTATATTCATATGTTGATACATTTATAGAATAAGAATATAATTGTTTTATAAAGAAAATAAGAGATTAGCACAACTCGAGAATCCAATCCAACTCGAAAATATAGGGTTGGGTCGGTTGGGTTTCTCTAATACATAGAGTACTTGGTTGGATTAGTCCTAAAAATCTTCTTTAACTCAACTTAACTCAGACCATGTGCACCCCGTATTAGCAAAGAGTTTAAAAAATAAAAAAGTAAAATATCTTATATTTTAAAAGTAACACAAAAAAACCCACAAATAGAACAGAAAAGATCATTTCCATGATCCACTTTTTTTCCTATCTCTCAGGTTAGAACTTTGTATATCAACATCATCGCACAAATGAATCTCGTGGTTTCTACAATGTAGATTGCTACACTATCATTCTTTGCATACATTTAGAAGTTTCAAAGCACAGTTGTAGCCCATCGATAGTCATATATTAATTAGGCACGAGATGTTCACTACAGGTGCGACATAAAAAAAAAAAAAAGATTACGAGTTGTTGATGATGCTATTGATGTTTTAACATACATTCTCGGTGATTAACAACAAATCTTGAATCTATGTTTGTGTTTTGCCTCTATTGACGTCGTAGTAAGGGGACGGTACATATTTTTGATTCCACAGTTACCACGTGATTATGTCAAGATCAATTAAGGAATGAGCGTATGTTTTGTTCAAGAAGTTAAAAGCTCCTTTCGCTTTCTCATTTTAAAAAATGAGTATTAAAGCCCATGGATTCAGGATGTACTATGAGTTAGAGAATGTAATGGATAGTTAATCTCTAGTGAATAAACAAGAGATAAGTGTATGGGTATTAGAGGATTGGAGGATGGGAATATATGCATGTCTGTTTGTAAGTCAACTGGGAGTATTAGCACACAGTTTGATTAGGTTTGGGATTGGGAGTACGTACATTGTACAAAGATGATATGATGGTACAGAGATGGTGTTTTAGGGCGGGTTTTGAACCGTCCGATTCAGTTAGGATAATAGTAATAATAATAATAATAATAATAATAATAAAACGTGTGATTGGGATGAGCACCTTCAAAGTGCGATTACACATCAAAACACTTTCTCAATATCTGCGTGGAGGAAGATTCTCTCTGGAATAAAAGATGCGAACCCTTCCCCAATTGATGATACAACATGCAACTTGGCCATTTTCATTTCCCTCTCAAGATTATAAATACATTCCCATGTTAATTAAGATCATGATTATCATTACTTATATGTTCATGAAATACTTTTTTTTTAATTCCAACGATAAGTATTTATAATAGAATATGACTACGGATGCAAATACTTATAATTTAACTATTAATTAAGATGAAGAGCTAGCCACAACAATTTCCCAATAAAAAAGAATTTCATAATGAAATGGCCACTCCCCGCTTGCTTCACATACCAAAACTTTGCCTTTTGCTCATCACGAACTCACGTCTCACCCCTTAGTGCTATCCATACACATTAGTAGCAAAGTTTCCGAAATTAGTACGAATGTTATCTACAATATTATCTTTCCATAATCCTAAACCAAACAAGGGTTACTATACCCGGGTTTTCATTAATTGGTCAATGCCTACTATATGGTACAAACAGAGAAAAAAGAAACACACTAAATCAGTGTTGAAGAAAACATTTAGACTTGTATATCTAATTTGGAAACATAATGTGTGTGGAATATGATCAAGTTATGGGCTGTAATCAATTACACAAACACTCACAGTACACTTGAGTTTGGTTGAAAGAGTGTCATCTTTTTTAGTTTCTAATTTTGGTACAACCTGGTGGGGGTAATATACAATATTAATATTCATCATTTAGTTTTAGTTAATTAATTAATTGTCTTGTAATTTTTGTTGATGAGAGATGCGAGTTAAAACCCAATTTGTGGGGGACACATCAGAAAGAGAGCCATGGTGGGGGCTGGAGCACCCTTGATAATGGTACTGACAAATAAGCATTTTCTAATTATAAGGAGAGGTTGCATTACTCAAGAAACACACCAAATATATATATATATATATATATATATAGGGACCTAAAAAGAACAGTAATTTATATGAATGAACCAACTGTAAAGTTTTTAATTTAACCAAAAAAAGTTACATTATATTCTGTCACTCACTCACATATCAACTTGATCCTGGACTCTTTTTTTGCACTATAAAACCCTCTCTTCCTCTCCTATTACTTTCACTGCACTCTGCACTCTGATAATAGCCTTAGAGCGATCCCCCTTCTCTCTCTCTCTCTCAATATACACAAATAGACGCAGAGAGAGAGTAAGAGAGACGACGTTAGTTTAGTAAAAGGTAGAGAGCAGCAGCTGCAGCTAGCATTGAATATCCAATGGCCATTAGTTCCCAAACTCTGGCTTTTGTCTTTGGCCTTTTAGGTAACTATATATATATTAATTATATATACACTCCATTTATTAGTTCCCAATCTCATGCATCATGCATGCGTTCCTTATTCCACGTAACAGTACAGTACCAATATTCATCACATTTATTATAATATATGATGATCATTTTATAATATACTAATTATTTGCATGTGTGTTTGAAGGCAACATCATTTCCTTCATGGTCTTCCTAGCTCCATTGTAAGTACACACACTCAGCTTTCTAATTAATTGTAATATATGTTGATTAATATCTAGCTAGTTCATTAATTCTAATGATAACTATTACATATGAATGCAGGCCAACATTTTACAAGATTTATAAGAAGAAATCGGCAGAAGGGTACCAGTCGTTGCCGTATGTGGTTGCGTTATTCAGTGCTATGCTTTGGATTTACTATGCTCTTCTCAAAACCAACGCAACCTTTCTTATTACCATCAACTCCTTTGGCTGTGTAATTGAGACACTTTACATCCTCCTCTTCATCTTTTACGCTCCTAAATACTTAAGGGTAAGTTAGTAATTTTATATATATATATAATTAGAACACTCGAAACAAATATAAATAAATAAATGGAATTGGAATTCATTCATCCATTTCAGTTCCGAACGGCAAAGGTGCTATTTCTATTGAATGTGTTGGGATTCGGATTGATGCTTGCTTTGACTCTGGTGCTGGCCAAAGGAGAAAAACGTCTTAAAGTTCTTGGGTGGATATGCTTGGTGTTTAATCTCAGCGTCTTCGCTGCACCCCTATTCATCATGGTACGCCCCTACTAATTATAATTCTCAATTCATTAATTAATATTGATTAAAATCTAAGGGTAATTCATTATTGCATATTGCAGGGGAAAGTGATAAAGACAAAGAGCGTGGAGTACATGCCTTTCGCCTTGTCCTTCTTTCTCACTCTGAATGCAGTCATGTGGTTCTTTTACGGCCTTCTTCTCAAAGACTATTACATTGCACTGCCCAACGTGGTTGGCTTTGTGTTTGGCATAATCCAGATGATTCTCTACGTCATATTCAAGAACCTCAGCGCCAACAAAACTACCATACCACTAAAACAAACAAAGGCGCCCCAGCAGCTTCATGAGCTGTCCGAACAAATTATCGATGCCGTAAAACTTGGGACCGTGGTCTGCACAGAACTAAACCCCGTGGGGGGCGTCGTTCTTCAACCAAACATGGACGTGGTGGACGTAGTGGTGGAAGCAGTGGTCGACAATATCCAAAAGATCAAGACCACCGAGATCAACAAATTAACAAACTAACTAACTAATTAGACCGCGTGTGTACTCTCCAACTGAACTGTGTTCCCTAGCTAGCTAGTGCTTTAATTAATTAGTAAATTTAGGATAGTTGTGTGTGTACTGAATTAATATTTGTGTTTGAACTGGTGTCGTAAACCCACAAGGGGGAGGCGCAGTTGCACTGCCGGGGTACTGTCTCTCCTTTGATCATCTATCTATCTGTGTTTGTGGTTCTGTCGTTGTTGTTTGTAACCTATTATTATCTAACCTTTTTATGTTTGGTTTTCGGCATTCTAAATCAAACGTTTATCAATTCTTCTCTACTTTTTCCAGCTCTCTTCCCATTTTCTTTTCTATTTCATTTCCCTTTTTATGTACATTCTCTTTGCACCCTACTTAAAAGGGAAAACTTAACCCCACCTCCCAAACGCTTCATCTTTTTATTTTGCCAAAATTTGGCGTATAAAACTATATACTTAACCCCATTCTCTATGCTGTGTATACACTCATGATCAATCACATTAATTCTTCACAATTTCAATCCACAATTTTTGTTTATATTATAAATTTAAGGCAATTTCAGGGCATAAATTTTTACTTTATGAGTTCAGTTATCAACCTATTGTTGTTACCAGCAAAATGTTCTAAATTAAGGTACAAATTGATTATGTGCAATGTATATTCGTGATCTTGGTCATGAGTCCGAGTCCTTTATCATCTTAAATAGTGTTGAACTAAAAAAAAAAGAAAAAAAAAAAGACTAATTTGGAACTATCATATATATTAGCTAAAGTTTTATTATACTTTTTCAAGTGGTCGCCTAACTTAATATAAGTCTTGTCCAAACACGTTGAACCGAAGACTTTAGATGAAATCCGATGCATTATATAGGTGATCTTCCATTGGAATTTTATTTTGTCCCTGTAAAACTATTGGGGTTTCCAAAACAATCTCGACAGTTAATTGTCTCTAATTTAGACGTATATTCCAAAATCAAATAAAAGATATATTTTTTTTCTTGAGCTGCTGGGCAATTAAATAGTTGTCTCGGTAATTAAAGATATATATTAATTTCCAAGTTAATTAAAAGTAGTTCCTAAATAGTTTCTATTGATATACAATCAAATTAATTAGTTAGTTAATATATAATTGAATTTAGGTTATAAAAACACATAATATTATTATTAAATTTGTGGACTTTTTAAATGAAAATCAATTAAGCCGAAAATAACTAGGAGGGTTTGGCTAGAAAGTTAGGATTGACTTTTGTAGGCAAATCTACATTTACGGTCATGAGAGTGTATATATTAGCTTTGTTCTTTCTTAGGATGAATGGTAAATTTTAGGTTAAAAGGATACTTGTACTTTTTGCTCTTTCTATTTTTGTATGAGAAATTAATGACAACTACTAATTAACTATATTATTTAATATTATTTTGACCTTATACCAAGATTTTATTTGGAATATTACTTTGACCTTCCATTGTTACTGTATTAAAATTTGAGTTCAAACAGATAGCAAAGAATTTTTGAATTAAACCTATTTAGAGGCTTAAATATCACGAGATCTTTAAATTGATAAGAACAAAATACACCAAACATCTACCAACAAAGGTAGCTCCTTCAATCTTGTAGTTTATTTCAATCAATTTAATTACCACATGTACCGTGTTTGTTATGAGATTTTGGAAGGGTATAATTTCAAACAAGTATTTACTAAATATTCTTTTAAAAAAAATTACATCCAAACAGATTTTGACCATGATCATTATTTTTAAATACTCAAAATAATTTTTCATTCTAAATACTAATTTTAAATACTCTCAAATACTTCAAACTGTAATCATTACTTCTAAATACTCAAAATAAAATTTTGTAAAATTTTGTTCTAAATACTCTTAAAAACTATATTCAAACAAACTTTTGATTGCAATCAATTATTACTTGTAAATACTCAAAATAAATCCTCATTTTAAATACTTTTAAAAATTATATTTGAACAAGCTTTTGACTTTAATAATTACTTCTATATAATTAAAATAAATCTTCATTCTAAATACTCTTAAAATTGTTGGAAAAACTCTTCCCTAATAATCGCAGGAATAAGCAAGAAATAATTGAGAAATTAAAAGAAAAACAATAAAAGAAAATAAAGAATTTACGTGGAAAAACTCCTCAACCGGAGAAAAAACCACGGACAGAAAGAACTTCCATTATGTGAAAAATTGTTACAATCACACAGAATTCTCTCCCCGAATCTCTCCCCGACCCCAAGTACATAAACACTCCCAAGAGAATACAAAAGGAATTTAAACACAAAGAAGTGCTTCTGACTTGGGATCCAACCCTCCCAAGAGAATACAAAAGGAATTTAAACACAAAGCTTAAAGTGCTTCTGACTTGGGATTCTTTGAAACAAAAGTCACATGCTCCTTTTATAGTGCTTGGAGCGCACCACTTCTTGCTTCTTTCCGATGTGGGATAATTCGCTTCTAATATTTTGCCAAAAATCTCAAACCAAACATCTACCTAATATTCTCTAACTTTATAATCCTTTCATTCTTTTTTTTTTTAGAAGAATATAATCCCTTGGTTCTTTTATCTCATTTTTTCTATCACACATTTCAACATAATAATAAACAATAATTTTCAAAACACAAAATGATTTTAAGGAACGGGGCGGTAAAATCCCCATTTAGACGGTGATCAATGAGTGTGTGGAAGAAGAAAATTCCTTACGAGATAAAAGGAGATGGGATAGGAAATGTATTCCGCCCCGTTTTCATTTTTTTTTTATTTTTTTTTAAATTTATTCTCTTTTTATAGATTTAAACTTTAGTTATAATTTGGTTTTTTTTATAAATATAAATTCAAATATATTTTATTTAATAATTAAATATCTAATTAAAAATTAATATATACATTCCATATAAATTTAAATCTTTGAAAGTTTATTAAAAATTACTCATACAAATTAAGATTTAAAAGATAAACAGTAAATTTTATTTTTGAGGATTGATTTTGATAGCAGAAATGGGAGGAAAAACCATTCCTCAACCCGCTGTGCCACGTGGACAACTGTATATTTATTTTGAGCGACGTTTGAGATAAACCGTAGGGTATTATTGTTATTATTAAAAAAAAGGGTTTTTATATATAGCCGATGGTTTAGGGCAAAGTGTGGGGTAATGGTTTAGCTGAAAAAGAAAGGGTTTTAATTACCAGTGTTATAATTGTTAATCAGATATTAATGGAATCTCTTAATTAGTGGGGAATAATATATATTTGAATTAGGGGTAGCCCTGCCTCTTTCCGTCCATATATACATTTATAAAACTGATCAACAAGCCTTAGCCCTTCCTTTTCTTTATGTATAATTTGATTTCAAGTCTTTGAATTGATTAATCTTTGACCCTCCCGTTTAACCAAAAGCCTAATTAATTCAAATGCAAATACCCCTTTTTACCCTTTCTTTTTTTCGGAATCTTTGAGCATACAAAAGCAAAATATAATTTAAATTTTACCATTCATAAAGTTGGCCACAAAAGGTCTAGAGATTATTCCACTTTCTCTAGCTAATTTGAGAGCTGCATGCCGACTGAAGAGAGGAGGAGGGATCTTTTTCAATGTTGCGGCGTGTGTGTGTATATATATATATATATTATAATTATAATAATTACGAGTACGGAAGTGTTTGAATATATAAACTAATTAATTATAGTAAGGAACTCAAGTGGGGATAAGAAAGAAAAGGAAAAGGGGTACTGGGGGAGAAGTAGGAATTAATGTATTTGATCATCAGAATCTTGAAAAGATGCAACAAATATGCAGAATATGGGAGTAATTGATGAGTATAATACAAAACTATATACCTAGTGGAGTGACTCGGATTGCGGAACACTAAGATTTGGAAATCAAATGCTACTTTCCATTTTGATTTTGGTTTCCATTAATCATTCAAGTCTGCCCAACATTATTCATATGTAAAATGCCCTAGCTACCTCCTCTCTTACAATATTAATTATTTACTTCGAGCTATATAACTTTATTTACCTTCTAACAATTTATCAACTCATCGTCCCATAAACCATACGATCACCCTCTTCTATATATTTTCATTTATTCAAATTATCTACTAATTAACATCATTCTCAACAACCATAAAAAATAAAAACTTAACTACGTCGCTGATCTAACAAATAATTTTCTGAAGTTCATTACTTTTCTACCCACTTTTAAGTTAATTGAACTCTACTAGAATTGGATGCATGGTAAGTAAACACTAAACCATGAACTTTGTTTGACATGATCCAAGTACCCTCTTTTTTCTTTTTTTTTTTTTCCTTTTAAATATAACACTTAAATTACTTTGTTATATTTTGAATATAAATACTTTTTAATTAGTTATGGCGATAGATATTTAGTGTCATGAGCACTAGATATTTAGTGTAATTTATTATTGCCTAATTACAATTAATTAAAGTAATGAGTAGAGTTTTTGCTGTCCTTGTGTTAAAAAAGTTTGGTCGTACTGTAAACGTACAGGTGGTGGTCAATTGGAATCATTTTTGTCGTGACTTGGTAGGTTGGTGACGTCATCCACTTAAAAAAAAAAAAAGAAAGAAAAAGAAAATGGCTGACACTCACATATCCTCCATATACAATAGGACAAGTACACTTCAAACTTTTCCTTAAAAAAAAGAAAAGAAAACAGTACACTTAAAGCTTGGGTTGCACATGCCACCATCGCACACTACTTTTATCTGTACTTAACGGAAATATCCTATGTTATAGTGTAATAAATAACAACATATCTTAATTAATCTAGCCTTTTAAAATTTTAACATAAGATATGTGTCCCCTCTTTTTTTTGGAAAATTCCAGTTTTGCCCTCCATTTCCATCTTCAAGTCCCTTCGTCCTCTTCAGGGGCATCAAACTTTGATCAGTACACCAGAAAGTTGGGGATCGTCGGAGATGGCACAGAATTTTAGGTTTGTTATTATGGCACTGCTGGAAGACGATGTGGTGTACTCATCCAACACTAGATATGCTATTCAAAAACGATTTCATTTACAAGAGTAAAACTTGTTTTCTTATTCTACACAAACTATAGCATTACAATTTTTTTTTTTTTTTTTGAACAACATTAAAAAAAAGTATTAAAAATATTGAAATTTGATACCACCGGTGTGTTAAGAAGGATTTGTCTCGTGAATAAGAGATTAAGTTTTAATCTATTTATAATATTGATCGAAGATTATCTATAATATTGGTTATATTGAGTGGAAACTATTTGTAAAGAACTTACTCGCTTAAGCTTAAACTTAGGTTTCATAGGCAAAATGTGAACCTACCATTTTGTGAGCCTTTAGAAATGAAACTCATGTATCTTTAAATTTATTATATGGTCTTAGGTTTAGTTAAATTTAGATCATTTAATTTTTTATTTTGATTTTTAAAATTTATGCGAATATTTATTTAAATTCTCTACATATGTTTCATCTTCTCTTTTAAGTATTGAATCCTAACCAAATTTCATAAATAAAAATAAGAATTCGGAAACTATTTTTGTTTAGATTACAAATTTTGATTTTGTTTGAAAAAACAAGTAAGATGTAGATATTAAAGTCATGAAAATAATATTTTTGAATTGTAGCTGTAAACTTCAATTTCAAAAACTAAAAATAAAAAAATAAAATGATTATCAAATAATACCAAAATAAATTCACTTTATGTCTAATTAATTACAAGAAATTATGTAATTGACCCAAAAACTAATTAAATTTCGCCCTTTGTAAATGCGGTGACAACTTTTGATCAATCAAAATTTCTCGAATACACACTTATTTAAACCTAATTAATAATTTATCAAGAACGGCGAATTGCTTTTTAATTCATTACGAAATTACAACCCACGGAACGATCCTTTACATACAACTTTTCTCGCCAATTTATAAATAGGGTGGGTGAAATTTCTCATAAATTTTATTTGTACCATCTAGTTATCCAAAGCCTATCTTTGTCTTACCAACTTTCTTTACTTGCATATTTTCTCACAAATATCTGAAAAAATGACGCTTTCCCATAAGCATGGGGCCTTGATATTCCTTCAAACACACATTTCATAATAATCATAAAATCAGCAATGGTAACAAAAGTGCATGGCAAGAACAATGAAGGTCGTTAAATAAGCTATTTAAGTGAAGCCCATTCTGGATATGGGCATCCGTAGATCCATCCTGGTCCTGAGTACTGAACACAATGCAGCCACAAACCATCTTCTTCTTCATCGTATCTGCACAATACAAAGCTCGTTTATGCAATATTCATGAACAATGTTATATTTCGAGCGGAATGAAATCAGAAAAAGCTTCCAGTAGGATAACGTTTTTCACCCTTTTGGAGCCAAATTCGGACAGTTTGTACACATGGGATCAATGCTAAAATCTTCACTCGAGTTCTCTTTACGTGCATTAACACAGTCTTCTTCAATATCACGTGCTGGAGAACGTACTGATCTTGCAGCAGCTCTATCTGCAGTTGTTTTTTCCACCGAACGGCCAGAAGCTTCTTTTGTAAGGTAAAGTGCGTCGTTGGCTATAGGATACCCTGTGTACTGCAAATGTACACGGATCTGCATTGCACGTATACCGTTTAAACGCATAAAATGGCATTATTGAGGGGATATCTCACGTAAAAGAGTGGAGATTCCCATCATGTCTTCAACTAGTCACGATTAGAATTTCACTTACTTGATGAGTTCGGCCAGTGATCGGTTCGCATAAAACAATACTATGCACTCCATCGGAGCTGATGCGATTGAACTTTGTTTGCGCAGCCTTTCCCTTTGTTGGAGTGTCCGTGCAAGAATCAACCACCTGTTGTATCAATATCAAGTGATCAATACGCATCCAGTCAAGACTCAAGAGGACTCCAATAGTAACTGACACTAGGAGCCAAAGGAGAAACAGATCTCCCACAAACTTTATCCATGTTAAAAATTAATATTAATGATGGTTGTGATTATGGAACTTAAACCACCCGTTTTCAGTAGAGACTAAATTGACAAAATAGGCTTTAAAAAACCTGTTTTAGGAAAAACAGAACAATACTCCATCTATTTAATTAATTTTTAATATGAATATTCAGCTTCCATGCCATTCAATTATTTTTATAGGACAACATTTGACCCTCCTACATTTAGCTGCCAACAAAGTAAATTCCTTCATTATCCACTCTCTTTTTAAGTAACTGATGTCCAAATGGACAAGGGTAAAAAGAAGCCTCACCTCAGCTGTGCTCCTTCCCTCTCGAGCATTATAATTTATGTTAACATCAACCACCTGCTGAATAAATCCAGGGTAAAATGAAGCAAATAATCAGAGAGATGCCAAGTAGAAATAGAGTAGCAATATTTTAAGGATACGTCAACAAACATAAAAAATACACCACAGTGCTCTACATAAATGTGTATTATATTATACTTGAGGCTAAAAGAAATTGTTGATACATATTTGTTGAATTATCTAAATCACCGATCAACCTAAAAGCTTAAGCTGGTAGGTTGGGGTAAATTTAATTATATCAACTAATACTCCCCTTTACTAGTGGACTTAGAATTTTTTTAGAAATGTCCTACAAGTGGTATTAATTTTTAAATGGGAACGGCTCCCCCTCACTTGTGAACTTAGAAACGTCCAACAAGCGAAATTAATTTTAAATGGAGAGAAAACGACACGAAAGATACTCGAACTCAAGACCTCCTGCTATGATACCATGTTGAATTATCTAAATCACCAATCAACCTAAAAGCTTAAGCTGGTAGGTTGGTGTAAATTTAATTATATCAACTAACAACATTTGAGTGTCTGATCTCATACTCCTCAAAAAAGCCACATGCCTATAAGGAGCACAAACCCCACAAGGAGAAACTCATGCACATGTTTTGGAAGGTAGACACCACATTCTCAATTCTGAATTCAGAGTTTTTTTACACAAAAAATCTAAAAAAAAAGCCTTTAATCTGGTCAAAATTGAAAGAACAGATTGATAATTAATAGAAGACAAAAAAAAAACATTTGTCCAACCCAGAGATGGAATACCTCTTCTTCTGGAAATACACCCACTACCCTTGCTATATACTGTTTCTTCACCATCCCGGACTCAATCTGCAGTATGCATACATTAATATTAAATAAGTTTCACCAGTTCCTAGTTTGTAAATGTGCCGAAAAGAACATAAATCAATGAAAAATTGAACTTAACTATTTACAGTGAAACAGGGCAAGAGTATCACTGAAAAAAACTCTGCAGTGAAACCCTAAACCCTCAACTATTAGGATGACATCTTCCGCTAGCCATATCCGATAAATTCCTTCTATATGCGCTTTAGATGTTCTTTTTCTTCTCTATTTTTTTTTTTTTTTTTTTTTTTGACAACATGTGGGTGGATAATCAAGCCCCTTGCCCAAAGTCAATAGCACAAGCTCTTTGTCCGTTGAGTTGAGTTAAGCGAAATTTACATTATGTATAATTTTTATTTTTATGTTTTATCTTTCATTAACTATAAAACATTCGATGTATTTTATAAAAAAAATTGTGTCAGCATGCTTGTGTCCTACTTTAGAAATTGACTTGTTGTCATGAGCATCTTCTTTGGTTAAAATCATTCTCTGTCCACGATCTTACAGTCGGTATTTTTTTCTCATAAATATCTTAAATATTAAATCTTAAAACTACTAGTATTGATTATTGCGGGCCTCTTTCTCTAATTTAAATTCTTTATTTATTGGTAATGAGTGACAGTTCATGATCTGTCCAATTGCGAAGAACACTTCTCAACAATATATGACAACATAGTAGTTAGAAGTTGTCTACCGAAGAAAGCCTCTATACAAGTTAGATTAAAATGTTTGAGAACAATGCACCTCATAAATAATCCGTGAGGAATACCTGTTGTCTGAAAAGGTCAGCTTTGGATGCATTTCTAGCAATGATAAGGAGTCCTGAAACAAGGCGGTCTAGTCGATGTATAGCTTACATGATTATGTCAAGGGAAGAAAAGGTAACAAAAAAAGGGTTACCCTTCAAACAAGTGAATAAAGTATGCTAAAACAGTTTTCTTCATTATCAATTTAACACAACTAAACCAAGAGCATAGTAGAATCAAGAAGGACATGGAAATTGGATACGAAATAGAGGTGCCAAACCATGCTCTGCCTGAAGAATACCAACAACTGTGTTTTTCCTATATTGACCACATGGATGAACCTATTTTACATATAAGCTTGCTTATTAAATAGAACCAAAAGTTAGAAAAAAATCTAAATAAAAGTTTACAGGGGCATGTATTGAAAAACTTGCATAACTAATGACATAATATCAAATCCACTCCACCAATCTGGCTTACCGGAACTGATGCAGGCTTGCAAACCGTCAGCACATCTGCTTCTTCTTTGAGAATTTTCACGTCCAAAGCCAATACTGGCGGTTCATGCCTACAGCCCTTGTGAAATCAATTACAAGCTAGATAACATTATAGTGAAGCTTTGACTAAGAGAAAAAAAACAAATGAAAATTCAAGAGAAATCATAGCCAGGCGACTCGCGGAGTTAGCACACTCATACCAATAGGAACAATAAGCCTTAGAAATGCTACCAGAAATTACAGCGTGGAGAACATATACCTGTGCAGGAAATGGCTTATCTTTTGAGATGATTTCACTATATATGAAACAGGCACCATCTCACCATCGACTTGTATGCGACCACATTTGACTGCATCAACCTAAGAAATAAAGTTCCACCCAGTAATGTATCAAAACAAGGAAAAATCTATATGGGTATGAAAATCGCATCGGGTAAAAGCGAGAGTCCTTTTTTAATGACCAAGAATCGAAACATAGCTTTCCTATACCCAGAAGATAATAAGGAATTATATAATCAAGCATAACATGTGGGTCTCAGAGATCTCTGTGAGAACTCCCCTCATCCACATCTACTCAAGGAAACCCAAGTCCAATCCAAACCTGCCTTCTTCGTCCAACGGCTAGTAAGGACAGTTAGTGTCCGTTGGAAGTCTAGTATTTAAATGTTATTTTGTGTAATGGAGGGTATGCTTTTTGTGACTAGTGATTGAATAAGTATCTTAGAATAAATGCTTGGGAGAGTTCCACCCTCTCGAATGGTGGTGTGTCCTATCCTTTTGTAATCATCCCTCACAATCAATCCAAGCACAAGGATTCTAAGTTCAATCGCGTGGTAATTTTGCATCCTATTTGTATCCGCTATAATTTCTTTTGCAGGGTCGAGTGAAGGACGAACTGGGTTCTTAACAATCTCCTAGGGAACAATACCTTTGAGGCCGGCCTCAAGTCAAGTCCATATTTTGAACTAACAAAACAATAACTGAAGAAGCTGAAACTAAGAGAACACAATAATAGAAGAAAATTGAAAAGAATAAAGCATACATAGTACTCATAAGGTCGGCCTTTAAATTCTTCAGAAAACAAGTCGACAATGGTTTTGCCGGCCCATCGATTCTTAACCTGGAAATTGCAAATATAAACTTTGAATCAAGAGTTTGAAATTGGATTAAATGAGTGTTTAATTCCTAAAACACATAATTTAAACTGAAAAATGGAGTAAGAAAAAGAATAATCCACTTACATGAGCAATGAACTCGAAGTAGTAAGGTCTAACATACCGCCTCCCTGATCAAAGAATTCTGATTAAAAAGAAATTTAAAAAAAAAAACCCAAAAAAGAAGGATTCAGCTCGTACCATTGTGGAGCATGTAATCGTGCCGTTGTGGAGGATTGGCGGGGGTTTGCCATACGACGATCTCTCCCATTCCCTTTTCTTCCCTTTTCCTCTTGCTTCTCATTCTCCACGCTCGAAATTGAAGAGGTCGAACAGAATGTGAATCATGAATGCGCCATCCAAACGGCACCGTTTTCCTCTTTAAGAGACGTCGTTTGCGGTTCGAACCAACCGGAGCTTACACAAGTAGTGACGTCACATAAAGTCAAGAACCGCTTAGATTTGTAATAGGTCTGCCTTTGCGAGCGCTTCATTCTTTGTCTTCTTCCTCAGTTCAACCAACTTAAATAGTATTAATTAATATTAATTAATTCATAATTTGGGAAAGAAATATATATATATTGATTAATGAATTAATATTCTCTTTTCTGAAAAGCCTGCAGCAGCTGAGACGAAACTGCTTTGGTCTAACCTGATCGACGCCCTCACAAGGTCTCTTCTCTCTTCTCTTAATTATAGTTTTGTTTTCACTTTACTTTGAATTGCTCTTCTTTTTGGATCTTTCATGGTGTTCACACCTGCAATTGCTTCAGCTTCGTTGCTGTGAATTCGTTCTTAGGGCACCGGATTTGGTGGCCGCTTGTCCGATCAATTCGAGGTCGGGATCCAACATCTATACCTGATTGGAGGGACAGTCAACTCAGATGCCGGAGGACGATTTGATCGATATTAAGTTCAGGCTCTACGATGGCTCTGATATTGGACCCTTTCGATACTCGTCCGCATCCACCATAGATGTGCTTAAGCAGAGAATAGTTTCTGATTGGCCCAAAGGTTCACCGAAAACCCAATTATAACTACTTCATTTCTGACGTTTGGGTTCTTTTAATGTCCTTTTACTGCTGCGAAAACGCATATGTGAACTTCCTGCGTTCTATTGCATGTTCTACAGTCTGTTAGCCCCACTTTTTATTATTATTTTTTTGTTAATTACTATAATCTGCTTAGCTAGCTTAAGAAATGTATTTTTAGGGCCAATATTGTATCCTTGGCAGACTGCTCAACGTCGATATTTTTTCTTGATTTGCGCGGACGCATGTTCAATTTTGTGCTGTTTACCATCTGGAACTCATACCTGAGTTTTAGGTTTCTTAAGAAGTGTTTTTCGTTCACTGGGCTTCTTATCAGTTTTTTTTCAGCATTTGTTTTTATATTGATTTTCCTTTTCCCCTATGTGACGGTTTGTATTTCCTTTTTTCTTTTTATGAAGTAATGGTTTTTATTTCCTTTTTAGGCAAAACAATCATTCCGAAGGCAGCCAGTGAAGTAAAACTGATAAGTTCTGGAAAAATCTTGGAAAATAACAAGACTGTTGGCCAGTGTAAATTACCTTTTGGTGAGTTCACTGGAGGTGTCACTATAATGCACGTTGTTGTACAGCCATCCCTAGCAAAAGCTAAAACAGGTGATTTCATTTGAGATTCTTGCGATAAATATAGTTTTCTTATTCATTGATTGCTCCTTTCAAAATTTTACTTCATTATGGTATATTTTTCCTTTTCTACCAATACCTGATGGTTTGTCTAGTACTCTAGATGTAGTTCGACATGTCTATATATTTAATTGAGATCTGAGTGGTTGGAATCGCATTCTGAACTGATACAGTTATCAATTTGTTGGTCTCTCTTGGCTTGAACTTAGCCAATACTCTTCTGATACTTATTCTTAACAATTTCAATTTCTGGAATTATGGGTTATACCCATACCAAAATCTTTCTCAAAGCATTCAATGATCTTCAACTAGTGTTTTTGAGGCATAACTTATAACTCTGCTAGCTAACTAGAATGCCGAATCTTAACCCTCGCTGAGAACCTTCTTTCTTCATTTATTCTGCGCCTGATGTTATCTTTTTTTTTTCTCATTTTATCCTAAATTTTGAATGGTTAGAATA
Organism: Cyclanthera cordifolia; assembly: GCA_037832605.1. Lineage (NCBI taxonomy): Eukaryota > Viridiplantae > Streptophyta > Magnoliopsida > Cucurbitales > Cucurbitaceae > Cyclanthera > Cyclanthera cordifolia. The sequence continues at coordinate 13,692,274 of JBBMEG010000009.1, read as the reverse complement.
ACTGTTGCAGCTTGTACCTAAATCATTTCCTTCAACAGATTTTGATATAGAGCCATATGATCATCTGGTTGACTATATCTGCTACTCCAGAATGCAGAGAAAAGTCCATGGGTTGGCTGGTTAATTAATGTGAATACTAAAAAACTTAAACTGTAATCAAGTTATGACAACCTAAGAAGCATGAGACACGGATTTTAAAAATGCCTTGAGGCCGCCTTAAGCCTTTTAAAACATTGACACATGCACAATAACATGTCATATTTTAAATCTAGGACATGCACACGGAAATGGCACTTTTACTAAGATATACATTGTTATGAATAATATATGATTTTATATAACAAGGAAATTCAAAGCCAATAAGTTTATTTTTATTTTGTAACATTTTCATCTTATCAATGAAAATGTTTTTGTTTCCTATAAAAAAAGGTCAATAAGTTTAACTCAAACACCATTTCTATTGTGCTAACAAGTGTCCGACACATGTCCAACACATGAACGCACTAGCCAAACTGAAGTGTCTTTGCTTTTCGTGACTACATACATAAGATTTAATATCCTATGAGTTGCATCTACCAAATATGTAAGGTCGGTAGAGTTGAGGTGCACACATGTTTGCTCAGGGAAAAAAAAATAGATAAATATTTTCTTTGGGCTTAGCTGGTCTATTATTCTGATCTGGCAGTGAGGATCAAAATTTTTGTCAGACTTGCAGATGTATCTGATCATGTAGGAAATCAAATGGTTAATTGATTGATAGTTAACCACCATGGTAGTCTAGTGGTCAAAAGAACATTAAGAAATCAAGAGATTGTGGGTTTAATGGTGACCACCTACCTAGGAATTAATTTCTTATGGGAGTGTTTTTTTTTAGTGGTCAAAATAACATTAAGAAATCAAAAGATTGCGGGTTTAATGGTGACCACCTTCCTAGGAATTAATTTCTTATGAGGAGTGTTTGTTTAGTGGTATTAACGAGATATTAAGAATGAGTTTTTACAACTTCACTTCAAACAACATCATCCAAACAAGCTATTGTAATCACTCAAAACAATTACTCATTTCTAATCA
>JBBMEG010000009.1:13615337-13691103 GCA_037832605.1 Cyclanthera cordifolia | reverse complement strand
TTCATTTTTAATTACTCATTTCTAATCACTCATTTTAAATCACTCATTTTTAATTACTCATTTCTAATCATTCATTTTTAATTACTCATTTCTAATCATTCATTTTTAATTACTCATTTCTAATCACTCATTTTAAATCACTCATTTTTAATTACTCATTTCTAATCATTCATTTCTAACCCTTCAAAATAATCATTTATTTCTAACCACATCCAAATGAGTCATTGTCTACTATCCCTCTACAAAAAAATTAGCTCAAATTTTTTTTGCATTATCCTCAACTGAGGATTCAGATATCCACTCTTACCCTTTTTTTTCATCTCCTGATGTTGCCTTTTTGCTTTAACTGTTTTGCTTCTCTTCATAATTTTCCTCTTTTGTTGATTGTATTTCTTTACAACTTCTGATCAATAGAAAAACTAGAGACGAACTAACTTGAATTGCTGTGAGGTCCGAGGAAAATCTCACATCTTCCAGATTTTTTTTTAACTATTAAGATTTTTTTTTTTGGGGTCAAGTTTATTGAATTTTTCTGAGTTCAGATTTAGAATAATTAAGTACCTAGTGTTAATTACTAATTAAATCTGCTATATTTTTGTTAATTATACAAAATAGAATTAATATATTAATTTGAATTACTATTTCCATGACTATGACTAAAATCTTCATTAATTGTTTAGAATTAATTTATCTGTCGTGATTTGATACGATTACTTGGGATTCTTTGAAGGCAACTTTTGTTTCCATGTAACTTAGACAGTTTATAGTGCAAAATAGAACATACTTTTTTCGTTGATATTTGTTAATTATGAGTCTGGTATTTCTTTGGTGTTGTATGAAATATTTACTTTGATGTGTTGATGATACAGAGAAAAAGACTGACAATTCGCAACAGAAGATTGTATGCTCCTGTTCCATACTTTGAAACACAACACCAGTGATATGATTCGTTTGGTTCTAAATACGGTTGCTATCGGCCATATTCTTGTGTATAAATGCTTTCTGGTAAATTGGTAATGAATGAATGAATGTTGTGCTTAGGAATATTTATGTGGACGACATGTTTCTCGTTTATATGATATGATTGTGAAGTTTGTCTTATGATTTTTCATATTCTTTAGTAACGAAGTGCATGCTTTATTCTGTTTCTCTCTCCCATATCTCTTTCTCTCTCTTGGTACAGGAGAAGCTAGATCTTCTCTCCTAGAGGGTTTGCAGCTACCAGAAGAAGGATATTTATAGATTACCAGATGCATTCCAAGGACAACAATACTGTTGCGAAATATTTATATCCCCAACTTTTTCTTAATAAAACGAAAACTTGGAGTAACTTGGTACGTCAATGACTGACCTCTAGGTTGCGGCACCCAAATGCATGAAAGAACTGGTGACACAATTGAAGAATGTTTACCATTTAATGTCACAATCAGATTTCTGAACTCAGGAACTTCAGGAGAGCACACTCCAACACTAAGTACATATTGATGACTGGGCAAGTAATCCTACTTTTATCTTCAAATAAAATGAAATTTTATTACAAAAAAGATTATATATTATAATATACTTGGCGGCGTACAAAAATTAAAAAAAAAAAAAAAGAAAGAAAAAGCAGATACACAGGAAGCCTCCCAAGTGGATGTAAGTTTATTCAAAGAGTTAATACTAAATCACATTTTCAACTAAACACATTTTCCTTTCCTTATCTTACATGGGCATATATATATTATTATAAAGCATAACTTTGAGAGCATAACCTAGAAGAAGCGGTTGGCGTCAAATTAAGAGAAGAAATTGAAAGAATGTGTCAATGGCATGTTTGGCTATGATGTAAAAAGAAAGGAAGAGAATGGACAAAATAAAAAAAATGGTGTGTTTAGACCACTATTAATAAAAGAGAGAATAAGAAAGAAATGATTTTTAGTGTTTGAACCATCAAAAATCATTCTTTTAATAATGTTTTCCCAAAATTACCTTTTTATTCTCCCTCTAACTACTTTTTATTCTCTTCATAATTATTTTTTTACTCATATCATATTCATTATTTTATTTTTCTCGTTACCATTCTCTTCACTTCAAACACAATAAATCATTCTCCATAACTATTCTATTCACCCAAGCACAATTAATCATTCTTCCCATAATTATACATTTTTCATTTCTCTTATTTCTCATTCCTTTCGTAATTATTCTCATTTTCTTTCTCTCTACACATCTTAAGAGTAAATCAGAGAAAGAAATCTCTTCCTTTACTTCCCACCACACAACATTCCCTAGAGTTCCTATGCTGTCACATGAGTCTCCAGCACAATTTCGTTCCATCTTACTGCGCTTCTAACCTTTATAATTAGGTTGAGCAGCCCAATTCATGGAGAGCATATAAATAGCTTTTTGGAGCCCGAGTACAGATTACTCATAGGAAAGGTATCCCCCCTAATTCAAACACTCTAGATCAATTATACTTCTTTAATCTTTTACCATTTCTCCCACATATATATATCTTCTGTTACCGACAACGGGGTGGGAGTTCGAGCTCCACATCCCCATTCTTATTATCTCAAAAAAAATAAAAAATAAAAAATAAAAAACCTAAGGGTTGGGGTTTGAATGATACACAGAAGAAACTAAACCATATTGTAATACATATATATATATATATAATATATATATATGTATGTATGTATGTATAACATCTACAAAATTGATCACTAAACGTGTTCCCTGGAAGCCATTTGGTTGATATACATGCGTCTCAGCTTGCAGGGCTTACTAAAGCTTGGCCACTTTTTTTTCCTCCAGGTGGCATGCACGGTATTTACAGCCATCTGCGGTAGAACAACAATCTACTTTACTACCTTGTGCATCTTTGAATAGTCATTTAAACTAAAGATTGATAGAAAAACAAATTCAAGACCCCAAAAAAAAAAACCAAGTGGCAAATGGCACGATAGGCATCTTGAAAAATCATACATGTAGAGTAGTGTTTGACGAGGAAGGTGCCGCAAAAAGAGTGTTTATTGGCGATGTACTCCAGAGCTCCAAGTTTCTACAAGCACCTATCTTTTTTCCAGGATTCTTATCTTATCCAGCAGCTCTTGGATGGTTTTGGATGCTTCCTGGATACATATAGGCGCCGCCGCGGCCCATAGATCACGATCAATTTTAATAAAAGACCATTACAAAGGGGTAAGCAGAGATCGACAAACTAGATCGAGAGTAACCTCTCACCTGAAGCTTCTTTCGCAGATTTCTCTCCTCAGTTTCCCTTCGATCTCTCTCCTCTGAGAAAATATCTATCAGGCTTTCTTGTTCTTTATTCAATTCCTCAATTTTAAGCTCTGCTGCTTTAAGCTGGATCATAGTAAATTTCCTTTATTGTTCCGTATTTTAAAAGGAATTGCCAAATGAGAAAAAAAATATCATGTAATGGCTAGCAGTATCAAATTTATTTCCCAACATAAACTGATCCTACCCACGACTAGAGGAGTGCCAGTTTAGTTGATAGATTCATCAGAGAAAAGCACTCACCATACTACACAAACGAACAAAAAAATAGTATGCGCACCTTAGCCTCAAGTGATTTACATCTGTCTCTTTCCAACTGCAATTCGTTGGAATCAGCTCCCTTTCTCTGTAATCTACAGTAGAGATAGACATGAAAAGCACAACATTCAATGATTTCCAGGCAATACATAATAACGATTACTGTAAGCAAATGAAAGAACACACACCTCTCCTTCAATTTTTCGTTTTCTTCTTTCAACTGTTGTAGCATGTGGAAATCAGATCTTGAATGGCAACGCTCATTATCATTTACATCTCCTCCCTGCCAGAGTGGTATGCGAACATAAATCAATTTTGTTCCAAGCTTATACGGAAACTAATGCAAACGTAAATAAATGCCACACGTGCAATTACATAAAGAAGGGATACAAACAGACAGCATAAACACGTGAAACTTAAATTGGTTTATTTTCAAACATGAGGTGATTTATGGGAAGGAATTAAGGAACCTTGGTTAAGAAAAGTCAATGACTGCATAGGTTTTGGAAAATAGTATTATTCTATGTTACATCTATTTTATGTAAGCCAATTAAGGCTCTGCTTACAATTGGTTTTGAAAAATAAAATATAAATATAATTTACCTTCAGCTGGGATCCTCTTCTACCCGATCCAACTTCCTGCGGTTGGCCGACTTCTCCATTTGAAGACACTTTCATTGTCATCGAAACATCACTAATTTCATGAAATATCTCATTGCCAGTACCATTTGCCTGCCTTCCATGCAGGTTATCGACCCTAACTTCTGTTGAATGGGAAGGGGAAGATAGCCGTACCCTGGAACTGGAATTTTTATGGATCATACTGCTGTTTTTGTCTTTACTTGAATGCCCATTCACATATTTATAATCTTTGGTTTTCTGAGACTTTTCTGATTCTTTCCCCAAATACACGTTATCAGGTTTCTTCCCACTCATTGTAACGGACTTCATTCTTGACTGAGGAGAAGTCTGAGAAGAATAATTGTCAGGGGAACTTTCTGTAAAAGTAAGGTTAACATGTTAGAGGGCCAATCGAACTGGCTTGGTGAAATGGAACTCCATGCTAACAATTAGTACACATCACTTTACATTGCTGAAAAAAAATGGTTAAAAAGTTGGACCTCGAACAAGTTGATCCCTAACCAAAGAAATGTTTGGGACTGTTTTAGAAGAAAGGCACAAATGAAAAACACCAGTACCTCTACTATCCGCAGACTGATTGGCAATGGTAGCTTTATTTCTTCTTGGAGCATAACCGATCTTATGACAATAGGTACTCCTAAAGAACAAAATAATAGGTTCAGAATGGATAACAGATAAGAGAAATGCCACCTAATGATCAAACATTGTAACAAACCAGTAAGTTTTCTGCATCTGTATCAATCGTGCTTCAAGTCTTGCAAGTACAGTTGTTCGCTCAAACCCCTGCTTGTCATGGGCAGGTTCAACAAAATTTGCTTCTAGAACACCTGCATCATAATTTGGATCATTTCATATTTCACCTTTTCTCCATAATCTTCCTTTTATTGGTAAGTGATTAATCGATATATCAATATGAAAAAACAGCACCTATAACTCCACGACCATCACTTCCCGTAGCATTCCAAAGCCTCCAAAATGGCTGGAATACAAAAAATCTTTAATCAGAAACATTAATGGCAATCAATTTATTATGGGAAAAAATGCCTCCAAAATTTCAACGAATAGAACACAAAAAAGTAAAATAATCAGAGCCCCAAGCTTGCAATATTAAGAACAAAGCAGCAACTACAAAAACAAATTGTGAATAAAGAGCGAAGTATAGATGATGGTACTTGAGATCATACAAGAGTAAACTAATAAAACATCGTTTTTATCTTTAAATTTCAACTTTACAAAATAACTAACAGACTTGCATAAACATAAGTGTCTAGTGTGCTTTCCGCTTAGCAACCCTTGAAATTCTATTAAAAATAAAAAGTTAACAAAATAAATGTTTGGATGTTGGACCTGATCAAATCTTCAAGTAGCATATGATTTACAGGAAGAAAAGAAAAAAAAAAAAAAAAAAATCAATTCTGACCCCTAAACTTATTAAGTTGTATCACAATTATTTGCAAAACAATTACCTTAATTGGGAAGCTTCTGTATTCTATTAATTTATTTTATGCTTTTTCTTGTTATGTACTCTGTTTTTCTTTTCTTTTATTTCAATATTTTAATTTTCTAGCCTAGGTCTTGTTTCCTTCCTTCAATGCCAAGTCTCGTACTTGTTTTAAAAAATGTAGTCATCAACCTCTTATAATATACGATTACCTTAATGAGACGATTCTTGTGATAAACATTGAATCCTTGAACATCTATGTGATGCTTTGCATCCTTCACAAACCCAATAGTCACAACAGCAACCATCTGATAACAGCTGCAAGCAGTTAGCAACAGAGCATAGCAAATATAAACGTTCAAGAAATAAAACATCATCAAGAGTATTACATTAGTATCTTTTACAACCCCCTCAGCACCTGGCTGAGGCCTGTACGTGACCTCTTGAGACAGCATCATATCATTCACTATGTTATGGTGTTCAACATCTCTCCCTCGAAGAATAATGCGAAAGCCTGGAGGAAGCCTCAAATAAAGAATCGAAGCATAACTCTGGAGATTTAATATGAACGAACATAATGAATTAATCTCAGCAAATGAATAACTAATTGATTTTCGTCATTCACAGTGAATAAATACAAGAATTCAAACAGTTCTGTTCTTAGCATATTCTCATCATTTTAAAAGATGAACTCTAAATACATAATTTTAAGTTTTCAAATTTTCGTTATGGGAAGACTACTCCAAGATGTTGCGAAAAATAAAATAAAACAAAACCACATATCAATCATTCAAGCCAAAATTAACACGTCTGATAATTAATCACATCAAATAATACCCGCAGAGAATGTCGATAAGTCAAGAAGTGCCGAGAGTTGGGAAATTTTGTTGCCATTTCTATACTCTTTTCATCTCTGTTGACGCCTCTGATTTGGATGTCCTAACAAAATATTGATTATAAGCAATAAGTTTAAAGGTACTAACAAAACAATATTCAGTTAAAAAACTAAAATATAAATGTAGTATACATGTTGGTCAGTGTCAAAATCCAGTTCCAACTGTCCTTGGTCGTCTTCCCAGAGATTGTATATTATAATACGAGTTCCATGATCTTTCATCAAATAAAACTGAAAAGCATGCCAGGCAACATCATCAGTTAACCAAGAAGCACCATGTTAAGCTTAATGCTTACTAATTTGCATGATTATAATCTTCCACACCAAGCAACTACCTTTCTGCCATCAGGAAACCTTTGTGCAATCCCATGGTTTGAATGAAAACCTTTTAAATCCATTATCACAAGAAAATCCTCTAAAACTCTGCTCTGCAACTTCTCATATCATCCTTAGAAAAACTGATCACACTAAATATCTTTCTTTTTAATGAAAGCTTAATTTTTTTAATGAAACGAAATGGCCACGGTGATCAATATTAGGGACTTGGGCCTTTATGCCTTCTGTGGACACCCATTTAAGGAGGAAAAAAAGACTCTTTGGAAAATGTTCCTTGTAGACTTTTGGCGGACAATTTGGAGGACCCATAACTCAAAAATATTTGAAGAAGATATCCAAGCTTGAAAAAGAATCGTCGATAACATCTCGGTCACACTATTTATTTATTAAGTGAATATGTCTATATACTCTTATGTCTCATTGGAAACTTTTTTATAATAATATGATGGACTCCATCTGTCCTTTCGTTCTTTTGTAACTATTCATTCATCAATTTTCTTTTTCTTAAAAAAATAGAAACAGTGATAAGAAAAAAATTTCAAATAAATACCACTTCAGACAAGAATTCAGCTCATCCCATGAAGATGTTTTCTTTTTCTTTTTCTTTTTTTGTAAGAAATCAAACTTTCACTGGAAAAAAGAAAGAATGCAAGGACATCCAGAAAAAAACAAGCCAAAAAAAGGAACCCAAAAAAGTCTAACCTCATGAAGAAACTATTAAGAAGTTCAAAAATATAAAAATAGATATGATGAACTTATGAACAATAAAGCATCACCTGACGAAGAAGTTCAGCTTCACTGGAAAATGGAGACCATTGAACAATCGTTTCTACATTTTTGTTCCAATCGCTAAGAGAAGAGCGCACTATCTTGGCCCATTCACCTCCCTTCGTTTCATAGTCAAGCTTTTATTGCAATTCAATTACATAAATTATAAGTGGGAGCACAACCCTCGAAATATATTACTTCTTTTTTACAAGAAAAAATAAAACAAATTAATTTAATGATGAAAAAAATGTTTCATTATGTGATATGGGGGACGCATAATCCACATTTCAAAACTATAATTCAAGGCATACATACCAAATGCTTCAAAGAAAATGCACATTATGAAGCTATAGTTTCATGCTATGCAAGAGATGGACAAACAGTGGTCACTTTAATAAGGCAAGACACTCTAAGAAAAAAAGATTATTACAGAAAGCAAATTAGTATTCTGCTTACAAATTAGAAAAGAAGGCGATGCTCATTTTCGGATATGAAGCATGGATTTATGAGGCATGGACATAATATACAGACACGAAAAGACACAAACATGTGGATACACTAATTTTTTAAAATGTAGAACATGGATAAGCCGGGAATACGTTATTTTTTTCTTATAACTATATAATATTAAAAGATAAAACTCAAAGTATTTTAGTGTGTTTTTTTTTTTTTGCTAACTATGAAAAATTATAGAAAGCCTAAATTATTAAATTAGAAATGAAAATTAAAATTTAATTAGCATTTGAATGGTAGCTGCATAGTTAAATTATATGAGTCCATTTAAATATAACCATAACCTTTCTATCCTTTAAATGCCGACTAAGAATCCACAAAAGAACATTTATATGAAAAGTCTAACCCTCAACAATCTCAAATCATTTAAGTTTCTCTTTTCCTTCCTCTCCATTCATTTTTCTCTCCTCTCCTTTTTCATTTTTGTCCATCAACCTTCGTTGGAGGTTGCTATGAAATACCTTTACCATTCTGACCTTTTTGTTATGCCATATCTCTCACATCCCCCAGCCATGCTATTTATACTAGTGTTGTTTGATATTTTCCTTTTCCCCAAGTTTAATAATGACTAAATGACTATTACATTTCCCTACACCCATTAATACTGTGTTTATCAAAGTAATAACTCTACTGATGTTTCCCATACACAAACTTCCATACATCATTACTCCATAGGTTTCTTCTTTTCTTTCCTTTCATAGGAGACTTTAGACATACATAGAATCATTATACACACACACGTGTATATATACATGTATGAAATAATTAATTGAAATAAAGGTTAATAAATAAGATTAAAAGAAACAAGTAAATGTCGTTACCATTGGAACTATGATATCTTCCTTTCCAGTACTTCTCAAAAATGTATATGACAGTAATCCAATGCTCTGTGTGGCACTGCCCAGAGAGTTCAATCAGTACATTGAACAAGATAGGTTTTTTTATGTTAGTGAAAAGAGATCAGCGAGGAGTGAATAAAAGAAGAAAGTAACAAAAAGAAAAGAAAATTGTGGTTTGTTTTCAAATTGATATATTTTATCAGAACCATCTTGCCTCAGAATCAAGTAAAAATGAAGTGAAAAACTGTTAAGATGTTAAGAATTATAAAATAAAAAGAAATGAGATGAGTAAAAATACCTTTTCCCATATTTTCCAGGACAACGCGAGAACACAATTACATCTGCTCCAAGTCGCATAGTACTGGTCTTAAAACCATTACCATCTGTGAAGATATGGAATAAAAATGCTTTCAAAAGAGATTAAAAACTACGAGACGAAACTTTTGATTTATAGTGGCATATTACATTGTCCAATAGTGTTTGCTAATTTGTTTTTCTCTGAATAACCCAATGACATGCAATGACGCATTTTATCGGGACTCATCCCACCGCCATTATCTGCAATACATTTAAATACAAGTGTCATGGCAATAAAAAGTAACAGAAATGACATGTTTCTTTTACCCATCCGTACCCTTCCCACAAAACAACAAAATACTTAATTATCAAGGAGGAAAGACAAAAAAATCTATATATATTCTAACATATCAAAAGAATAAGATTCCTAATGGAAAAATATTTGCCTAACTTAAAACATAGAGTAGAGGACCAAGAAGAAGCAAATTCTAACTGGGGCATAGGCATTGAAAGAATAAGATTACCAAAGTGCAAAGATTAGCATCACATACAATCTTAGAGAAAGAGGTTTCCTCTTAATAACCAAGCTCATTTGCATTGACTGGATAGTAAACTGAACTCATCCCACAACAGTGGCTTATCCTCAGTTCTAGAGGGGTCATAGATGCTAGACAACCAAAAGGAAAACCCATCAACAAGAGTAATGAGAAAGGTGAGAGAGGAAACACCTTTGGAGATGTCAAAGACCACAAAATATGGATTATTTCACATGATGATGATGATGTCACAAGATGATTCATTAGAAATAAGAGATGTCACGTCTCTAGCACTCTACAAGGATTTGATGAAAAACAGATACCCAGAAGATGTTCAAGATCCACAGGTGCCCTCCCACACATGATTTAACACACACACAGTTCCCATGAAAGAGGGAATCTTCCTCAAAACTGCCTGAAGTATTAATCTTGTCATAAAGAACTTGTCAGGTAAAAAGCATAACCTTCTTTGGATTTTCACCTTCCATAACTAATCAAAAGTTGAATACCTAATGCCCCCACAAAATAAGAAAACCCCAACAACAAACATCTAAACCCTAAACCCTAAACCCAGGATTACAGCGAAAATTCCTTAAAGTAAATCAACAATATCAAGCACATCCCTACTGAACAGAGGATGCCTGTAACCCAACAAAATAGAAGGATATGTCATGCATAAGTCCTACCACACATAGGTTTTTACATCAGAGATTAATGAAACATACAATGACACAACAAATAAAGGGGCCTACCCCACCATTTCATCTTCGACTTTTTCTTGCAAAGCTTGTCCCCCTTGGAAATGAAATAGAATATCATTAAGGCCTTCGGAAACGAAAATAAGTTTGTCCCCCTTAGAAAAGAAAAATATCTTCCCATAGGAATGCCTCTTGCTAATCTTATCTACAAAAGGGTCTTAGAAAGAGATGGGTCTAGACATATACTGTACTGGACCTAGACCTAGACCTAGACCTAGACCTAGACATATGCTCTAATGGAAGACCTAGATAAGAAGACATGAAGTTCCCGCTCTCACACTCCACCCATGCAGCCCAACTATTTAACTTCTCCTAATCACAATTCAAACATAACAACTAACAAAGTTGGGATAAGACACCTCTACATTGGGTCCTAATTTGAGATGTGGCTGGAAAGATTAAGATAAAGTTGATGTCAATGTGAGAACAATAGCAGTGGACTGGACTATTAATTACTATTGGAGTAAGACTTTTGGACAGACACCATACTATTTTCTTTAATGGATAATGTACTTTTTGTCTTTTTGACTAATCGTGTTGTTTGTGGAGTGTCGGTGGGCTAAACAAAGTACAATCCTAGTATATTTTCTTTTCTTTTGTAAAGCCAGCCTACCAGAGGTTTTACCGCCAATGGTTCTCCATATACTCTTGGCCATTTCTCCCATGTGATATTCCAACATGAAGAAAGAGTCAATATTCACTTTTTAGGGGCTTTTCAATGTGGGAAGCCAAATTTCAGTTGGGATGAATCCGTTGGAATCCTTTGATATATGAATGGAAGCTTTCAAGAGATCTATGCCGAGAGAGTGTTTTTACTCGAAGACTTCAATTAAGGCCTCGCAGTAGGTAAAGTAGTAATGGGGCTTTGTGGTAGGACAGGGAGTTAATGGGCCTTGTAGAAAGGTAGGCAAAGTTTCCAGCCTAACTTTTCTTCCTCCACATGAATAACCAACTTGTCCAATCCACCATTGTTGTCTAGCTTTGCTATTTCTGCCTGAGTACCTATATATGTTTGTAGTTTTCTCTAACCATAAAGTACCTTTCTTTCTAAGAAAAACTTCTGATGGATAATGGGGGTATCACTGAAAAGCATTTTGCAATCCATTAAAGAGAGGCCATTATAATAAGATGAAAAAAGCTTTATCCTTTGTGAATTGGTGATTTTTGCTCGACTGTCAAAATATCTACGGTCAACCTCAATTGTGCAATTCTTTTCTAAAGTAGTTCACCTTGTCTATAGTTAGAGAAGACAAATCCGGGGCCATCGGAGAAAGAATTCACGCAAAGTAGATTGGGTGAGGGAAGAAGGTAAAGAGAAAAAGGGTGGAGGAAGAGAAAGATATTTCTAAGACTTCACTGGCTACCATGACAATAGTTACCCTCATCCCAATGAAATCCCTCCACAATTCTTCAGGAAACTACCAACCTCGCCAGGGGCTTGGAGAAGAAAGTAGTATATTGGTAATAGTCAATAGGCTATCAAGGATTTGATTGAGAAAGAGCATGTTTACTTCTTTTTGTCCAAAGAATACTCCATTTCTCCGACTTGGTTTGAACTTACAAGTAATCAGATCTCAAGATTAAAAAAAAAAAATCAATGGTTGATTCTCACAAAAGAGAAAGCCAAGGTTGGGGTGGGAGCAAATCATCCACCTCACAACCAAAGGAGGCTTGGTAACAACTTTAAAAGGCAGATGCTACAGTTGATCCCTATCAAGGCAATTCTTAGAAAGATTTAGACCCAAGCCAACCAAATCAAGAAGAGGAGGAGATGAAACAAACCTCAAAAAACAATCAACTTTAATGTGGTGTATTTTCTTGCTAGTAGTGCTGGTTTTTTATCCCCCGCCCATACATATATATACACACATTTCAAGTGCTTTTCTTCCTCTCTAAAAAACAAACGCAGGGAAAAAGCATAAAGAGGAGGTGTGTTAAAACTATGAAACCGTTATTTAATATTTTCTTTACCAGGAATCATTATTCTACATGGAAAAGCATTTTATTTCTATTTCTAAACCAAAATTCAAGTAAACTAAAATCTTACAAATAAATTAAATACCTTCAATTAGTAACATTTTGGTCATACTTTTCCTATTCACAAGCATGTCTATATTAACATGAGTAGCTCCATGGCAAACCTTCCACGAAGACATGGGTAAAGATAAGTGAAAATAATTTGTGTTAAAAGTAATGAGAAGATAAAGTGAAGTACCTCATCTAACGAGTTGTCTAGTAACTCGGCAAAAGCTGCATGCATCAATCAAATATCTTAAAATCCATATATAACATCCAATGTAAATCATTGCACACATATCATTCCAGACATCTTTGTTGTGTCGAGCATACTTACCTCCAAGTGCCCACTTATGACTGGTCGCATTAGAATGCAGAAACTTAGGGTGAACCCTAACGTGGTCCATGCCACCTACGATATTTAGATAACAATAGAATGTAAGTTAAGCATGAGATAAATAAACCCAAGTTAAATACCATGAGAAGAATAGAGAGATCAAGTAAGTTGTCAAATAGCATTTATTATTAGAAAGAAATAAAACTTTCCTCATCTCTTTTATTAATTTTCTAATCTATATCTTTATTAGACAAAGAATACTTAAAAAGGGAGGTGTGGGTCTTTGCAGAATAGTTAAAAAAAACCTCTATCTTGACACAGTATCTCACCTAACCTAATGAGCTATCCTCCTCATCAAGCCTCTCCATAGAAGTCTCTGATCATCTTTTCAAAATTCTTACTCACAACAACAAGAATCCTAAACACTGACATGAAATACATGGGAATCTTGCTAAAAACAGATTGAACAAGAATCAACCTCCTTCCTATCAAGAAAAGGGCCTTCTTCCAAATCGCTAGAGTCAAGCCTCTTAACGCATCCCGAAAGGAAACAACCTAGGGTTATGACTTAAGAGAAGTCCAAGGTTAGAAGAAGGAAGAGACCCACCTAACAAGCAACTAAAGCCTAATTAATGCTGAGGATTTCACTCTTAGAAACTCTGATCGCCATCTCTTCCTCAACCATCCCAACTGTTCCTTTAATTTCCCTTCCATTTATAAATGTTCCGTCATAAACAACTTACCCTTTCCTGTTCCCAATACCTTTCTTATTCCTCTCTACCTCTTCATTATTCAAGAGAGACTATAACTTTAGTTAAAGCCAATACTATATGTACAAATCAGCAATATTTAAAGTCTGATTATCTTCATGTTCATGTCTCGAAGCTTATTACTTCTTCACCCCCTCATGAAGAGCCGCCAACCATGCCTCATCATGCCCCTCCCTCATTTAATTCAGCATGCTATGAGTAAAAGTCCTATAAGTTTATGGTCGTCCATGATTAAGGGAGTTATTATCAATCAGAAGTATCGAATAGAAACTCCAAGCATTCTAAAACACCAAGTTGATGACTCAGACAATGAACCAAAAGTCTAAGCAGTGTGGAAACAATACATAATTTATTTGAAGGAAGCTTTAGTGAATATGACACAAATGCTTCTCAAGCAGTTCACCAAGATAATAAGCATCCTTCACGTGATTTCTCTTTGGCCTCCAACGTTGGGTAAGCATCTCCTTCTATACCTCTCGGTTGATTTCCCTCCTTTGGCATACATTAACTTGTGTTCTTCTTCAGCATCATGTGTTCTCTTGTATATTGTGGCCATCTTCCTCAAGAAGCTTAAGCGAAAAGATCGTGCTTGCCTAACTTAATCCAGATGTTTTATCTTTTTTTTTTATGATAACCCAAACTTTCAAAGAGAATACAAAGAGCACAACAAAGGGCAAACACTAAGCCCACAAAAATGCATGAGACCTTATAAAAATTATCTTCAATAAATAGTATTATAGTAATGTAGTAGCTTAAAAGGCGAGCATAGTATCACGATCCAACTTCGTTGTCGTTGCAAAGCGATCGTGAGGTACCTGCTCTAACCCGACGAGCAAGTCAGTCAAACGAAAATCACAGAGCAGGTGGCACAACGGGGGCAACCTCTATCACGGGCCTCGTGAAAAGGTTTTCGAAAGAGAGAGAGAAAGAACGTTTTGAAATACATTTTGTCTTTGAAAGGTATATGACAAGATGCAATAAGGGACACAACAACTAGCTTGCATTCATTATATAATAGCTTAGTAGAAGGGAAGCTTCAAGAGTCATACCCCCGTATAGTACATTCTGGCACATATTTGATGTGGCAGGCTTGAACGTCAAAAAGGGCGAGGAGTCATACGACTCCAAAACATAAAGGAAATTACAAGGACATGAAAAGTAAATCATATACTAGAAAAGCATGATAAAAAGGGGTCTAGAGGTTCATGCAGTCATGTGTAACACGCACTGGACAAGCAAGGTCGTGACATTCTCCCCCACTTAAGCTGTTGACGACCTCGTCAACCAACTCTACTCGAACTCTGTGACCGTTCGAGGGCTTACCATTTGTCTTTGCGGTTCCATCGAACTTCAGTGTTCGCCACACTTCGACAGTCTTCAAGAAACTTCTGCAGGCTTAGACTCTTGACGTCGGCTTAGTCTGTCTCTTCAGCTAAGACTTCAAAGGCATTGCGCAGAGGAACCGGCGAACTGCTCATTTCAAAAGGGCGCCGCCTCGGGCTGACCCTGTCGATTGCGCGCATGGGCGCATCATCAGGGGACTTCTGCCCCATCACAAACTTCTGTTTCCTGTACATGGAGAGAGACTTCTTGACTCGATACCACTTGTCTCGGCCATCGATGGGCATCATTTTTATTTGGAGGGCCAACAGCAAATGCACGCTACTTGGGTGCTTCATCTTGGTCTTCAAGGTCGTGGGGCTGGACCCGGTGATGACTAAACATTCAGTGAGCGGTATAGGAATGAGCTTGTGCTTGAGAAGGAACTCCATCCCCAATATGACATCAAAGTCATTCATCCTAACGATCAGAAAGTCAACTTTGTCGGTCCAATCGCCCAACTTGACACTCGCGTTCTTCGCGATTCCTAACACGGGTAGGGCTGCAAAATTGATGGCTTTCATCCGTCCTTCATCCTTATGCCAGCTTACATTCAGGCGTCTTGCTTCTGTTTCAGACATAAAATTTTGGGTGGCCCCGGAGTCAACCATAGTGCTTTTCGCTGCCTTATGGTTTATCCATGCATCAACATACATAAGGCCTTTGCTTGATAACTCCTTTGACTCAGTGACACTCTTTTGCAAGGCCGACAGATACTTTAGCGCACCGACGTGACGATTTTCTCTTTCTTCCTCTTTGAAAGCTATTAATTGTGCCACCTCAGCTTCATCGTCCTCTTCGGCTCTTGTCTTTTCCTCAAGTGACGCTCGCAAAGCATTGAGAGCTGGTCAGTTAGGACATTCAGTTACTTTATGGGGGCCTTTGCAGAGAAAACAACTGAGAGGACCTCGATTATAGCCAGTCGGCTGAGAAGGTCCTCGCCTTGTTCCCGATGGTGGCCCTTGTTCTATGCTTGTCCCTAACCGGCCTGCTCCCCCACTATTGAGAGAATTAGGGCAACTGTTCCTAGTATCTCGGCGCGAGGAGGCCTTTTCTCGCCTCACATCTTGAGATGGACATAGGTACTCCTAGGTACAACAGTATGGGGAAGCGAAACTCTAATTTCCCAGTATCAAAACAACAACATCAACAACAACAATAATAATAATAATAAATTGTTACATTTCCTGTAAGATAACTTTTACACATATGAACATTTGAAGTCTTTTTCGACGGAAGCTTCTCTAGTCATAGCCTATTATTGTTTCACTTTAGTTTTTGCATATTTTTCCGTGTCCCCTTCTTTGGGGAAAAAAATCTTGCTATGTATATGAGAACCTTCGTGCTAAGTATTGACAAATCTGAACAAGGATCATTCCCTTAAAAATCAAAACTCTCAGTCCAGATACTGCTTCGTATATAAGAGAAAGATAGGCGAAGCACCGTGACAAATGATTACGGTTGCGGAACCAAAGAAAGTCGGGAACCGTCAGTGACTTCTTGAATCTTCCATGGTCGACTTCCCGGCCTTTCACAGCTTTCTCGGACCAAGTGGAACTTTCTCCGTTAATGAGGTAATGGAACTGCATGTCATGTAATTGCCAACAAGAGCGAGCATAGCATAAAGGGGCGATGGGTTCGAAACCCCTCCCTATTGTTTTTTTAACCCAAAAAATGTAGCATTCACAATTCACTAAACTTCGGTAATTTTAAATTTATGTTCAGTAATGGAGGCCTCAAAGTAGGAGTGCATGGTTAGTAAGACATACCCGATGACGAGTCCCAGTTACTGCAAGGAGCTCCTTCATAATCTCCAGCCTTCCAAAACTGTTTACAGGCAGAAGCATTTGTGTTAGAAATCCTCGCCTCTTGTCCAGTACCCGCCTCATCTGAAGGCGGCAAAGGAACCACCAAGGCAAGCTTTTCGTCCAGGGGCGCGGGCGGAACAAAACCTAGAGGGAAACCAACTTCCAACTCGTTAAGCCTCCTCTTCTTCAAAAATCCTCCATTAACACCGTCCGGGAGCCCGACGCTTCTCGTAACTCCTCCCAAAATCCCGTCAACTACTTCTTGCTCGAATTCTTCGGAATCCGGCTCGCTGTCAGTACTCAGATCAATAAAGGAGGGAAACACATTTGATGCCTCGCGATTGTTGCTTGTTTCTCGGGCACGTACGGGTTCGATGAGTTCTTGCTTAACAATATCATCCATCAGCGCGTGCAGAGCAACACGAGGTTAAGCTTCTTGTGGAGGGACGTATTAATCTTCAACAGAGATTTCGGCGGAGGAAAAAACGACAGTGGCGGTGGACTGGAGCCGAGAGGAAAAGGAAAAAAGGGAAAAGACGATTCGGAATTTTGGACTTTTAGAGGACGGGTTCGTTAATTTTCCAAGTCAATTAAAAATAGACAGAGCCGAAGCCGAAAACCACATCGGCTTCGGCTTCTCACTTTGGGCAAGCGCAAACCACATTGTCCAGATCAACCTATACGTGGAATGTCTTGTGTTATGTGACCACGAGGCCGAAGTGGTTACATAATCACCATATTTTTCCAACAAATAACATAGAATAGGCTAAGGTTTTCCTTTTTCTAATAATTGAAGACGCCTAATGGACGCATTTTGTATTAAAATAATAAACATTACAAGAATACACAAACCCTACCAAAAATAAAATTAGCAACCGTTAATAATATTAAATTTTAATTTGAGCAATAACTTTCTTAACCTGGTTTCCAGGGGCTCTTCTTATTTCTCGTGAGATTGTTTCATTTAAATTAAAATGGCTTTAATTTGAGGTTTCATATGGACTTGATGCAAGAGAGAAGAGTTTTAAACATATAAATGAGATTTGATTTATGTGTTTGAATATGATATATTTCTGCACATAAAATATATATTTTGTTCGCGTTGATGTTGCTAAAGAAGAGAGACAAACTAGTAAAACAAAGCACTTTATTTATTAATAAAATAAAAAATAAAATTTTATATATTACTAGTCTACACTTACCCCAAGTATGAAAATTTTCAAATTTAACATAACCTGATTAATGACAACAATTCCATTATTATTCAAATTGAAATGATATGAGTTAGTTGTTACGAATATCATATTTTACCTACAATCCTATACCATAATGCAACAATAATAGCAATAATCTTATATCAACTATAATGATATTGGGATTTCAAAAAAAAAAAACAATATAATGATACTAGATTCTATCGCTTTTCACCACCTCTAATGCATCGAACTTTGCCAAAATTAGATAAAGGGAAAGGGGCTAGCATGCAAAATATGTTTGAGATATTTCTTAATAGCAGTTCATAAAACTTTATTTTCTTCCGGCTAGCCTCAAACATATTTTGTTGTCTCAAGCAATCCTTGATCTCACCTACTATTGTCTCAGGTTTACTCGATACATTGACATTCAACTTCCATCAATGTTTCCACGACAGGATCCATCTCTGATTCACTTCATTCTTGTGAGGCCTTCCAACTTTAGTACGACCTACAAAAAAGAGGGACAATAAGAATAATAGCTTTTTTCAATCATCGTTTGGAGATATGGAAATCCATCTAGATTTTGTGAAAAAAACAAAACAACAAGAGATAAAGACATAAATTATAATTTAATATATGTTGCATCAATCATGTATAGGGTTCTCCTATGTTGCACTAATCATATATATATGTATGTAACAAATTTACAACGCACTAATTAAATATACGTGTCAATTAAAGTTGGATCTTCCTACTGTATTACAGTTCGTAAACTATCCTCCAGGAATTCGTAGATATCTTTTTTTTCCAAGCATATGAGTTATAGTATATTGCACGTGAAAAATAATTTTAATTTCACAAATAAGTGAGAAACATTCAAACATATTTTAAATATAATAAAAATAAATGTCCACCGTCTTTGGTGAATGCAGTGGAGGAATATTTTTATAATTTGGCTTTACATAAATCACTCTTGGTTTATTTTCTTTGTTATGCATGAAAATAAATTGTTTTATTATATTTTTGTAATCAACAATATTGAAAAAATGGGATGAAATCTATAATGTAGTTACTAGTTATACAAGTTACCATGAAAGTTCCTAACAAAAAACAAAAGTAATATTGTTTTTTTAGGTTACAATACTAGAGAACTCGAACTATCCACTAATACATCCCTAATATCAGATTTGGTAAGCTTGCTTTAGTAAAAAAAAATGATTTTACTAAACGTACAAAGTTTTCGTATTTTTATAGTTATGTTCTTAAGGTTGTTTTTTTTTTGAAAAAAGAGTAAAGTAGAGAAGATGAGTGCTTGTTTAAATATTGATTAGTAGTGTTGAGTAATTAATTATTTGTGTAAAAATTGAGTTTAGTATTCAGAGTTGTGATCAACCATTTTTCATCTATTTAAAAAAAAAAAAAAATCTGGTTAATATAATTTTCAATTAAATAATTACGTCTCGAGTCAATCAAGAGGTGAGGAATTTTCGGGCCTATTACATCGCAGTAATACTCAAATCTACGTCGGACTCGATTTAGGTCACCGCTCGGTTCGGGAAGGATGGAGCAGAGTTATGGACGCGTTCCAGATGAACCAGAGCTCGATCTCTACACTATTCCAAGTCACTCCAGTAACTCTCTTCTCCCCCTATATCCCTCCTTCTCTGCATTTTCCTTCCAATGCCCTAACCCTAGAAACTCTATTGAATCTTTAATTAATTGATTAATTGTTCAGGTTGGTTTTTGTGGGATGAGATTCACGAAACCGAGCAATCAGCTTTGAAAGAGTTTTTTGATGGAAGCTCAATATCAAGAACGCCGCGGGTATATAAAGAGTATAGAGATTTCATCATCAATAAGTACAGGGAAGAGCCTTCCACCAGGCTTACATTTACCGAGGTTCGTAAGTCTTTGGTGGGGGATGTTAATTTGCTTCATAAGGTGTTTCTTTTCTTGGAGACATGGGGTTTGATCAACTTTTCCGTAACTTCTGATGGCAATAATTTGGTTGAGGTGGAAGATGGAGAAGGTTCTGCAATTAAGATTGAAGAGGGGGTTCCCAATGGGGTTCGTGTGGGAGCGATGCCAAATTCTGTCAAACCAATGTCAGCGCCACCTGTTGTGGAAGACACTTCTATCGCTAATGGGAGTGGGTTTAAATTGCCCCCTTTGGCTTCTTATTCAGATGTTTTTAGTGACTTGTTGAAACAAAAGATTTTAGTGTGTGGGAATTGTGGCCAGCCTTGTGGATCTAGATACCACCAATGCGCCAAGGTACCTTCATTTTGTTTCCTGAATGAATATTCACAACGCATCTATTTATATATCTCCTCTCAATCTGTCCACGTCTCAATTTAGATGAATGTCTAACTCTAGTCTTCACATGCGTAGGATGGTTACTTAATTTGTGTAAATTGTTTCAATAATGGAAACTATGGGGAGCAAAGGCTTTTGGAAGATTTCGAGTTGAAGGTCAATGAGTTCATTGACGATAGTAATAATACCGGAACGGCGTGGACTGAGGCAGAAACTCTGCTTCTTTTGGAATCCATTTTGAAGCATGGAGATGATTGGGATCTTGTCGCTGATAATGTTCAAACCAAGTCTAAATTGGATTGTATATTGAAGCTTGTTGAGTTGCCTTTTGGTGGCTTATTGTTATGTTCTGAAGCTCAAAAGAATGATGCTGCTAGTTCCAATAACAACGTTACTGGTGAAAAAGAAATTAGAGTCTCTCCTCCTAACAATCAGGAGATTGTCAGAAGTGAAGACCAATGCACCAAGGACGTGAAGGAGGACAAAGAGGAAGTGAACCAAGGTCCTTCCAAGCGACTGCGCATTGCTTCTGCTCCAGATGCTGGTAGTTCTCTAATGAAACAGGTGGGAAATTAGGATTTTATGTAGCACATTTTGTTAGCTACTCTTTCATACAAATGCATTTTTAGCTAACTGTATTCTTTGTATAGAAGTGGAGTGAAATGTTTTGGGATGATCTTCTCATCGCCAAAGTGTGGCCCCTAATGTATGTTTATGGCGCAACTTTGCTATGCAGTAGCTGATGTATAAACACTCATCTTATATGACCAGGTAGCTTTGATATCAAGCATGGTTGGACCACATATTATGTCAGCAGCTGCTAGTGCTTCTGTTACAGCACTTTGTGAAGAAAACTTATATCCAAATGAAATCCTTGATGATCAAGATTTTTTTGTACTTAATGGATCGCATTCTATAGCTTCCACAGCATCAAATCATGAGGTTGAGAGGTTTGTGTGTGTGTTTTTATTATACATATTTCATACTTTTCATGCTTTGTCCATTACTTTTCAAATTCTGGCCCTAAACCCTTTTTTGACACTGAAGATTAAGTTATCTGTGAACTTCTTCCACAGAATTCCCAATAACGAAGATTCAGTAGCCAAGGAAAAGCCTCCATCAGGTATTTATGTGAACTTGAAAGTGCTGTATGGTTCGGTTTAGCTTTCCATTTTCTTGGACCATGTTTTCAAATAAAAAGCTACTTGTTTGGAGTAACAAAAAATTGACTAGGTATTATATGTAATAAACCAAAATAACAACACATCCGTACATAACATCTGTAATATTAAAAATTACAAAGTTCTATACTAGAGGTAAATATATATTCTGTACTATGTTTGACTATTCTTTCTCTTTGCTCTACCCGAGCAAATAGGATTTTTTGCATTTTCAGTTTGGTGTTAATGCTAACTCCATTTCTTGTTTTATGGTTATATGCATTTCGGTTCATCTCTGGTATTGCTTTTAACTTTTAGTTTACTATCTGTCTTTTTTTTAGGTGATATAATGGACGAGGACAAAGATGGTATACCCCTAATCTTACGAATTAGAGCTGCGATTGCAACAGCACTCGGCGCAGCTGCAGCACATGCGAAATTACTTGCTGATCAAGAAGAGAGAGAAATTGAATACTTATTGGCAATAATGATAGAAACACAGGTAGCCATTCTCTGATATACACACTTCTAATTGTATGTGGATAAAAACTTGAAAGTTCCAGTTAAATATGGTTGATTGTGTGACAAGTGATCACTGTTTATTCGTTGTCATAATCGTTAGCAGATGAAGAAGTTGGAACGCAAAATTAAGCATTTTGAAGATCTCGAACTAATTATGGAAGCAGAATACCCTGTGATCGAGGAGCTTGAAGATAAACTGCTGATGGAGCGGGTTAGTGTTTTGCAATCTGCTTTTAATCTTGGTATATCTAGGTGGAAGGATTACCCTTCTGTGTAAAATCGTGACAAGTAGTATGTTGTCAGTTTCCAAATGATCTTACTCTGTATAATGCAATGAAAGTGTTCAAATGTCTAAATCTTATGCTGGATTTTCTTCAATACCAAATGCCCGATGATGATTTAAGAGACTTTGAGCTGCTAACTAAGAGCCTAAGATATGGATATTTGCTTGGTCATTATTTAGTTATGATTATGGATAATACCTTCTTTTTCTCAGTATTAGTGGGTTGGACGGAAAAAAGATAAAGAAGCCCAGAATTCAACTGCTAAAAAAAGACTCAATTCTTCCCACATTAGCATCCGGAAAAGGGTGGGGCAAAAGGCAGAAATAAGAATATTATAATAATTTGAAATCTGTACAATCCTTTAAGCAAACGTTCCAAATGGTAATTGCTTATATTCAAGTTGGAATTAAAAGAAATGGCAACTGTTCTTCATCATATGCTCCGAACCCTAAAAAACATACTGAAAATATAAGCATAACAACCGAAGCAGAAGCAGTGACAAGCAACGCTAAACCCAGTTCCCATTTTCCTAATTTGCACCAATTCCCAGTTTCTCTCTTCTCGCCGATTGTCTGGGTCACATTTTCTTCTACCTTGGCGGCCATGGCCATTTGTTCTTTGGATTTCTTACCCAACAAAGAAGAAGAAGAGGAGGATGAGGATGAGGCAGAGGAATAAGACAAAGCATTTAAATAAACAGGAACTTGTTCTTTTCGTCTGCCAAATTCTCTCTTACGATTTTCAGTGAAGTCTTCACCCGAGTCGGATGATTGAATTGGTGGAACAAGGGCGTGATCGTTTTGGTCATCGCAGTAACCGCCATGTAAGAAATTGTTACCTAGGTCGATATCATTGTAAGAAAGCCTTCGTCCCCTAAATTCCCCGCTAGCAATGGCGGCCCTTCGTTCTCTTCGAATCTCATCCTGAGCCAATTCGTTGGTGTGAATCTTCCATCCGGATGAAGTCGAGAATGTTGCAG
This sequence comes from Cyclanthera cordifolia, assembly GCA_037832605.1. Classification (NCBI taxonomy): domain Eukaryota; kingdom Viridiplantae; phylum Streptophyta; class Magnoliopsida; order Cucurbitales; family Cucurbitaceae; genus Cyclanthera; species Cyclanthera cordifolia. The sequence continues at coordinate 13,667,770 of JBBMEG010000009.1, read as the reverse complement.
TTCCATGACGCTGGAGGGCGGAGATTAGGTCGTGTTCAGGAGGTGAATCGTTGTGTAACATTGTTGCAGATGAAGATTTGTAGTGGTTCCAGTGGTGCTGCAACTGGAAAAATTGCTGCTGAAATCGAAGATGGTTGAGATTGGAGTTTTGTTGGTCTTCCATGGTTTAGGGTTTAAGAAGAAATTTGAATTTGGGATTTGAAAGTGGCGAGAGATTTTAGCGTCGGATTGATTCATAACTGCCCACGTTCACGCTCTCATGTTTGAATTTTGATTTTGAGTGGGTCGTTGGTATTTCATTTTGATTTTAGCGTCGGATTGATTTATACGTTTTGCTCATTTCCCACTTTTTTTAAGTTCAGAATTGGATAAACTTTATGCTTAAATAATAAATTCGATGGAGAAATAACTCAAATATTTTGATGTATTTGTTTACTAGCTTTGAGGTTTTGATTAATTTATATCTGAATTCGAACTTATTAGTTTTAGTAATGAATACAAATAATATTCTGCCGTGTGGTACAAGAATCTAATATTAGGTGGTTGCAGTTATAAGTTTGTTTAGATGACAGTTTTGTAAAATGATCGCAGATAATGATTAAAAATGAGTAACTTAACTAAAAATGAACTATTATTTTAAGCGATTATAAATTATCAATAAAAAATGAATACTTAGTAGAACCAAAATGTTTATGAACAAATTATTGTTAGCATACTCACTATTTTAAACAACAAATTTATTTGGTTGCATTATTTTAAAAAGATTCTATTCATTTATAAATTTGTTCATATACTTTTTAAAAATGATGCACTTATACTTAAAACCCAAATTTAATAAGGATGATATTTACTATTCTATTCATTAATAAATTTGTTTTTGATTTTTGAAAATGATGCTCTTATACATAAAATAAAAACAGAGAGTTCACAAATGGGGTCTTTAAAAGTGTAAATTAGGTTGAATGTTGAATTGGCTTTAACCATGATTATTCTCTTTAGCTTTCTCTTTTGTTTACCAACTTTGTGGGACAAACTTATAGCAATATTCCCCCACCACTATTTTTCTCTCCTTTTCATTTTCATTTTAATATATACCAAAAAAAAAAAGGGTGGGCTTACACCTTCTATTCATTAAGCCCATCAATATTATATTTAAGATAAATAAATTTAAATAACATTTTTATTATGATTTTAATAATAACCAATCATTAAATCATTAATAAAGATTAAGTTTTTAGGGTCCTGATGCATAAAATTTGGGTAGTTAAAATTAATTTGTAAATATATAATTATTTTTAATTAGTTACGTTACCATAGAGGAAAGGCAAGGAAGAAGCCAAGTATGAGTTAAAAAAAATAATAATTATATATATTTAGAGAACAGTTGAACATTGGGGAGATGAAGTTTGATGGAAGATTTTGGAATTTTATGGGTGGCTTAAGGTCACGTGCCTTTTTAAAACTATCTGAATAATAATATTAAAACCAAATGCCTTATTATTCGGGTTGTTTGGATATGCATTGTGTATCATTCAAAACATTTGTCTTTCTTTTTTTTTTTTTCTTCTAATTATAAATAATGTATTATTCTCAATTGCATTTCAACTTTATTGCTACCATTCCATTTCCTTTTATTTTCTTATTCCCCGTGACCAATTATTAAAATTTTAAAAAGCACACTTTTAACTTTCACTTTCTCTCTTTACTTTGAAAGTTTCAAAATGTTATTTGTAATAGGTTAGTGACAAAGAGTTAGGTATATTAACGGATAAGATATGTTTTCTTTTAAAGCATAAATTAGGAGAATCACAACCTCTACATCGAATACATTAGTGCCCTCTCAAATATATTGTAAATGTTGAACGTGATTAACACCAAACAATGAAACTATTGTGCTACTGACTCTTTCAGTGACAAGATAAGTTAATACAAGTAACAAAAAAGAAGTTAATATATAAATTATGCTTTTTTTTTTCTAATACAAGAAAAAAAATGAACTAAATGACTTTTAAATGTAATTGATTAACATTAATATCACTTACCTTGTGCATATGTGATCTATTTTTAAATTGGACTATTTATCCATGCCTCAAGCTTATGATTAATATCATAATTTCAAATATTGATTGGATCTCTCTCGTTTCTTGACATTCCCATGTTTCTCTTGCAATTCGACTATATTATCTACTACTCCCATGTTCTTAGAATGATTATTGAAAGTTAAATGCGCTTAACTTTAAGTCATAAAGAAAGAAAGATACCCTTTGTTGGTATGTGTAATGATTACAAATTATTTGAAGTCTAAGTTAATGAAAGAGTTTTATATGGTTGAAAAAAATTGAAGCTATGTAAATTAGGAATTACTTTTGGTTTGTCTACGTTATGATGCTATAATTTAATTTCTAAAATAGGTAAAAACGTACCAATTTACAATATGGAGAGAGTCGTTTTGAAAAAAACATGGCATTTATAAAGGAATAAGGAGTGCCGACAAAAAGTTTAGAGATGGCCGTGGAAATATGATGATAGGACCATTATTTGGTGGTGGACAGAAGCTCAAATGGGTCACCTCACTTTGGCCTTTAAACCTTCCTTTTTAGGTGGTTAGGGTTAGGGTTGCCCATCTTTCTGTTTTTACTCCACCGACAACAAATGGAGAAGAACATAAGGTGCGTTAAGGGAAAGAGAATGAAAATGATTATTTGTGTTTGAGATGAAATGAGCTGTTATAGAAAAAACTAAGAATATTTAAAAAGAGAATGATTATTCTTTGTGGCCCAAACACTCTTAAACCATTCCCCTTCGAAATCTTATTAATGACGGTCCAAACACGGAAGGATTGATTTGAAGAAGAATTACAAGGTGTGACTGATGAACTTTCCCTTGAAAATAAAAGCCTTTGTTTTTTTCACAGCTTGGTTTCTTTATTCTGTATAAACAAGTATTAATGAATGGATATAGAGAGTGATGGACAACAACAATCAAAAGAGATGGGGGCAGACAGCTCACCACCAGTTTTGGGCAAATCATTAGCTTACCCTTTTCTCCTTGAAAAAAGAATTGGCATGCTTTTTTCTTTTTGGGGTTTCTGATACAGTTTTAAGTTCCCAAAATAAATTAACAAAAAAAGAAAAAAGAAGGAAAACTCTCAGTGTAGACTTTTTGCATTTGTCTTTCCTTGTTGTTTGCTCTGCCTTGTCTCCACCACCATCCATTTTTCTTAGTTTGCAGATAACTGTCTCTTTTAATATCAAGCTGCTACCACATCTTAATCAAACCCTAGCCAAGAGTCAAAAGCAATTAACCTCTCTCTCTTCCTTTTTTTGCCTCTACCTTCAACCCTAACAGTGACATCTTGTTGAAAGGTACAGACACTGATTCTTCTTCAGTAACCTACCAACCCTACCTTTTTATGTTGTTTGCTTTTTTAATTCAGTCTTCTAATTCTTCTTCAGATGTCATACTATTTTCTGTTAGGAACATGCACATAACTGTCTTCCAATTCTGTTATTCTTGCTCTTTGTTTATATTGTTTAGTTGCCTCTTCTCTAGTTATATGGCTTATGGCATGTTTGGCTACATGAATGGAAGCGAGAGTAAATTAGTGTATGATTGACTTTGCAGATCAAACGGTGGAAAGAGATTGTTTCCGTTCGTTTTTCCAAACATGCCCCAAGTTTCTTGTAACTCATAAGGTATTTGATGCTTATATTTGGACTTTGTTGAAATGCTCCAATTTCTTGGGGATTCATACGCAGTCTGATCTTTTCTTCTTGTTTGTGTGATCTTTGGTGGTTGAATTTAATGCAGAAGTCATTATAAGAGTGATTCAAAACTCTGTAATCCAAGTGGAAAAGAAACAAAGAGCTGAAATATCCTCTATGGACTGGAACTTAAAGGCTCCATCTTGGGATTTCACTCAATTGGAATCAGATGCATTAAAGAACAGTTATACAATAGGTGCATCCACCAGCTTTGTTGAACATACAACAACCTCTAAAGACTTCTCGTTCGATTTGAAACTCGGCCAGGTCCGTGATCTGGGAACAAAATATGTAGTCAACAAGCCTGGAGTCTTTAAAACGGCACCATCCTCTTCAGAATCATCCAAGAGGGCAAGAGGATCTGGGAATGTGGCTCAGCCTTTGTCGTGCCTTGTTGATGGATGCGTTTCGGACCTTAGCAACGACCGAGATTATCACAGACGCCACAAGGTCTGCGAGATTCATTCGAAGACTCCCCAGGTCACAATTGGTGGCCTAAAACAAAGGTTCTGTCAGCAGTGCAGTAGGTAGAGTGCAATTTTATTTACTACTTGTTTCTTGATATGTTCCCTTTCATATTGTGACTTAACTTTTATATACACTTTCATATTGTTTAGTAACAGTTCTACACTATATAGGTTTCATTCACTAGAGGAATTTGATGAAGGAAAGAGAAGCTGCAGAAAACGTCTAGATGGACACAATCGAAGGCGTCGGAAGCCACAGCCGGAGCCCCTATCACGGAGCATTTTGTCTCATTACCAAGGTTAGCTGTGGCATTAGCCTAATAAACTTATGTGTTTTTTATTCTTCTGTCTTCGTAATTCATAATTTCTGGTTTGTTATATTACCTCTTGTTATTTCCACCTCACCATTGTTCTTAGACTACCTCCATGTTGAAGATGTCACTTTATTGAATCACTTTTGACTGAACATTTTTCTTAGTTATCCACACGAACCAGCAAATTTACTTCAAGATAGAAATCAAATGTCTCGAAGTTCTATTTCCTTACTTGTGGTTCACTCGCAGACACGGGTAGTTTATATCCAATCTCATTCTATACCGTGCGAAAATATGAGTCGAATGCTTTTGATATGGATCCATATTTATTTCCAACAAAAGTACTCTGTAGGGGAAAAGTCTCTCTTTTCATTGAGAAGTGCAAAATCATACAGCTTTAACAAACCATTTTCTGCTTGCAGGTTCCCAACTTTTACCATTTTCTACCTCATATGTCTATCCATCCACAATTGCTGCTAACCATTCATGGGGTGGAATTGCCAATACTGAAACAGATGCAAGGCTTCATATTCAGCAAGATCCAACCCACTTTCCTGATAAATACAATATGTATCTCGGATCATCATCAAACGATACCATCCATAAAATTCGAAAGCAGGTCTCATTTCTGCAAAGCGACGACTCGAAATCTTCATTCTGCCAGCCCCTAGTCAAGACCACTGACTTCTCAGAAAATGGAGACGGTTGGGGCAAAATGTTATATGACAGGTTTATAACTCCAGGCCATGAATCGGATTGTGCTCTCTCTCTTCTGTCATCTGGGATCGGTTTAAGCCAAACCGAGCAGGACCATACTCTAATATCCTTTCTCCAGCCATTAGATGCGAGCTTAGGACATCACAACAGCTTGGAGCCATTTAATTCAGCTCTGAATAGCAGTGTGAGTAATGCAGATATCAATTACTCAGGAATGTTTCACATTACTTCTAATGATGGTGGGAATGAAGCTCCCCCACCATCCCTTCCTTTTAACTGGTAGTAAAAAAAAACTAGTACCCAAAAACTGATCTTTGTGTATCAAAAAGAATGAACAAATGGTGATTCTGACAACCCATGTCCCTGATATTTGGAAGGATGTTCACTCGACTATAAATTCAAGTTTAACTTAGCCGGCTATGCGAGGCTCAACAATGATACTGTTAAATTATGTTAAATCGCCAAAGCTTAAATTGATGGGTCGTAATAAATTTAATTATATCAACTAACAGATACTTGCATGGATAAAGTTTTTTTGTGTATATTTCTTGCTCTTACATAGTAAAAAGGCATTCTATTTACATTAAAAGCAATATGAAAAAGATAAATGGAAATGGAAAGGTAAACGTCTCAATGGTTCTTTAGATATCCCAATCCTTCATGGAATTATGAAATTCTTTCTCTGTCTCTCCTTGAATTCGATTTCACAAAATGCTTTTTCATTTGTAGGATTCTAATTGTTTAAACTAAAATCATGAATAAGAAAACCAGCTGTTGATGTAATGCAAAGCATAAAAAGAAGTCATTGGCTTTTCTTTCCAAATAAGGTTTAACTACTAAGAGTGGAATGAATGGAAAATTGAGTCACATCAATGAATTACTCTGGAAAAAAAGTGAACTTGGTAATATTTTTGGAATGGACGAAAGCAGAAGAAACATGTATACAAGACAATGGAATTAGAAGAGAAAAGCAGCCTTTCTTTTAAAGAATGTTATTTATGGTATTGTCTTCTTCTTCAACAGTATACATTTGTCTTTAGGCGGTGTTTGGACCACTATTAATAAAATGGGAGAATTAGAAGGGGAATGATTCCCGATTTTTGGGCCACTGAGAATTATTCCTCCCATAATCACGTTTTCCCAAAATTACCTTTTTATTCTCCTCTTAACTACTTTCTATTCTTCCCATAACAACTTTTTATTCTCCGAATAACTATTTTTCACTCGCATCATACCCATTATTTTATTATTCTCATTATCATTCTCTTCACCTCAAATATAATTAATTATTCTCCCCATAATCATTCCCTTAACCACAAACACAATTGATTATTCTTTTTCTCATTCTTCCCCTAATTTTCATTCCTCCCATAATCAGTCTCATTCTTTTTACCCCAAACGCACTTCTTATTAACGAAGGACAGTAGAAAAAATATCCACATAAAAACAGCAAATTATCTCTTCCTTTGTAACAACAAAAGAGCTAGTTAACCATTAACGGTCTAATAGTAATAAAAACCGAATCCAAAGAGGTTATGAGTTCAATTCATCGTGGTGAGCAATCTAGAGATTAATTTTCTACAAATTTTCTTGGCATGCAAATGTTGTAGGATCAGACCATCAAACTCGTGGAGTAATCCAAGTGCCTGTTCGGACACTCACAACACATAATAATAAACAAAATAAAAATAAGACCAGTTGTAATGGCACAATCTCAAGGTTTGTTTGGAATTAAGAACCTCAGAACTTTCAGTGGCATGGTTCAATTTTGCTAGCTCTGCTCTTCACCTCCATTTTTGAAGTAGTGGTCTCTGAAAAGTTGTCCATGGTTGCTGGTTTGGAAAGAACATCGGTTGATGTAAATCCACTTCAACAACATCAACTCCAACCCGAGGGGTGTTTGGATGTATAATTGTGGAGCAATTACTTTGAGTGTTTAGAAATGAGGGGTTATTTTGAATGATTGCGGAGAAAAAATTGTAATAATAACTCGTTTGGATGAGATACTTAAAGAGTGATTATAAAAGCTCGTTTTTAATAACTCCATAAAAGAGCGAAACAAACTGCCCCAATGATCATGTATGTGATAGGATCTTAATTCAGCAGCCATATAGGCACAGGTCTAGTAATACCAAAAGATCAGATTAATGGATACACTGAAAATAAAAAGGATCAAACCTATCTTTGTTCATCTCATCTTAACTGGTATTGGGATCACAAATAAATAAATAAATAAAAGAACATACTCTTCAACCTTTAATACCCATCTTGCTTGTATTCTGTTTCTATTGCTTGCTTTTCTCAGCCCTGTGTGCAATGAAAATAAAAGAATTCATGATCTTTGATGAAAGATTAGTTCAAATAAAAGAGTTGAATGTAATAACAATAAGAACTAACAATACGGTTTCCAAGCCATTTTGATTGATTAAGGGGTGAAGATGAAAAATAAGTTGCAAGAATCATAAGAAAAACCAGTAATGGCAATCGTCGATATTGGCACGGCTCAATCAAATCAAAAGACCCGATCCATAGGAGGTTTGATTTGATTGAACCGTTCCAACATCGGGCACGATATGAGAAAACAAACCAAAGTAAGCATCTGAATAACTATAACTTGTTTTCTTCTCTGTGGATGACATCTTGGAGGTAAGGGAAAGAGGATGATAGCATATCTATTGTCTAGACATTCACAAGTGGTTGAATAAATGAGAAATTTATGAGTGGAATGAGCATTAGAAATTAGAATGGTTGGGATGTCTATATCTTGCCTTTAATTAGATGAGGGACAATATATAAGATATATATATATATATATTATTTATTTTTCTTCAGGAAATTCGTCTTCCACAAGTGTAGGTAGTTTGTGGTTGACGACTTTGTTTGTCGTAAGTGCATAAGCTGGCCGGTTCTTCGGCATGCTAAGTGTTTCCACTTTCCTTTATAATAGAAAAAGACTGGAGCTAAATAAACCTCATACATTACCTATTTTCTAGGAAATATCTATTACATATTTTCCACCATTTCTAAACATAATAATATGCCACTTCCTTAGTTAAATCATCATTTTTTTTTATATATTTTTAATACATAAAATGACACATTATACCTAAGTTTTACTTTTTATATATGACTTTTTTTTGGTGTGTACAAGCCTAAGTATAACGTTTAATTTCAGCATATTGCCTCCAATTAATTTGTTAGAATTTCAAATCTTTGGGTGTCCAACCCATGTTTATTATTATTTTTTTATTATTTTATATTAGTAAATATTTAGATTAATTTATACCGTTTTCAAATATTCTGATGAGAAATATTCAGCTCAACAGATTCTTAAATGACAATAATAGATTAAATTCAGAACCTCGATATATTTATACTTAGAAGTAGGTAAGTCTCTTGACCACTAACCAATCGAAGATGATTAAGAAAGACATGTTTGCTATCTAAATTATTAAAAAAAAAAAGAAAAAAAAAAGTTTCAATAAAACTAATATGGCAAGTAAATGGTAACAACATGCAAAAAAAAAATTCCATCGGATGGGAATGTCATTGTTATTTCTCAAATAAAAAAATTAGTTATTGATGTCACCCAAAACAAAAACAAAGATTCCCAATCTTTCTGCTCAAACCTAATATCTTGTCGTATTTACCCCACACAGAAGGACCTAAAATTAATGGTGTTCTTGCTGGAAGTGAACTTTCAATTTCAGAGTGCTAATTCGTGGGTAATCTAACTAATTGACATCAAACCAAGACGCCATAGAAAAGAGTTCGAGCATAATACTTGTGCAAGCATACAATGGAAGGAAGCAAAGGTTCATCAGATATTCCTTGAAACATTTATAGACCCAAACTCTTAACCAAGTTCGAAGATTACATTTGAATTAAAACCCAGATGCATCATAAGGAACAAACATTTAGATGTTACAAAACATACTACACGACATTAAAAATCGTCTGTGGATTTTAACTATCCACAAAGAATCCGAGCAATTGCGTAAACATTAATCTTAAAACTGATCCAAAGTCGATGCCTGCAAAATCAACATGAAACTACAAACCTGAAACTTGGTTTATAATTTGGAGGTATTTATTTTCTTGAACGAACAAAATGCAAAGATGAGAAGACGAGTTGCATCATATGGTTATACCCAACGACTTCTTGAATTTTTCCACCTCCAAATATACTGTGGAGTAAGGAAGAAACTCTGAGAAATGTTCCTTGCTCAGGTCATTAATTGCAACAGCAAGTTTACGAATTTCTAAGTTCTCATCGTAGGTCAACGTTCTGACAAACCTTGCTGGGTTTCCTGCCCAAAGCTGACCACTTGGAATTCTCCTTCCTGGGGGAACCACAGAACCAGCTTCAAGAATGGACTGGGTCTCAACCAGTGAACCTTCCATGAGAATGGAATGCTGCCCAATAATGCACTCTGGCTCAATCGTGCAAGACCGCAACAGACTACAAGCACCAACGGTGACGAATCTCTCTATGGATGTCTCTGCCGGCAGTCCTGAGACCAATATATAGGGGGAAATTTAGACATAGCATCCACTAGGAAAAATTGATGTCATGAAATGAAATGCGGATTTCCCTGAGGATGCAAGCAGCATTACAAATTCCTTTTTATTTTTTTGATGAAGCCTATAACCATTAAGCCACTAGCGTTTTACAATAACGATTTCATTTTTATTACAACTTTAAATTCAACTGCCTATAACATACAAAAAGATAGATGGTAATCATTTTCCCAAAACTCAACCGACCAACAAAGCAAACTTGGTCAATTTAGATGACTTGAGCCCTCATATCTCAAATCTCTTAATATTTGGATCCCCTCTATTTTCCTCAACCTCTCTATTTATAACGATATGCCCTAACTAATTCACTAATTAATTACACATGTGCCCTTCTAAACTATTCTAATTTCATCCCAACTCTATCACATTACCCGAGAAGAAGAACAAAGTGCCTCAGCAAACAAAAGATGAGAAAGAGATAAGTTATTCTTACCAATAAAAAAACCCTCAAGAGGCCTATCTCAATCCCATAAGTGATAATTCTGCTCAAAACATCCAACACGAGAAGGAAGAGAAAAGGGAACAAAGGATCCCTTGGCACAGGCTTCTAGAAGCCTAGATCCTACTCGTCGGTTTACTATTCACCGTGATCGAGTAGCTCATCAAACGAATGCAACTCCAAATCCACAACCTTCACTTATACCGAAAACCCTTATTCGGTAAAACTTCATCAATAAAATAAAAATTCCAATACACATGATCAAAAGCTTTTTCGAAGTCAATTTTCAGAGCACCACTTCCAACTTTCTATATCTCCATCGTATTTCCCTCATTGACTCTCTCTAACCCAACTCTCTTTTTCCTCTTCCAGTTCTCTCGTATCCCCGTATCATTATCTACAAATTGTAAAATAAAGTTATGATCGATTACAATATCACACTTAAGCATACATATAATTGAAAATCCGAAAAAAGAACTGATATAAAAATAAGCAACTTTTGGTAATCCCTAATATAGAACTACCTCCATTTGCAGCTTTTGTTCATAAAAAACTAAAGGGTGTGGTGGAAAGAAGGACGGGAAAGATCAAAGCAAATTAAGTTGATGCTATGGATCTAACTTTTGGGGAAGACGAAAAAAAGCATGGTGTTTTTATGATGTTAGATCATAATTAAGAACAGTTTTGCTTCTTTAACTAAAGCAGTTCGAATATATGATTTTGAAAATGTAAGTCCTGAAAGAAATATATGATTTCGAAATGAAACCATCTTTTCATGAATGGGGAACGTTGTTTACGAATAAAGAGATAAGAAAAGAACACAAAATGATGAAAAGTCTAATTGGTTGAACCAAGTTTATTGAAGTAAAAGAGAACACTATGGTAGAATGAAACCATCATCTTATCATGCAAAAAGAGGCAATAAGGCAAGTAGTTCAAAGGGAGAGTGTGTGCACATATAATATTTATTTATTGGGTAAATTATAAATTTAGTCCTTATAGTTTGAAGAAAGTTAGAGTTTTGTTCTTATAGTTTAAAAATCTAGACTTTAGTGCCTATGATTTGGAAAAATATAGAATTTAGTCCATATGGTTTGGAGAAATATAAAATTAAGTTCCAACGGTTTGAAGAAATAGAATTTAGTCCCTATAATTTAATAAAACCTAAAAAAATAGTCTATGTTAATTGTAAATCGTAGGTAAATTAAGTACGTAGATGTGATGTATAAAATTACGTGTTTTTTGTTCAATCAATTACTTATCTCACGCTCTCATCACTAAACACAAAACAAACTTACTTCTACGTGTTTTATTCACCAACAATTACAAATGACGGACTATTTTTTAGATTTATCAAATGTTAGGGACCAAATTCTAATTTTTCAAACTATTGAGAATAAATTGTAGATTTCTCCGAACCATAGGAACTAAAGTCTAGATTTTTAAACCATAGGGACTAAACTCTAACTTTCTTCAAATCATATGGACTAAATTTATAATTTACCCTTGTTTATTTAGAAGAGAAACAAATTTCATTGAATAAAGAAAGAACAAAGTGAAAAACTCCAAACGCCAGTTACAAGAAAGCTCACCAATCCACTAGGATGAACAAAATGTTTAGAATGAACCAGCAGACTAGTACGTGTGAGGTTTAAAGTTACACCACGTGTACAGAATTCATATACTATTCAGGAATTATGACTCTGAAAATGTAGCAGTTCACAATTTAAGATGATAAACACATTTTCAATAGGAAGACTGCACGGCAGAAACTTCGTTTCTTAGCTATTTCTTGATTCTCCGTCAAGGAGATCAAGAATGCAAGGAAACTATAACGAGCATTTCTCAGTTCCTGTTACTCGAATCTGCTGAATCTCTACAGAAGCATAATCCAGACACTTCATTCGATTTTTAGTTTTTTCCTTTTCTTTTTTTTTACTGGCATCAGCTACAGAACAGATCCATAATTTAAAATTTCGAAAACATTGTGCAGATTTAATCACTATCCCTGGGGAGATACTTGTTAACGAAAATCCTTTTCTCAAATTACATTTTCATAGAAGCGAGAAAAACAACCACTAAGCAATCAAATTCGAAAAAAATCAAAATCTGAAAATGACAGAAAAAAACACATAAAATATGCAAGTTGAGTGTAACCTGTTGGGGAGGACCAAGCAGCATGGAGAACACACCGTTCCTGTACATTAGAGCAAAATCCGAGGGTGATTTTGTTGAGATCGCCGCGGAGAACGGAACCCGCCCAAACGGAGGCGCCGTCGCAGACGTTGACCTGTCCGGCGAGGACAACATTAGGCGCAACATAGGCGTCGACGGCAATTTTGGGTAGCCACTGACCGAGCGGGATTATCTTCCTTTGACCTCGATAGTCCCAATTGATTCGATCTGGGGAGGGCGTGATCGTCTTCGAAACTTCCGAGGAGAAAGCACGGCGGAGTTGATTAGTTGCAACCGCTGAGGCAATTGCCTTCCTGGAAAAACGAGCTACCGCTGCCATTTCTTAAGACCAAAAGCGAGGGTGGTCTGTGAAATTATTCTCAGCTGATGGGAAGTCGGAGAGGGCGATACTATCACCTGCCTTTGTTTTTTAATGGGCCGAAAATGGGTACCCATATGGGCTTTAGATCATTATGGGCTACATCAATGGGCCGTAAACGTTAGTTCTAATCCTAGGGTCCCGTTTGTTCCATTTTAATTCACAACAATTTCGTTTTTTGTTTTAAAATTTAAGCCTACAAACTACTATTTTAACACGTAATTTTCATGACTTTGATGCAAGGAGAGGTTCTGGAGCTTTCTTTCGGCCAGCCTTAGGTTCCTAGTTTTCTGTCGGCCAAAGAGTTGAATGTTTACGGGGTGCGAATATACTCTATAGATAGGGAGAGGTACAAAGTCTCTTAAGATACGGAGAAGAGGAAATGAAATAATGAGTTGCTAGCTTTAAAGAGTAGTACAGGAAAAGGAAAGCCACTTTTCCTTGTTGTGGAGGTTAAGAGGTGAAGAAGCGAATATGATCTTGTGTTTTAAAAACAAAACCAAAATTTAAAAGCTAAAAAAAAAAATTTAATATTTATTTTGGTTTATGAAATTTGATTAAGATTCACGTACTTATTTAAAGAAAATATAAGAAAATATGAGACATATGTAGATAAATTATGAATTTTATTTTTTTTAAAATAGGTCAACTTTCCTCAAAAATCACAAAGCCGTATCAGTAGATCGAGGCTTTGATCAATTGGATAAAAAAACCCTTAATTTCCCTAAACAAAGATTGTTGAGTTAATCTCAGGAACAGCACTTAAGATTATGATGGAAAAAACTTTGCTCATTGTAGATAAAACAACAAAATGCCAATTTACAGTTCAATTTTTCTTCGAGAAATTTACAAAACAACAAGTACCAGAAATCACAATGAAAGCTGAGAAATGGGAATAAAAATGAAAAATCAGAGATTGACGACATCCACGAAACTCTTGACCTTAGGCGCATGAAGATAGTAAACAATTGCCTTCCGCTTCGCAACCTCGAGCTGAGCTTTTTCCCCGGCGTAGGCGGAGGAGATCGAAGGTGCGATGGAATTGCCTTCTCCAGCATAACAGAAATCTAACCAGGAAATTTTAAGGTGGGTAAATCTGGAACTAGGATCAATTGGATAGAAATTGAAAACAGAGCTTCCCGGAGGAAGATGAAGATCATGATTTTTTTCTTTTTTTAATATTATTAATTCGTTAGTTCACAAAATTTTAATGCTTTTTAAGAAGTCTAGGAAGCAAAATTAAACTTTTGAAAGTCAAAGGTCTAATATAAAAAAATGCTTGATAGTCAACAGACAAAAGTGGTATTTTAATTTTTTTGTAATATGAAAATTTATAAACCAAAATGGAATTAAGATTTAGTTATTTGTATTAAAAAATAACCAAGAGAATCAATGCTTCTTCTGTCATAGATCACTCTGTTGATAAGTTCTCTCATTTTAACCTGACACGAACATGATAAGAAAGGGTAGTGACATATATAATCTAACAAACTCCATAGCATGTTAGATATTGTGAATATTCATCATCTCAAAATCAATGGATGATGATGAAAACATTAACTCGCTATCTTACCTACAAGAAGAATAAGTCATGTGAAAACTCAAAGTATAAGTAGCATGTTAATGTGTGTTGGGAGGGGAAGTTTTATCTCAAAAATTGATGAATATGGAGCCAAGTGTACGGATTCGGAGAGTTTGTTCTTCCAATTAGAGACAATTCCAACGGTTGTTGAATGTTTAGATGGTGCAATACATCTGAACCATGAAAATCTATATTTTCTTTTGCAACTACCTCTTTCCCCTCCTCCTTGTTAGCTCTCAAGTTTTTATCCTCTCTATTGAATTAAAAACTATATACTTTAACAAAATAATGGAGTGGAAATCAAAAGCTTAAGGCATAATCGTAACCAACATCAAGGTTAAAAATGGTATTTCTCTAAAAAGCATAAAAAGGGGACAATATATGTGTGTGTGAGAAAGTTAGTGACTGAGATAACAGTGATACCAAATAAATAAAGGCATAGAAAAAGCAAAAAAGTGTTTTCATTGGAGTAAGGAAAGTTTCCCATGTTGCGGTTGGAATATGGGGCTGGAAAAATTGGGAAGATCGAAGGCAAAGAGAATAAATAGGCAGTCAGCCTCAGACTTACCCCTAATATCATGGAATGAATGAGATTATTATGCTCATTCCTGCCCATAATCAAAGGACAAAATTTCCTCCGAGACGTCCAAAATCTCTTCTACTTCAACCTCTTTGGCTTCGTATTCCTCTTCCTCGTCACTGGCTTCGCCATCCCGCAGTTTCTGCCGCAACAGCTTCTCTTCTTCATGCAATCTCTTCCATTCATTCACCCACTTCTCCCACTCCTCCTTCAACGTTCTCCGTTTCTCCCGATCCTGCTCACTCAGTAGCATTGATACATCCTGATCTTCAGCCTCATACTTCTTACTGTACTTCTTCAAATTCTTTGCGATCTCCTCCTCTTTCTCCAGACTCAAGAAGGACGGTGGCCTCGGACGCCATGCAAACTATCACAAGGAATTCATTGTTATTATCAAACTAATAGCTTGTTTAGAATGTGACTTTCTCCAAGTGCAACATTTATAATTCAAGCACTTTCATAAATCAAATCTAATTATTGCAACCACACATTCATGTATGATCATTAAAATTATAAACCTGATGTATAGTAGCAAGAATAGAAAACAATGATTTGCAGAATATGATGGATAAGTTACCTGAAAGAAATGGTCCTTCAAGATTCGATAGAGGAGCTTTCCATTAAAGGACCATATGTTGAAACCATTTTCCATCTCGTGAACTGAAGTTACAGCAGTTGCAACATACCTGTACAAATGATTACGAACAACAAGACCAACTCAGCTGTCGTAACCACAAGGCAAAACATTCTGATCTCAATTAAGAACATTATGCAAATAAGGATGCCGCCCTAAATTACCTTCCAGTAGGATCCCATTCAATATCAGTAGCCATGAAGTGCTCAGCAGTTGCCATTGTCTCTAGCTCATCAACATTGAAGAATTCCAACTGTCCGTTGAAACCTTTCAGACCAGCAAGAATAATGAAGCGTCCAGCAGGTGACCAGAAAAGAGCATTGGCCTGCTTGCCTTTAAGAGTTGTAAGTTTTGATACCCGGCCACTGCTGTTAGTGCTTCGCATAGAGTAAAAGCTAATATCTGGTCTTGGGTTGTCACCATGAATAACTGCAAACCTATGCCCTTTTGGCTCCCAGGCGAATGCAATGATCTTGTCATTCTTATTCTCAAGCTCCAACACTTCAATAGGTATATCCCGCTCTTTTATGCGGAAAAGCTCAAACCCTGTGTATGTGCTTTTCTTCGTCTTGGTATATCTATCCACCTTGACAGCAAGATAATCCCCACTGCTTTGCCAGTACATCTTGCAATCACTGACACTGAAAAGATTTTTCTGTCTCAACTCCTCCTTGCCAGGGATTTGAACAAGACTCACCTAGAAAAAGAACGTAACCCATTCAAAAAAAGTTCTAAGATCATAAGACTATTGACACGAGCAGCAGAGTTCTCACCCTAGCCGGTTGGTTTCCACCACCTAGCTCAGGAACAAAGAGTGCAATGATGGGATCTGTAGGGGACCAGCAGAAATCCATAACATTTTCGACCTTCAAAGATTTTTTGTCAACAAGGGAGAAAGTTTCTGTTTCATAGACTGAAATCACATTCTTCCCAATCCTGGCGAAGTATTTATCATCTTTCCCACCACCCCACCTGCAAAAACATTAATTTCATCAGCAAGAAAAGAATACTCTGGCAAACTTGACAAGCTGAAAAAGAACGGAAACAAAGACATTTCCATATCAAATATAAATACCTGAAAACAGGCCATGATATGCCGGCAACACCACTAGTTCCTCCAATGGCAAAATCATCAGGACTTCCCTTGAAATCTCTCATAACTTTTCCAGTTCTCACATCAAAAATATTGATCACAGTCCTCTGAAGAAACATATAATCGGCAATGTTAGAAAATTGTAAACAGCTTTCAATTCAAGTAAAAACTAGGAAAAAAAAAAAAGACAAATCTCACATTTGCATCACGAGGGTTGCTGGGCTCATGGCTGCTATAAGTTACCAGATATCTCTCACCAGGAGAAAAATCAATTAACTTGACCTACATTTAGTACATTAAAAGCTTGAGGCCATTGGAACGTTTGTAAGCAGTGTGAGAAGGTTGAGCGAAAAACAATAACAAACCTGTTGATGGGCAAAGCGCATCAAGCGGTTAAAGGTACCTGCTCCACCCCAAACTGCAGCACCCTGTCGGTGAATTGTCGCTAGGTAAGTCCCCAAGGAGGACCACTGCACAAAACTCTCTGTCCAAAACTGTAACAGAAAAATGTTTGATTAAGCTAAGTTTAACAGCCCAAGAATCCATGATCAATGATACCTGATTGTTATATAGTTATACCAGAACAACTAAACACTCTAACCACGAGAAAATGGTAATTTCAGTTTAAAAACAAGGTTAACACTCTAAAGCAGGCAAAATGATACTCACTGGACGCTTATAGACAGGCTCGGGCTTCAAATGTCTAGCATCATTCCAGAAGACCTCGGTATCAGAACCAGAACGAATAACAAACTGATCCCGTGCTTTTTCATCAGTAAGCCATTGTTGAAGATTTTCCTGAAATGTTCAGAAAGTAAATGGCATCATACAAATTCTAACGTTCAGTTAACCATAACTCCCAGATAACCTTCAAACTGTTTCCTAAGACTCCCACTATCCTCAAGAAAACATATCATAAAAAGCATGGAAGATGCAAAACCAAGTAAAGTTGCAGATAGTTTACCCCTGGAGTATATGGGATACTTTCAGGAGAGGCCCACTCATTTGGGACTTTCATGAATCTGTCAAAATCCTCAAACATGTTGACAGTGAAAATATGTGCTCTATCCAGCTTGTACCCATCAGTCTTCTCTTTAGCAAGCTCAGCCTCCTACAATGTGACTGATTAAATGAGATACTCAACTCAGAGAACAGTGATTCGGTACTAGAGAATTGCACACACACGAGAATTAATGTTATATACAAAAAATAGTCAGCACAAACACAGAAAGCATGACCATGTCAACTATGGTAACAAATCATTGTGTCTATATTTAAAATCTTCAAAATTTCGGTCACAGCGTGAAGGGCAACTTTGCAAGTATATGTCACTCTATTTTAGAACGCAGGCCCCAGCTGCAACAAATTATGACACAGGAGCTGCCACCTTGGGCAGACCTCGCGGGCACCCCTCCTAAAGTGCAATGTAGGTCACCAACCTAGGCCATGGGCCTTATTGATCCACCCAATGACCCTATCCAGGTAAGTAAGTATATTTCACTCTGTTGAACTTCATCAAACTCCAGCAAGAACCAAACGTGGCAAAGATGGGAGAATTTGATTTTAATCTCAAACAAGAATTGTACTACAAGAAGACATCATTTTTCCAATACTATGCTTTACCATATATTTCAATATGGCAAATATATGAAGTTTCGGATTAAAATTGGATGAGATGACACAATGGTGTGTAACTGATGATGAGAAAGTACCTGAGTAGTGCCATACTCAATAAAGCAATACCCTAAAGTTTTTTTAGTAGTAGGGTCAACAGGCATCCATAGACCATCATCCTTGATAACTCCAATCTGTCCAAAAATTTTACGAACAACACCTTCGAGCTTCTCAAACTTTTCCGGAGGAACAACCGGAAGATTGTCAACAACTATAATGTTTCCAAACCCTGATTCAAACTCTAGACTCTCCTCTTGTAGAATCTCTTCATCATCACTATACACAATTGCAAATAAATGTAGGAATGTGAGAGCTGTGGAATGGCAAAACGGCAAATAAAAACTTCTATTCAAATAAAAACAACCATTACCCATGGGATGGTTACGAGAATGCAAAATAAGATATAAATCAAACGATGAATGCATAAATCTTGGACCTGATGATACCATAATCCTCGCCAGGAGGGAAACGAATAGACCCAAAATCAACTTGGGAAAGATCTATCCCAAGTCGACCTGCCGTGTCATCAATCTCTTTCATCAGCATCATGTCCGCCATGATGAACTAACTAACTCTGTCGGCGGCAAGTATCAGGTGACCGGATCTTTCGCTGCAAGAATTTCATATCCTCATTTTCGCAAAAGAAAAAAAACACTCTGGAAATGTATATTGAAAAGAGAGGGAAGAACTGACAATTACGATAAGGTAGGAGAGATGCCAGGACTGGAGAGAGCAGCTAGTCGGTGACGGCGATAAAGAAGATGCAGCACTGAGAGGCAGAGAGAGCGAAAACAGTGGAATTGCTAGGGTTTTTCGTTAGTATGTTTTAGATATCTTCTGTTTTTATTTTATTTTATTTTTTTTTAAGTAAAAGATATCGATCTCGTTTTTTTATTCTAGGTAAAGTTGGGAGAGGGAGAATAAAAACACCATCTACAAACGTATTGTTGCTCTTAAATTACTTACAGAGTTAAATACCAATTTCATGATCAATCTCATGACACTAGTGTTGAAGTGTAAAGATATCAATCTCGTTGTTTGGCCACCCAATTGTATCTTATGACTAATTCATTTTTTTTTTATTTTCATCCTTTATTTCTCTCTCTTTTTGTGATAGCGGGAGATGTCTATCAATTTAACCTATAATTAATTTTTCACCCTAATCAAACATGCCCATCAATTATAATTAAGAATTAATCGTTTTATTTCAACGTAGATGTAGAATTAATCGTTTCCACTTAAAAGGGTTGGTGGAGATTTGGTGTTAATCCATTAGTGTTATTTTATATAGGGTTTGTAGTCTCCATGTCCAATTTGTACTAAAAATTTTAATCGTTCTCAAAATGTTATTTGTTTTACGTTTTTTATTTGTTATAGACTAAAATATCTCGAAATACTCGTACAAGGCTAGGACCCCCAAAGGTCAGCCAAATGGAGGCCATGATCCCCTTTACACCTCCAAAGGTAACAGTCAGGAGTTACGCCGGTATTCATTTCCGGCTTAATGACGGACGTTTCTAAAGGCTGGCGATTAAGCCGTTTATAAGTGAGTTGCAGCGGTTACGAGACCAACTGCTATAAGAAGTCATATCATTCTCCATTTCAAACCAAACTAATCTAAGCTAAACTACGTTAAGTATTTTTGTAAGCCATTTCTAAGTTTTAAAAGTTACCTCTAAATTATTCTCATAAACTCTTACTGACTTAGACATTGGAGGTCATGTGCCTCACACTACATTCGTGTGTCCTAAAATTGTTCTTTTTTGCAAGCTTCTCATTCTTGGTAAACAAATTGTCCTTTGGATATCTGATGACAATTTTTCGACATCAACATTGTTTAATTATATTTCATCGCTAGGATTTGTTCCAAATTATTCCTTAAACAAATATCTAATTTTATTTATTTTTGTTAGTATAATTTTAATTATAAATTAAAATTTGTTATTTGTTCAAATTTAATATTTTGACTTTGAATTATATAAATTTAATCCTCAAACATTTAAGAAAGTTAAAAATTAGTCCCTTGAAAAAGAAAAAAAATTGTGAGATGAACGTTTCTCCCTTTTGAATTGTCTCTCTCCTCCACCTCTCATATTTCTTCTGTCCGCATGGTTTCTCTATCTTCAGTCCACCTCTCTCTCCTTTGTATTACTTCTTCTTCTCTCTTCCGTATTAAGCTTTCCCTCATTCCGAATTACAAAACCAAATATTTTATTTCTTTCCCTGTGAAACAAACACACACAAACGAAAGTAAATCATGTCTGCGAAACAAGATCGACCCATAAAATGAAAAGAAATTTTGTCTTCTGATCAAGCAAATACCAAGAGATGGACTTTAAGGAATCGCGACTCAAAGCTTTCATCTCGGCCAATTCCACTACAAGTTTCATAATTTCTTCCAGATTTTGAAGGGACTCCAAATTTTCAACCTTGCCCAATAGTCTCATTGTGCATCCAAACATTTTTTTTATCCTTCATCACTTAATTGGGTTTTGAAACTATATATGTTTCGGTGATAAAAAGATTTCAAGACAATTTGTTGGTAAAAGAGCGTTTTCTCTATTGTCAACCCACTATATGAATTACAGAAAAGAAACAAGGGTTGGTTGAGGTGAAGAAAATTTAGAGTTGATGAGGAGAAGAGAGAGAAATTTTGTGGAAACAGGAAAAATAAATAGAGAGATGTAGGAGATAAACAATTTTGATTTTACAAAAAAAAAAAAAAAAAAAAAAAAAACTTGAGGGACTAATTTTGGACCATTAATCATCAAGTGCATGCAAATCCTTGCTTCTTAGCAAGAATGTACCTTACTCTTAACTATATCCAAATTAGAAATCAAGAAATCAAACCTTTTACTCCAACTATATCCAAATTATGATTTTCAAATATACATAAAGCTTCAATGTTTTTCAGTCAAGTATTGACCACAACCATTCAAGACCACCAGTAGTTGAAATATAAAATTCTTGTGACTCATTAGATTGAGTATGGACATTTTGAATTTGTAACATTAAAATGGAAAGTTGGGTTAAATAATTAAATTAGAAAAGTTTGACATCCTTAAAATGCTAACAAATTACCATACAAAAATGTTGAATCTATATGGTACATTATACAAACAGTGCCAGAGAAATCTAGACATTTACTGTAACAATCATACAAACAGTTGATGGAGATTGTGAGATGGTCAGTCAGGAACACGTTTTATGAACTTCTGCCACGGCTACAGATAAGAAACCATACATTATTAAACAATTTAAGCGTCCTCATCCTCGTCCTTCTCCTTCTCCTCGTCTTTGTCTGAATCATCATCGCCGCCGCCATCATCATCATCAGCTTCCTCTTCTTCTTCATCACTCATGTTATTTATCACATCTGTAATAATATCCTTCACCTCTGCTTTCCTATGCATCAATTCCACACCAAAGTGAGTACCTAAAACAAACAAGTGGTAAGTTAGCAAAATCTTTTATGAATATTAATGCCAGAAGTCATGTGCATGTAATGAGTGTAAGAAGCATACCAAGTTGCTTGAGAATGTCGGACAAAGTTGCCTGCACATGAACCATATGGGAAAGTAACAATAAACAACCATTCATAAAAGAATCCAATCATTTAAATCAAATTTTCCACTTACAGTGTTGAAATCAACTTGCTTCAGAATGTTAACTACAACTTCATGCATCTCCTCTCTGCTTGGCTCTTTCTTGACTTTCTTGCTGCTCTTTCCTTTGCCTACTAACATAAAGAGATATCCCTAAGCCAGTGTTCTTTTCGTTCCACAAAAAATGATCCCACTCATAACTTCTCTAGTAAATAATAAAAGCTAAAATTCTTAAACTGTCAAAATCATTGAAAAGTGCTATTACACTGATCCACCCTAACCATAAACTATATACAAGAAAACACTAGGGGTGGAGTGTTTGTTTGGAACTTTTATGAAGCTATTAAAAATAAGCATTTATAATTACTCTTTATACAACCTCATCCAAACGAGCTATTACTACAATTTCTCTTTCAAGACCACTCAAAATAACCCTTCATTTCTTATCACTCAAAATAATCACACTTATCATTATTCATCCAAACCCCCCCCCACCTTCCTATTAGAGATGGTCCCTTTATCTAGTTTGAAACAAAAAACTATTGACCTCCCCCCAAAAAGATTATGAATTGAATGACAGGCAACAAATAAAAGAAAAATGATTAGCAGCTAGCCGTTTTACCTTGTTCTTCAACCAAAGCCTTTGCAGGGGCTTTGCTTTGTTTTTTCTTGCCAAGAGATTTTTCCTTTGGAGGCTTCTTTTCCTCAACTTTCTGTTTTTTTGACGTGCTTTTTATTCTTGATGGTGAGCCAGCAGATTCAACAGCATCAACTTTTTTTGAAGCTGATTTAGATGGTTTTTTGGTTGATTTTGCAGCATCTTTAGCAGATTTCACAGAAGCTTTCTTTGTAGAAGAAGCTTTTTCAACAGATTTAGAGCCTGAATCACCTTTTCCAGCTTTCTTAGATTTCTTTGGACTAGAAATTTTCTCTGGTGTCTTATCATCTTCATCTGATTTAACTTTTTCATCACTTTCTTCTTTCCATGCAGTCAAACCATCATTGTTGTCATCCTTGTGGGGAGAAACATCCTTATCCTCTGAAGTTTCAACTTTATCATCCTCTTCTTCCTCAACAACAACATCAGGCATAAGTTTTCTCTTCTTTGTAGGCTGTGACTTTTGCTTCTAGAGGGAAAATAAGTAAAATTTGAAAAAAGGTTAGACACAAACTAGTAGATGTCTATTAACATTTAGATAACAAAGAGCATTAACCATGTATGTCTAAAGAAATACAGACATCTTTTCTAGCAAACAGTCCCCTTAAGAATTCTTGAATGGAAGTCCAACCCATTATTCACCAATATGTGCAGCTGTTATACATTAATTCCATTTTACAATTTACATGATGTAGTAGTATACTTGCGTGTTACAGTGTTAGATATCAGAACACAATAAATAAGCCAATTTCAACAAATGCTAAAAGCCATGCATTTGAATAAGAACATTAAAGAATCTACTAATCAACTTGTTGACATTTATATGCAGAACCTTCAACACTTATCAGGGATCCAAAATAGTTAAATGCCACAATTGAATGATTCGGAAATCTCAAGGCATCAACCCAAAGAATATGCTTTTTAAAGAAAACAAAACTACTTCATGATAATATGAAAAAGATACAAAAAGCCTATAAAAAACATAGAAAATATACAATAGGAGAAGAGAGATCTAGAGAGTACAATAAACATAAAAAAAACCAGACCAATACGTAACACACAGAGGAGACAAAACAAAACCAAAATCAGAAAACTGATGCAAATCCAGCCAAAGAAGGTGCAATCATCAAATGCGAGACCAAAGAAGGAAAAAAAGGGGATTGAAGCGTAACACCTCTAGCAAAGTGAACAAACCCAAAGAAAAATTGAAATATTCAATATCCAAAAAGGATGAATGCTAAAGAATGAATACCTTAGCAGGCACTTCTGCAGATTCTCCAGAACCAACCACCTTTCCTGAATTGGCCCTCCGTCGCTTTTTGACTATCTGAAATTCAGACAGACACACGCTTTTAACAGTCTAAAAATGACAATACACAAAACAACAATGATTAAATAAAACCTGCTCGTCCGCCAGCAAAGCATCAGTTGTAGCATGTGGTGACTCCAAAAATTCTAATAACTTTGCTGAAAGTTCCTCCTGAAGATATAGGACAAAAGAAGTTAGAAACAGAACAAATCCAATCCAGTAAAGTTTCGCTCATAAGTTCTTGCCTTCTTTATACTGGTTTTGTTTATTGGGATATTTAGCACATCACAAAAATCCACCAATTTTTCTTTGACGCATTTGTCTAGCTTTTCCTTGACCTTTAACCTACGCTTTTCCTGCCAAAAACACATGAGTAAAAAATAAAGACATCTGCAAAATAAAAAATCAATACTTCATTTTTGAGGTCATATTACAACTCATAGATCATATCAAAAAAGTATACTTTAACTCATAGTTGAAATGCTATATGTAGTTATCGAATTCGAAGGCATTTTCTAACAAAAAATGCATTAAAAGATAATGAAATACCTCATTCTCGATCCAAACATAACCTGAAAACTGGCTTATATTTCTCTTCAAGGTTTGAACCTACATAAAATAGGTATTGCAATATACATAAAAATGTTACAACAAGACAACTGAAAAAGTAAAGATAAAATGAATAGTTATTGTCAGTTGAGCATGAAACATTCAATACTACAAATAGCCACATAAAATAAAAAATAAAAAATTATCACCTTTGCTTTCTTTCCAAACAGAATTGTATGAAGTACATGCAGATTGTCATCAGCTTTCCTCTTTGACAGTTTGAAAGCCACTAAATAATTTCCATTGTTAGCTAAAATTAATACACATACATACATGTGTGTGTATACATTTTATAAGAGACAAAAAAATATCTTCATTATAAAATGAAAGTCACAACTTGTTACTCATAAGACAGGGCCAAGTTCAAAGCCTTTCGTATATTGAGACAATACGGAAAAAAATAATAAATCTATAGCTCTTGAAAAGTTAAACATCCAAAATAAGATTACAAAAGGAGAGGACTTGAGCCTTTGAGAGATCAACTCAAGAATCAACTAGACATGATTAGGGAGATGAACTTGGAATTCTTGGCCGAATCTAGCGAAAAAGTTGATCGATCCCCTTGTTCATGAACATGAATTTGTGCGGATATGACGCATACAACGCCAAGGCTTGCATTCAAACAATCAATCAACACTGATGCCGAGGAGCAATTGTACGATGACGCACACTGGATGCTTCATGATTGCGAGCATGCATGTTTCCGACACACTATCTATGTCAAGGATTACATCCAAGACAAACGATCAACATTGGTGAAAGGAGCAATTGTAAGATGGCCTACATCCAAACAAACACCCCAGGAGAGATTGACTTTTTCAATTCCACAAGGAAGAGAGAACTAACAACCAATAGGTTAGGGTAAGTGCAAGGTTATGCACAAAAAAGTCAAGAATCGCCAAAGTAGATGAAATTCCAAGTTCTATTAGGGAGACAAAAATTTGTTCCTCGACCAAGAATGAAGACGAAACATAAACCTTGGCCAAACCAAAAAGGAGAAGAAACATCAAGCTATGTTGAAAGGGCATCAGATCTGCAACTTGGAGATAACCCACAACCCATCGTGCATTATACGTACAACCTTAAACTAGACCACCAAGGAGAAGAGGTTGCGACTTGTCGCACGAATGATTAAGACACGAACGTGAAGGGTGTGCAACCTCAAACTAAGACCACTTGAACAAATAGGCACAACTATCTGCAATCCGTCGAAGGAGTTGCGAAGAAAGTTCCGAAGGGGAGTAGTCACATGGGTTCATCTAGCCTTCAAGAAGCAAGTCACACAGAAAGGAAAGAGAATATGAAGGAGAGAGAAAAAAGAAACATCGCATGATAGAGGGGAGGGTCGTTGGTTGCCCTCTTACACGACTGGGAAGAGTTGAAGGGTTAGGAGTTCTATAGAAAATTTTGAGAGAGAAGGGCTTTATAGATTGAATGATTAAAATTAATACATATATTAATAAAAAGTCACATCAAGTTTACTAGAGAAATTCTCAACAACATTAGTTTTGAAGTCCAGCACATTAATATGCAATTCAGTCCTGGCAAACCAAATTCGCACAAGATGAGGCTCGGGCACAGGAAGACTTGAGAGTCAAGAAAACAAATAATCGATGAAACATTACATCATTTTTAGGCGTACAAGATAATAAAAATTATTGTTTTAAATAAAAGCATATGAACAGAGAACACTCAAGCCAACACATTCCAAATTGATATGACGTCCTAAATACACCTTCAAAGTCAAACTAACAACTCAACTGAGCATTCGATAGTAGACACCGTTTAGTATAAATGCGTCATAAAATCAGTTTCTGGCTGAGGAATATGAAAAGCTCACAGAAGCGGTAAGCAGTTATCTCATTAGATCCATATATTAGTCAGGCTTAATACTAGTTTCGATACAAAATTGAAAGTACTTCAGATCCATAATGAATTTGATTATTTGACCAACCCTAACAAAATACTAAATACGTCCACCTCTAAAGACAAATTTTGTCTTAACAAGCATACTCATTCAAAGATTCCTACTGTTTATTAGAGAGATGTACAGATTAAGTTGATTTGCAAATTTGAAACAATGACAAATATAAGAGGCGGGAAACTGACTAGCCCTAGCCCACGTCAACAACTAAATAACAAAGGTCTTTTATCTGAAATGAAATGAAATGAAATGAAAAATATTACATTGCTATCAAGACATACCATTCGGAATATCCTTGAGCCTGGTGCCACGGCCCTGCGAGGCGAGGAGCGCAATTGAAATATATAATAATAATAATAAATGAAGTAATGTCTACGTCAATAAGACATACAATGAGCAACTAACATACCTTCTCAATTGAGAGAGCTTTGCTCGCAGAAGACCTTCCCGACTTGCCTGGGGATGGCACAGAATAACGCTCAACAGTCTTTCTTTCCCTAGCTGGTCTCTCAATTGTTGGCGTGACCGGCTCTTTCAAACTAGAATCTTTATTTTCCTTCTTTGATTTTGCAGTGTTCCTTTTAAGATCAATGATACCTGAGTGTTATATAAACTTCTATTCAAATAAAAAATTCAATTACCCATGGGAGAACTACGAGAATGTCAATTCAGATACAAAATCAAACGATAAATACATAAATCTTCAACCTGATGATACCAAAATCCTCGCCAGGCGGGAGACGAATAGACTCAAAATCCATCCCAAGCCGACCGGCCGTGTCCTCAACCTCTTTCGTCAGCATCACATCCGCCATTATGAACTAACTACCTCTGTCGGCGGCAAGTATCTGGTGACCGGATCTTTCGCTGCAAGAATTTCATATCCTCATTTAAGCAACAGAAAAAAAAAAATAAAAAAAAATCTGGAAATATATATTGAGAAGAGAGGGAAAAACTGGCAATTACGAGAAGGGAAGAGATATGCCAGGACTGGAGAGAGCAGCTAATCGGTGACGGCGATGAAGAAGATGCAGAACTGAAAGATAGAGAAAGAGGGAAAAGAGTGAAATTGCTAGGGTTTTTCGTTGTATGTTCCCGATATTTTTCTTTTTTGAAGAAAAATACAGCTTCGAACCTGGAATTAATCGTTTTATTCCGTTTTCAGAAAAAAAAATAATAATAATAAATAAATATATTTGGAAATGGAATTTGAACTGTGGCCTATAGTCAAGATAAACTTTTAATTTGACCACTTAATTTTGTGTAACAATGGTTTAAAAATAAATTTATTAATTACTGCAACATAACCATTGTCGTTACCTTATAGTTAAGGTTTTAAATAGTATTACTTACACTGATCTAGAATACTTAAAATGTTGTTTAAATTACATAAAAAATAATTAAGGTTTTACCGTTATTTTTTATAAAATATTGGTTGATTGTTGGTCTTTAGGTTACTTCTTTTTATCTATATTTTTTAAATACATGTCGTATTATTGAGGATATTAATCTTCGTTTATACCCAAAGATAATGCCCTAAAAATTGTTCCAGCCGGTAAGTCTTTGTAATGTCATTTATAAAAATATATATAAAAGGATGTCTATTAGACTTAAGAAAGTTCTTAAAATTATTATCTCCAACATAGAGCGCTTTTGTCTCGAAATATTTATGATAATGATATCTTAAGTTTTGAATGTCTTCCTAGTATTACAAGTTGGAAAAAAAGGAAATTGAAAAAACAATAAAAAAATATGTGCTACTAAGTTGGATATGACTAAAGCATATAATAAAGTTGAATTGTTTTTATTGAAAATTTTTATGTTGCCTCTGGATTTTGGATAAATTTTTGATTATCTGGTAATGTGTTGTGTATCTTCGGTTAGTTATACATTTAATTTAAATCGGTCTAGAAGGGAAATAGTGGTGCCCTCTAGGGGTTAAGGCATTGTGATTCATTTTTCCCTTATAGACGTTAACTTAAATATTAAGCAAAAACCTAACGTTCGAATTGCTAAATGTTTGTCTACCATTAACCACCTTTTTTCTTAGATGATTGCCTGTTATTCTTTGAAGCAAAACTGAAATACGCAACAAAGATATATATGATTCTTATGGTCTACAAGGTTTTAACTAGTTAAGAAATTAATCTCAATTACTTAATCGTCTACTTTAGCTCGAATACCAACCTAGATACACACAATCTTGTTATTGGGGAGTTGGAGGTGAAACTAGTTGATGCTCATGAGAAATATTTGGCCATTCATGAATCCTTCTCTGGTCTAAGAAAACAATCCTTCAGGTACATCAAAGATAAAATATAGGGTTGTCTTATGAAGTGAATTCATAAACTTTTTTCTATTGGGTGGAAGAAATACTCGTCAAAGTTGTCCTATAAGCAGTTCCTATTAATTTAATGTCCTGTTTCAAATTTCCTAAGAGTTTGATTAGAGGTTGTCACCAAATCTTAGCTAGTTTTCTGGAGGGATGGCTCGGACACCACAAACAAAATCCATTGGGTGAAGTGGAATAAAGCATGTCGTTCTAGGTTTAATGAAGGTTTAGGTTTTCATAATCTATAATTATTCAATCAATCTCATTTAGCTAGACAAGCTTGGAAGCTGGCTGTCTCTTTGAGGCATTAAAAGAAAAGTGTTTTCCTAATAACTCTTTTTTAGAAGCTAAGTACACTGATAGAGAGTCTAATATTAAAAAAGGTTTGAGGTGGCATATTGATAATGGTACCTCGATGGATCTAGGTTCAGATAGGTGGTTCCCTCATCCTTCAACTTTGAAGGTTATTCAAAGCAGTAGGTTGAGGGCGGGGGATAAAGTGCCCTCACTTCTTACTAACAAGGGCCCGTTGAACTCCCATATAATTCATTATCTTTTTTATCATGAATATACAAAGATGATCCTAAGTTTACCTCGACCTGAGGTGACAAAAAAGATGAGCTTATGTGGCATCGTGAAAAAAAAAGGAGTTTATACTGTGAAGTTGGGGTACACTCTTGCTAGTAACCTGGAAGATTCGCCTTATTCGTTTAGAAGTTACTATCTTGTTGTGTGGTGGAAACTGTGTAGAACTGTTCAATTCATAGTAAGACAAAAACTTTTACTTGAAAACTTTTCAATAGTTTTCTCCCCACCTATGAGGCTTTTTTTAAGCGTAAAATCAACCTTTCTAACGGGTGGGCTAGATGTAATTGTCATCAATAATTCATGTATCACACAGCTTAAAAGTGTTCTCTGTTACATAAGTTATGAAAACTAACTTTTTTTTTTTTTTTTTAATGTTTAAACTGACCTACAAATACTAGGCATTTATATGATCTTTTATTGTGGTTATATCATTAGCTTGATTATGATCTCATTAACTTATTTCTAACTATTTGTTGGGGGCATGTGGTCTAATATAAATAAATGGTTATGAATAAGGGAGAGATGACAAAAAAAAAAAAAAAAAGAAAAAAAAAAAGCTCATATTCATTGGATATTTTGCACGGACAATTAGTTATGTTATGAATCAACATTTGAAGAAACGGTTTGATGGCCTAAATTATAAGTTGAAATATAATGTTGCTTTTGATTTTGCAGGTAATAAAGGAGGAGTGGGAGTCATGGCTTGTATGGCCAACCCAATTTAGGTTAACATGGACGTGGAGATTGGAGAAACATTGACTATTTTGAGAAGGAATTTGTTAAGCTTTGGAGACGGGTTTTCGACACCTAATTGGGGAAACAGACGTTGCTAAATGGTTCAAAAAATCAAGCAAAATTCCATAATCGATCATATGTGGGACGAATTATGTTGAACATTTGAGAGGTTGCTAAGCAATTAGTCGTAGTGCTAACTCGGTGGCTCATGGTCTTGCTTATGATACATTAAAGGAATGAAGATGAATATTTGATTAAAAATACAATAGAGATAAATTTGCTTTACTTACTACTATTGGATATATTATGTAGTTTTCAATGTTATTACAACGAAAAAAAATATATAAATCGAAGACCAATGTACTCATTTAATTTTGCACAACATGCACTCAAATGTTATATTTAATTTGCAATTATTTTTGTGTGACTAATCTTCATAAATATTGTAGTCTACTTCATTTTAAACTTTAAGTTATAACTCTAAAACATAATCAGAGATTTCAAATCCTCGTACGCCTAGTTAATGGTGTATTTGACACTTTGCATCGAGATGTTATGCGTAATCGTAAGAAAATGTTGCTGGTTTAAAGAACAACGAAAAGAGATAAACTGAATTGGGAAGAATTAAATGATTTAGAAAATGTATAACACTTCAATCGTAATAAGTCTTGCATCCATATGCCTTCGTCTTTTGAATTGATTGAACGCTTTACAATTTTATCTTTATTGCATCCTATATTTTATAAATTCCGCAGTAGCTCAACAACATCAGTGAATGTCGAAGAATCATGAAGTTACGAGTTCGAATTTCTCTATCCCAATTGTTATAATAAAAGTTGAACGTTAGTTTAATTGAATTACCATCGTACAATGAATCATTAACATGCTGAGAATCGAGAATCGGGACGGTTTCCCATTGACATCTCTAGACATAACTTAATTTTATTGTTATACAAATAGTTACATTGTCTTTGGTTCAAATCGACAATCCTTATGCACCTAAAAAAAAACATGGGAAGAAATCAATTTATTTTGATTAAAAAAAAAAAAAAAATCGATTTCTTTAATTAGCGCCAAATTTCAGCATTCATCGAAAAAAATGATCTGTTAAAATTTTTGAAGTCGAGCTAATTCAGTTAGTTCGTTGACGTGGACGATTCTGATTGACCTACTCACTCCATCCTCTTTAAAAAAAAAAACGAAAAGGAAAATTAATTCATTCTATTCCTTAGGTTTTCTCCTCTCCATTCTTTTTTTCTCATTCTTGTTTTTTCGACGGTCGGTAGTTTCTCCCGGAAAATTTAACTTTCCGATCAGAGTACCGACCGTTAGAACTTCATTTTCTTTGCATTTTCGAAGTTTTACGATCGATTATCGCCGCTGACCCGATTTGTTTATCCAGTTTTGGTTCTTATTGCGACCAAGAGCTTCCGATTTGTTTGCTGGCGCAATCGGGGTTTAACTCATGCTATTTGGAATAATCTCTCTCTGAGGGCGGAGAATCGTGGTTCAAGATTTTTCAATAAGCAAAGAAGGACAAAAAAGAAAAGAAGAACAAGAACTAGAGAGATTCAACGGCGATTAAGAAGCGACGTATTTCAGGTTTTTTGGATTTTTGTTTCTGTTTCATTATTTCGATTTCATGTTACAAAACTCAACAATTTTTCAATAGAATTGAATCTTAATTGCTCTCTGTTCTTTTGTGTCTTAATTGGTTTATGTTTCTTTACTCATACTCGATTTGTACGCGAGATTAAACAAGCTTCTGTTGCAATGTTTCAAGGTCTTATCTGCGATTGTGAAAATCATCGGAAAAAATGACTAGTCAAGGAGGCGGTTCCTCTAGAAGAAGTCTTTCCTTAACGAACATGTCATCTCAGAACAAGAAGAAAACCAATGAGAGCGCAAGCTCGGATGCGCTACGGAAGTCTCTTTCATCCTCTCGTTCATTGTAAATCGCTATTTTAAATAAATATTTAATTGATCTCCTTTCATTTATCCTTATTTTGTCATGCCTACACATGTATTTCAATTTACATGTTATTCTTTCGAGTCCTATTCTATGTAGTTGCCTTTTCTCGCCCAGATGATCATTTAATACCTTCCAATGGTTGGCAGGATCCATCAGATTGACCCCCCCTAAGTTTTTGGTGTGAAATTCTGAAATTTTATAGTTCATGTCATCAAGAATCTGTTTAGGCAAAATGGAAACTGAAAGTCCTACATAAACTCTTAAGTCTTGATATTTCATCTTGCGTACCCTTTCAAACAATTAACAAATGTACTTGAACGGTATGATTTGTGTATTTTTTTTCTTTATATTTCATAGTATTGAGGGGCTAGTTAATGTACTTGAATGGGAGAACGTTGCTTTACCTTTATTTGATCATGTAACAATCTGTTGGTTGTGTTGGATACAATAGTAATTAAATTGACAACGTCAATATATATTAACATGTTTTCCATTGTTTATTGCATCTGGAAAAGACAACTCACTGGTGAGCGTACAGTAAAACGTTTGCGGCTGTCAAGAGCACTGACAGTTCCTGAAAGTACTACCATCTCCGAGGCTTGTCGTCGCATGGCTGCTCGTAGAGTTGATGCTTTGTTACTAACTGATTCAAACGCTTTACTTTGCGGTATCCTCACAGACAAGGTTTAACATTGGCTTTCCTTTCTTTTTTTAAGGGCATTAGTTCCCATGCAACTTAAAAAAACTTGTAATATATTCGTTATTCCTTTTCATGGAAGGATATAGCAACACGGGTTATTGCTTGTGGAGTTAATGTTGAAGAAACGGCCGTGTCCAAAGTTATGACGAGGAATCCAGTTTTTGTTCTTTCTGACACCCTAGCCGTGGAAGCCCTTCAGAAGATGGTTCATGGTTCGTTTGATTCGAAGCACAGCCAGTTTTTTATGTCATTCCTGCTATGTGGTTCTGATACTTAAGTCTACAGGAAAGTTTAGGCACTTGCCTGTAGTTGAGAATGGGGAGGTCGTCGCTTTACTTGATATTGCAAAATGTTTATATGATGCTATTGCACGAA
Organism: Cyclanthera cordifolia; assembly: GCA_037832605.1. NCBI lineage: Eukaryota > Viridiplantae > Streptophyta > Magnoliopsida > Cucurbitales > Cucurbitaceae > Cyclanthera > Cyclanthera cordifolia. The sequence continues at coordinate 13,634,564 of JBBMEG010000009.1, read as the reverse complement.
TGGAAAGGGCAGCTGAAAAGGGAAAAGCCATTGCAGCAGCAGTTGAAGGTGTTGAAAAAAGTTGGGGAACCTCTGTTTCTGGTCAGTGGATTGTCATCTCGTAATGATACTAATTTGTTCCAAAAACAACTCTAAATTGTGCTACTATTGATGGACAGGTCCAAATACATTTATCGAAACACTTCGAGAGCGCATGTTTAGACCATCTTTGTCTACTATAATCCCAGAAAATTCAAAGTAGGTAATACTTTTCTTTGCTTGAAAGATATTGTGTGTAATGTCATGTTCTTCGCATCTTTTATGGATGTTACATCTTCCAGGATTGTTACAATTCCACCAACGGAAACAGTTTTAATGGCTACGAAAAAGATGCTTGAACTTCGAGTGAGTTCTGCAGTTGTTACCGTTGATAACAAGCCCCTAGGAATTCTCACGTGAGTACTATGTCTATCACAATTCTTCTAAACGTGGGATTTTCTACTCCGTACATTCTACGTCTCCTGATATATTTTCTTTGCAGTTCAAAGGATATTTTGATGCGATTAATAGCACAAAATCTTCCTCCAGAATCCACCCTTGTAGAGAAGGTAATTTCTTTTATCTAGCGTGGACTACAATGGACAGTGTCTCCCCCAATCTTCTTTCCGTACTGTTCTGTTGGTTACATTTAGAGGGGTAGTAATGGTTGGAATGAGGTTAGGGGCAGAGATAATTGCAAGAGAGAGATATATATAGAATACTACTCTGTATCTTGTAATTTTTTTATAAATCTCTTGCTACGTGCGAGATTTTTATTCTTCAGAACTGAATATTATTTCTCTTTGTTCTGTTAAAGGTCATGACTCCAAATCCTGAATGTGCGTCAATTGATACACCAATAGTTGACGCTTTGCACACTATGCATGATGGAAAATTCTTGCATCTACCAGTGGTAGATAGAGGTAACGTTGTGTAACTCTAAATCCTAGGACTAGGAACAAGAAAAGGTTTCATCTATGAACAAAGCCTATCACTCTGATACTGATGGATAATTGGTTGCAGAGGGAAATGTTGTCGCTGTAGTTGATGTAATACATATTACCCATGCTGCCGTTGCCACGGTGAGCCATTTAATTTATGGAACCATATACTTGTTAGTACTGTTGACTCTTCCTTAATAAGTCGAGTCCATTAAATTTTGGAAGCTTATATTTGTTGGTGTTGTCGACCCTTGCTTCTTGAGGCTGCAAAATAAGCATAAAAGCACAATGATATATAAGATATGCTATGTTGGAGCTATGTCACTTTCAAATGGACATTATGTTAGTGACCACCTACTTAGAATTATTTTTCTATGAGTTTTCTTGATATCCAAATATTGCAGGGTCAGACAGTATGTTTCTTGAGAATAATTGAAGTGCATGCAAGCTGATCCGAACACTCAAAAAAAGCTTATTCACTTTCAACTTGATATTGACATATTACTGGAAGTGTCATGTCCAGATTCTCAATAATGTTTTCCTAGATAAGTTTAGAAATTTCAAATTACTGGTGCTGCCAATTGCCATTAGGAGTGTAGTTTGAAGGGTTAAGTTATGGAAAATTATTACTGTACTCTTTTTTTTTCTGTGAGTTGAATAACATATGGACGGGTATTCAAATACAAGACTTATTGAACACACTATGCGCTCTTGCGGGCAACATTATGGGATTCTATGGATGTCAAACAAAGCCAAGTCTATGAACTAATGCGTCTCAGCAGGAAGAAGAAATTTTTCATATCAATATAGAATATTGGCCGGGATTATTTCACTTTTAACAACGTATTCAAATTTCTTGAAGCTCTATAATTTATGATTGTGAAGATTTATGCGACTTTGGCATTCCCTCATGTTTAGGTTGGAAATGCATCAGGAGTTAGCAATGAGGCTGCAAGCTCTATGATGCAGAAATTTTGGGATTCTGCTATGGCCTTTTCGCCAACTGATGATGATGATGAAATGCGGAGGTTGTGCTTCAAATAATTGTACATTTGTATTTTTATAGTAAAGTTTATCTAACACGTTACTGTAACATCTCAGTGAAGGTTCAATGAAATTGGCTTCTGAGGAAACGGACACTGGAAGAACCCTTACTTATCCATCATCTGGAATGCCAAATACTTTTTCTTTCAAACTTGAAGATAGGAAGGGCCGGATGCATCGATTTTCTTGTGGTATGTTTTTTGTTCCATTTTTATTTTCGTCAATTCAATATTAGAGAGCGGTAGTGCAAGTTGTGGATGTATTTTCTTATGGAATTTGAATATTCCCAAATGTTTAATTAGGTAAAGTTATTTATTTCTTTTAGTAATCAGCTTTGATTGGTAAGAATACGATGGATGGCTGAAAATGTTTTCCCTGGAGCGATTAACGCTGTGAACACCCTTGTTCCTTCTTATCTTCCCAGCGAGATAACCTTTATAGTTAATTTAGACATTAATATGCATTTAAATTGGTGGGTCTTACTGGGTTTCTTTGTTGTTCCATCTGAGACAAGATACTCGGAGTTTAACAGATGTGATAACAGCAATCCTTCAGAGGGTTGGCGATGATATTGACCGCAACAGATTGCCTCAGATTTTGGTACACACTCGGATCAATATTATCGGTCTCTTTTTATTTGGCTTGATAATGTTTAGTTTCCATCTGCAGAACTAATCGATGGCCCATATTCTGTAGTATGAAGATGAAGACCGCGATAAAGTTGTTCTAGCTTCAGACAGTGATCTTGTAGCAGCTGTAGAACACGCAAGGTTGGCTGGGTTGAAGGTATGTACTGTCCTATTGGATATCATTATTTATGAATGAGATATAACTTTGAAAAGAAAAATGGTTGAACTGAAGAAAAAGGACATGGTCTGTTGTAATATTTGACTCAAACATCATTAACGATGGTAAATTTGTTGGAACTATGGTTAGTCTTGGGGTTAAGGCAACTTAGCCAGTTGTGAGCCTTGTATGCCATATATAACGCTAAGTTTGGGTATTTTGTTTACATTTGGATGGAAATATGTAGTTTAGTTTTAGCATCTGTTTTGTGCGTGCAGGGTCTGAGATTGCATTTAGAATATTCAGGAAATCGTGGTCACAAAAGGGGTTCTGGTGGCGCGGGAAATATGGAGTATGTTCAAACGGACGCATGGGCGTCGGCGTACAGTGCAGTTGCAGCTGGAGCCGCCCTTGTTGCCGGGTTAGGCGTGTTAGCATACTTGAGAAGATCTGGTAATTAATTTACTAAAACGCATACACATTGTATACAATGAGAATGGGTGCTTGTGCCCATAATCTGTTTTTGTTGAAAAAAGACATACATGAAGAAAAGCTGTTAAAACTGTGAGATTGTTGCATGATAGAAATGCATTCATTCACGCTCGTGAGAATTGACACGTGTTGATGTTTCTGAGGGATCTGCATTTCCTTGAATTCTTGTTCATCTTGTGTATGTGAATTAACTTTCTCTACACTTAAATTTATAATTCTTAAGTCTCAAACTGCTTGCTTTATTTTCTACACAAAACAAAGGGTAAAAATGATGGTCAGATGTCATCCGAGCGAAGGGCTATTTTATTGTAATTTTTAACATATTGTTGGCTTGGTTAAAACTTTTAGGGGTGTTTGTTTGTAAAATTGTGGAGTGTTTAGAAATGAAAGTTATTTTGAGTGATTATAAAGAAGAAATTGTTATAATAACTTGTTTGTATAAGATTTTTAAAGAGTGATTATAAAAGATCGTTCATAAAATTTCCATAAATACTCAAAACAAATATCTCCTATAGTTGTGTAAAGGTCAATTTCCGTAGTTTGTTTTTATAAAAATTATTGTAGGCTATGATAAATAGGTCATAAATTTTTTAATTTAAAATTAATAAAAATACTGTTAATTGAGAAAGAAAACTGCCATGAATCCATTAAATGTGTGGTTTGGCAACGCATAAGCACAGCCTACGCTGATTTATTTATTAAAAAGAAAAAACGCGAGAAAACAAAGAACCCTATTGAAAACAAAGAAATAGAGAAGAAAACATAGTTCTTCACTTTATTTTCATGGAGATGAATGGATGGAAGAAGAAATATATCGACCTCACATTGTCGATCCTGATCAGGGCCATTCATTTGAAGATGTTTTACACCAAGTATTTGGCTCTAACTTCATTCCTTCCATGTCTGGCTTTGTCAAATATGTGCTTTCAATGTCACCAAATTTCATTGAAATTGTCATGAAAGGCTTCAAACCCGAATATGTTTCCATTTATGCAGCTCTGATTCGTGAATTTGTTGCGTTTGATAGATGGTTCTCTTCAATCACTTCCTTACCTTTCTCATTGCTTCCTATTAAAAAGTGTAAGTATTAATCTCAAAAATAATTGACTATGAACATAATAGCCCACCTTATCCTTTAATGTGTTGAAAAATTCTCATGGCCGCAAGGTGAATATCTCCGAAACAGGTATTCGATTCAATAAAATAAAATTGAGATCCGATTCAAGATTGGTGAACCCAAATGAAGCACAATCTTGAAGGGGCATGTTGGAGATATTCACCTTGTGATCATTTGTCCCACATTGAAAATGTCAAGATTCTTCAACATATTTATAAGATAATGTAAACTAGTCCTCTCATAGTTAATTATTGATTTTGAAATGGATGACCACACTTTCTAATACTTCATACCACCTCAGATATATATCTTAAGATGATAGCCAAGTCAAAGCTCCAAATCCAATCTCTCCATTCCAAAGTTGCATCCATCTCACGATGTTGCTCAGAGTGGAACCAGACACTTGGGATAATTACTTACCTCACGGTGGATTTTTTGACCATGTCAACCCTCCTTTTGTCAATGTCCCTAATCCTGTTTCATACGCCGTAGCTATACGGTAGTTTGCATGTGTATTCAAGTGTGGTTAAGTCACTAAATTGAGAAAAACTCGGGCACCACAGTAAAGGTCAGTGACGTGCTGATTTCATTATTTGAAGATAATCCAGTTCAACATCACGATCACGAATTCGATCTTGGAAATCGGTATGTAAAAGAGGAAAACTCGGGTAAACACTCCTTCATTGAGATAAAGTAGGTATGGAGTCCCTGAATGGAAATATTGAACTTTGTATTCCTAATACTTCATTTGTATCAAAGCCCAACTCTATATTAACAATCAAGGGACAATGGTAAATATGTAATCCCAGTTTCATGGAAGGGGATGCACACAAACGTTATGATAACAACACATCTTGTCAAAAAACGCATCGCAATTTCAAATTTCAACACTCGTCTAGTCAGGAGACTCGGGGTGAATCACCTCGTTTATCATACAGAACAAGGACTTTGCCATGTAGATACATCAGCTACAAGATCTCGTAGTTGATCTATCAGAAGCTTAACATGCAAGTTCTTGACCACAAGTTCCTGGAAAGACAAATCGGTAGGACCCTTATAAGACACCAGTTGGAGTAAACAATATAATAACAATTCTACGACCTTAACAGAGGAAAAAAAAAAGAACGAAAAGAAAGAAGCATATTGTCTTTTATATCTACAACATATTCTATATAATGTTGTTAGTTTAGAGCTTAGTCTCCCTCATTTAAAATTTTAAAATTTAGTCTTTATGATTTGGAAGAAAGCTAGAATTTAGTACCTATAGTTCCTATGGTTTGATAAAACCTAAAAAATAGTCCATTATGTGTGTAAATGATAAGTGAATAAAGTATGTAGATGTAACTTATGATGTATGAATGATGCGTTTAATTTGTCTAATCAATTATTTGCGCCACACTCTCATGGAATAAAAAACTTTTATAAATTTTATTCACCTACCATTCGAAATGAAATACACTATTTTTTAGAATTGATCAAAAGATAGGAACTAAATTCTATTTTTTTTTCAAACCATAAAAGACTAAATTCTAATTTTCAAAACATAAAGACTAAACTCTAATTTGCAAGCTGATGGTACATAAAACAAGTACCTTTCTGAGATTGGAGAGATGCTGTTCCAACTTATCAATTTCAGATTGTTCTGCTGGCGATGAATGACCACTGGAACCCGATTCAAATGGCTTTGCCTATCAATAAACATGAGACTCAGTTTAAAATCGCATAATCGGCATAAGTGAAGCACCACGTTAATGCAGTTAGCAATCTATCGAATTCACAGTACATTGAGTAAATCAACGCAGCAATCAGAAGCAATGAAATGAACAAGTTCAAATGTAATTTTCGAAAATTTAGGAAGTACATATTAACATCGGGAAGAATTTGAGGCATTTGTCAGAAATCAATACGAAAAGAAAATTCCATGATGTTTCAAAAAAGCATTTTGTATCGTGGTGAACCCAATATCTCCGAGTTGATCTCGAAGTTTACTCCAAACAGAAACGAAATTCGAAATTAAAAACACTGCCTAATGAACTTAAACGGAGAATAGGAACAACAATCAGATAATTTTACCTTCTGAGAATTGGGAATCGCAGCAAGAATGGCACGAAGTGCAAGAACTGAATTCTTGTAGCGAACTCGGGCGTCCTCAAGGGCTCCTCCACTACCGCTGCCCCCGCCACTGCTGGTGTCGTTATGATGGCTATTACCTTCGGAGGTTGTGTCGCCGTTTACAAGTCCATTAGCGGAATGTGAAGACGGACCATTCGGGCTTGCAATTGTTAAACCAGAAGTAGCCGTTGAAGTTGTTGACCATAACATGGGATTGCAGAGCTCGTCATTCATGGAGTAAAGGATTTGGAAAGCCGATTCTATGGTTTCCTCTAGATGCTTGATTCCCTCCATTGCAAGCTCTTGAGTGGTCTGTGGAAGTGCCAAAACATTGGTGGGTTTTTCTTCCATCATATGTGTTCCAAAAAGAAGAAATAGATGCGGCTACTGCAATCGATAATTCGAAAGAGTTAGAAATCCCAATTCCAAACACAGCTGTGATGTTCATCGACAAACCCTAACCCTAACTTCTAATCGAGAATGCAACCGAATAAAAAGGAAAATTTTAAAAATATACATGAAAAACGTCGACAGCAGGGTTCGAACCTGCGCGGGCGAAGCCCAACAGATTTCAAGTCTGTCTCCTTAACCACTCGGACATATCGACTTATGGATACGATTTGTCAAATTATATATATCTCATTAGTAATTGCCACAGTATTCTTTGCGCCCAAAACCTCAGATCAAGCGTCATTATTATCCATGGTCGGTTCATCAAAAATTTCCAGCGCTGGTCTTCATTATAAAATCATTTTGAGTGTTTGTTTGTAGGTTATTAGAGTTTAATCTTTATTGTTAAAATTAATTTATTTGGAAAAATTATTTTGAATAGTTTTAAAGTAAAAATTGCAGAAATAACATGCTTGATTTGAAGTTTTTGATCGTCAAAAAATTCACAATAAATAAAGGGTAAGATGTAACTTGACCGAATTATCTCCAACATGTCGATATGTTCGAGTGGTTAAAGATATAGATTTGAAATCTGTTGGACTTTGCCCGAGTAGGTTTGAACCGAGATGGGTGGTGGGGTGGTCGTCTCTTCCTTGCCTTTTCGTACAATTGGGATTGTTTAATTGCGGTGCCTACTTGAACAAAGAAATGTGGGGAAGTAGTTAAAGGAAAAAACTAGTTTCGGCTATTGGGCAAGCTCTACAGCTTATTGGCCCACTGTCTTTCTTTCTTTCTTTCTTTTTATTTATTTATTTATTTATTTAACTCAATCTCTTATTAGCCTTGAAATATACTCATCTGAGTTCAATTTTGAATTAAGTTGTATAAATAAATAAAATTATATATTTTAATAGAAAGAAAAAATAACCCTATGAAATCTGAAAATGCAGAGAGAGAGAGAGAGAGAGAGCTGGAGGCAGTGAAACGAATCCTCAAAGCTATTGCCTTATCTCAACTATTTTCAAATATTTTCTCACATTTTTACACTTCTAATTCTCTTATTTACTTATCTTCCAATCTACTCATCGCTAAATTCCAGGACCAAATCCCCTGCTACAACCGCCGCCGTCCGATGGAGACCAACAACCAACCTCAGTCTTCCCCTTACCCTCCTCCTCCGCCTTCTCAGGCCGCCGTCCCGCCATCTCCCTTCCACCACCTTCTTCAACAGCAGCAGCAGCAGCTTCAGATGTTCTGGTCCTTTCAGCGCCAAGAAATCGAACAGGTTAACGATTTCAAAAACCACCAGCTTCCTTTGGCTCGCATTAAGAAGATCATGAAAGCCGACGAGGACGTGCGTATGATCTCCGCCGAAGCCCCCATTCTGTTTGCAAAGGCCTGCGAGCTCTTCATTCTCGAACTCACCATTAGGTCATGGCTTCACGCGGAGGAGAACAAGAGGCGGACATTGCAGAAGAACGACATTGCAGCGGCCATCACCAGGACCGATATCTTTGATTTCTTGGTTGATATTGTGCCCAGGGATGAGATCAAGGACGAGGCTGGCTTGGGAGCCATGGTCGGAGCCACTGCTAGTGGAGTGCCATACTATTATCCGCCTATGCCACAACCGGCTGGGGCTCCCGGTGGGATGATGATTGGGAGACCAGCAATGGATCCTACCGGAGTTTACGCACAGCCGCCATCGCAGGCCTGGCAATCGGTGTGGCAGACGGCGGAGGACGGTTCTTATGCCAGTGGAGGAAGCAGTGGCCAGGGCAATCTTGATGGTTAAACTTAGAGGTTGGTATTTCATGCCTGTTTCTATGATTTGAGTTATTAATTCATTATAAAGATTCTCAGTCTTTATCTCTATCATGTGTAGTATCTAGATTTGTGTAGTGATTTAAGATCAACTGAATCATTACCTTTTTGCAAAGGAGATCATGTTGTTGTAGTTGTTGTTACCCATTTCTTAGCAAGAATGTGCTGATTTGTTTATTAATTTCAAAATTATATAGGAATTCGTCTCTAGGAAGTATTTTTGCTTTAAGTTTCATAATTGGGTTTTTGCTGTCTGATAATTTTGAATCTCAACCTTGGTTTCGTTAATTAAAACTTAAAAAAGAACATCTCCTTTGCCTTTGCTTGACAGGTTATCCTATTTTCCTTCCTTCTATTGTTTCTTTGATGAATGATCCTTCTTAGTTCCTATACATGAAATCTTCAAAGTTTATAATTCTTGGAGGTAAATTTAATTATATCAAACATTTCCTTACTTTCTTTACTTGTGGCTTAGCTTAGGAGATTTTGAGAACGTGCAACAAATGAAAATCAATGGGAATGAAACAACTTAGTAGACTAGACCGCCTATTTTATACTATATTGAATCATATTAAATTACCAATTAATTAATAAATTTAAGTGGATGGATCGGAGTAGAGTTAATTCTACCAACCAACAAATTCTGACTCCACTTTTGATCCACTTTAGTATTAGTTATGAAGGATTTCCAACCTTTAATTATTGATTCCACACTTAAGTTGTGTCAAGAACTTGCTTTCACGGTTATTTAGTGAAGTTCGTCATGGCTTGAGCAAGAGTAATGTGATGTAGATTTGGTACTTTGATGGGTATAAACATTAACCATGGAGTATACTAAAAAAAACAATCTTATCCACACATGAATGTATTATGCGTACATATAATATATACATGTATGTATAGATATTATTTTGATGTGCAGAAAGAAACATCGACTTCCATGGGAAATTCCTTATACAAGCTACAACTAGGTTTGATAGAAAGTAAAAACTTGTGTTTAGCCAATAATATATGGTTCTTGGCTCCTAGACTTTATTCCCAATGTTGTTAAGAATGGAAATACTTCTCCATGTGTGATTTAATTATATGTCAGATTTTCAGTTACACTTGGTATGCCACTTGGTGATTTTCTTCTTAAACGCGCATGTATCATAGATCATCAAAGATGTCTGCTTTTAAGAGGTTGTCTTCTAGAATTGTTAACGTCTTTTTTTTTTTTTTTTTATATTAGTTAATGTCTGGGTCAGTTTACGTGTATCTCGACTATTTTCACGAGATGATCCTACATATAGCATTTGGATGTTAAATAATTACTTAGGAAATTATTTCTCAAGTAGGTGACCACCATAAATTGAACTCATTATCTTTTAGTTACTTATGATACTCTTGACCATTAAATCACTCCATAACGGTTAAAAAGTGTTGGTATTCAAAATTATGTCCGACTTTTTGGCTATAATTAGTTCCATCTTGAAGAAGAGTTTCTCATTGGTATGTTTGTTTCTCTGCAGCTAAGCAACCACGTAGATGATCTGCTCTCTAGTGCAATGAAGAAAAAGAAAAACAAATGGTTCGTTTTGTTGATGTTGTGTGGGTGTTAAACGAGTGTATGTTTCCATATTTTTGAACAGGGTTAACTGACAAACTTGTAAAAACTGTTAAAAGCTGTTGGGGAATTGATATTACTTTTGTTAACCCGCTGTTTCTATGTTGCTGGTATGAATTGGCTTTTAGCAATTTGGTTAAAATCAATTTTACGGTTTTGATCAACAATTATGCTGGACATAGTTGGACCCTGTCTTTTTCCAAACCGTTGGTGCCGACGGTTAGTAAAACCGTTGGCATAACACCCGATTTACCGATGGTTTTTGTACAATCGGTACATCTTTAGTTAACATTTACTATTTTCTTGTAGTGTATCTGGATATACTACACATTGTTATTGTGTTGTAGCCAAACTTAAGAATTGACGATCTGATAGATATTGATTGAAACTTATTCTTAATTAAAAAACACAATTGTAGTATGACATTCTTTTGGAATGTAGATTCATGTGTGTTACACTCATATTGTCTCACTTAGTAATTAACTGTATGATTTTTTTTTTTTTTTGAGGTTAAACATTGTGATGGAGGGACTCGCACCATTGGTGAGTAGATGCTAGTGATCTTGTTGATTATTTTATAAACAATTCAATAATGGACGAATAACCACTTTTGTATTGATACTCTAATTATTCTTCTTTCTCACTATGTACATATAAACATGGTAAGTATGAGAATATGATTGCAAGTTTTGTTCCTGTTGTAAAGAATGAAATCATTTTGTTTAAATAGTTTTTGATGTCATGTTTTAAAGAATACAAATTTCTGATGTTGAAATTGCTTCTTGAATATTTTTTTACTCATTTATTTTTAAATGTTTTCTTATGAATGAGAGTTTTGATAGTGATTGAAATTCGAAAACTCATAAGAAGTTGTCAGGTAAGTCTTAGGATTAGGATTTTAATTTCCAGTTTTTGTTGGAAATTTTTAGTGGTAAAATTGAATTAGATTATATCCAATAAATCAAATCAACACGTCATCAAATTATATGTACATATTTAAAACTAATAAATATTAAACTAAACTGTAATTAATTTCTTAAATCTTATTCAACTTTTCTTCTTTTTCATATTCAAATTTGAATTTTAATAAATAATTATAGCGGAGAACGTTTATCTCATTCAATTTTCTTTTAAGGAAAAGAAAACAAGACAAAAAAGAGTGATAAAGAGGAAAATGAGAGAGAAAATATGCATAAAGACAAGACGGATGTTGAAATGAGCGATTGGTAATTTTCTTTAATACCCATTTCTTACGGTTAGAGAGTAATTGAATTTGGAGCGGAAGAAAGTGGACTTTGTAGAGGAGCGGATACTCAAACGATCGGCTGGGTGAAAACTTACCCTTGAAGTTGAAAAGTTTTAACTTTTTATTTGTTTTTAGTATATTATATTCTCTTTTAAATTACTTCTCAATTTATTTTAACATTTCATTAAATTTTAAATCAAACTTATATCAAAGTTCATTTAAAATAAGCATTTATCTCCATTCTAATAAAGGTATTTTTGCAATCTCTCCTTTTAAAATACTTATTTCCATACAAATAATTTGTATTCTAAATTACTCAATTTCTTTTTGTTTTCGGCTGCCACTTCTTTCCTCCCCGCTCATTAATCTCAGAAAAAATTAACTTATTTAAAATTGTAGCAGGATAATTTAAAGTTAACTTATTGAAATCAATTTAAAAGGTTAATACTTTTACTATGATATCTCTACATTTTTTAGGCATTTTTCCCTACATTATTTTTAGAATTTTTGTAATAAAAATGGTTATGAAATGGATGGATAACGACACAAAAATACTATTTTTTATTTTAAATTAAATTATTAAAATGATCAACCATTTTTTATAACAAATGTAATTTACCATTTAATCCTGTGTTATGTAGGGGTATGCAGCAGTAATGACAGGTACAAAGCGGTTAAATATATAAATTCTTTCAGAGATCACTCTGAACCACTACTTTGTAAACCATTTCACTTTCCTTCATCAATGGCGGCGGTTACCTCCCCCTACTCCTCCATACCCTTCTCCACATCCTCATCCTTCACTCCTCCTAAACACATCTCCAGATTCGATCTCTCCTTTTCCCCTCCTCCCAACTATCCCACTTTCCCCCGTTCTCTTCGCATCTCTTGCAGCTCTCTCTCCAACCCTTCCCCCAAACCCTCCTCCACCGCCGCCTCCGCCGCCGCCCTCGAAACTTCCGTCACCGCCACCCCTGAGATTTTCATCTCCCGGTTCGCCGCCGATGAACCGAGGAAAGGCGCCGACATCCTCGTCGAGGCTCTAGAGCGCCAAGGTGTCGCTGATGTCTTCGCTTACCCCGGTGGCGCGTCCATGGAGATCCACCAGGCCCTCACGCGCTCTTCGATCATTCGTAACGTTCTCCCCCGCCACGAGCAGGGCGGCATCTTCGCTGCCGAGGGATACGCTCGCTCCTCCGGCCTTCCCGGCGTCTGCATTGCAACCTCCGGTCCCGGCGCCACCAATCTGGTCAGCGGACTTGCCGATGCTCTCCTCGACAGCGTTCCATTGGTAGCTATTACAGGGCAAGTTCCAAGGAAAATGATCGGTACCGATGCGTTTCAGGAAACTCCAATTGTTGAGGTAACTCGATCTATTACTAAGCACAATTATCTGGTTCTTGATGTAGAGGACATACCAAGGATTGTAAGTGAGGCATTTTTCCTTGCAATTTCTGGTCGACCTGGTCCTGTTCTTATTGATATACCTAAAGACGTTCAGCAACAGCTTGCAGTTCCTAATTGGGATCAACCCATGAAATTACCTGGTTATTTGTCTAGGTTACCTAAACCTCCTATGGATTACCATTTAGAACAAATTGTGCGATTGATCTCCGAATCGAAGAAGCCTGTTCTTTACGTGGGTGGGGGGTGTTTGAATTCTTCAGTTGAGTTACGGCAGTTCGTCGTGCGTACTGGGATTCCAGTGGCCAGTACTCTCATGGGTCTTGGGGTATATCCTTGCTCCAATGATTTGTCTCTGCAAATGCTGGGGATGCACGGAACAGTCTATGCTAACTATGCTGTGGATAAATCTGACCTCTTGCTTGCATTTGGAGTGAGATTCGATGACCGTGTGACCGGGAAGCTTGAGACATTTGCAAGCAGGGCGAAAATCGTCCACATTGATATCGATTCAGCTGAGATTGGGAAGAACAAACAGCCCCATGTATCAGTATGTGGCGACGTGAAGTTGGCTTTGCAGGGAATAAATCATTTACTTGAGAAATTTGACAAGTTTCACTTTGATTTCTCTACATGGAGAGAGGAGCTGAATGAGCAGAAATCGAAGTATCCATTGACTTTCAAGACATTTGATGAAGCCATTCCTCCACAATATGCAATTCAAGTTCTTGATGAGCTAACCAACGGTGAGGCCATCATAAGCACAGGGGTGGGGCAGCATCAAATGTGGGCAGCTCAGTTTTACAAGTACAAGAAGCCACGCCAGTGGTTGACATCCGGTGGCTTAGGTGCTATGGGCTTTGGACTGCCTGCAGCCATGGGGGCAGCAGTAGCAAATCCAGGTTCCGTGGTTGTTGACATCGACGGGGACGGGAGTTTCATGATGAACGTTCAAGAACTGGCAACAATCAGCATCGAGAAACTTCCTGTGAAGATCCTGCTGCTGAACAACCAGCATTTGGGCATGGTTGTGCAATGGGAGGATCGGTTCTACAAAGCGAACAGAGCTCACACATATCTGGGAGATCCATCAAATGAGTCGGAGATATTCCCCAACATGTTGAAGTTTGCAGAGGCCTGCGGGATCCCAGCCGCTCGAGTGACTAAGAGGGCAGATTTAAGAGCAGCAATTAAGAAGATGCTGGAGACAGAAGGGCCTTACTTGTTAGACGTGATTGTACCTCATCAAGAACATGTGTTGCCAATGATTCCGAGCGGCGGGGCTTTCAAAGATGTGATCACAGAGGGAGATGGAAGATCTGTATACTGATATGAATAAGAGCAAAGTATATCTACACATGAATGTGTAGGAGATCCTTACATTTTTTATTACACATAAATTTACCTACTCTTTAATATTTATGCTTATTAAAATAAATTTGTAGGGCACCTAATGGTATTATGATGCCATATAGTCAAAATGTAGGCTCCCTACACATTAATGTTCTCATGCCTCCAAATTATGTTCGCCCCATGTACATTTTTGTTCCTTTAGTTTTTGTTAGTTTCTTGTTGCTTTATATCATAACCAATGCTGTCATAGTTAGTTCCTTCCACCTAATTAATAGGTTGTTGTCTCATAGTTTTTAGTCATTTTTCTCTATCCCCATGTTTATTTTCTTCTCCTAACTCTCTGGCCATGCTTACTGGTTGGAAATAGGATTGAGAAATTGAAAATCATTCAAAGATTTTGTTGTGATTGTTTCATCGAATAGAGTAGTGTCGCAGCTAAAATAGATTGAGAAGAATAGTAATAATGAAGAGGAAGAATAGAAAGAATGACACAATGATTTAACATGAAAAACCCCTAAACAAATTAAGGTAAAAATCATGGGTAAGAATAGAAGAATTTCAATATAAAAATAGGAGTTACAAACTCTCTTACAAAAGTAGCACCAAACTTCCTCTATTTTTATAAATTGATCACATCTTGCCTTGGTAATCAAGTCATTCATGTGGTCACGATTTTGCCACAACTTCTCTTTGGACAAAGTGCATGTTCTAGATAATTCTACGCCAATTTTAGACAAAGAGTATTCTAGAGTTCTCTCCATCAAGGAGTGATTGCTTTCTTTCATTTATTATGTCCTTAATTTCTTTAGGGTAGATCCCGCCACCCTTTTTAGTGGGTCTTACCACTTCCTTTAGAGGGGTGTTTGAATGTGAAATTGAGTGATTATAAATGAATAGTTATTTGAGTGATTAAAAATTTTAGTTTTAGTAATGGTTCGTTTTAGTAATGATTTTTGTGGAGGAATTGCAGTTAATTGCTCGTTTGAATGTGATTAAAAATAAGTAATTATTTTGAAGGGTTAGAAATAAGTGGTTATAAATGAATGATTAAAATATATAGTTAGGAATGATTGATCGGTAATGATCGATTAGAATTTGAGTGGTTAAAAATAAATGATTATTTTGAATCCTTAGAAATAAGGAATAGAAATTAGTGATTATTTTGAATGATTAAAATAATTGATTTGAATGTGTATGTTCAACGAGTAATCATAAAAACTCATTTTTAATAGTCGGACAAACATCCCATTAGATCTTACACCAAATTAAACGAAGAATCTTCGTTTTAAATGCTAATGAATCATTAACATCCAAATGTATGCATGTAGTGTGTATCATGAGATTGATAGAAGTACTCATGAACAACTGAAACTGATAAAGAAGAACCAGCATTTGTCTGGTGGTGGACATATCTTACAATTACACGAGGTTAGCGAACCACGTAAATATGTGTTCTTTTGTCTTCAACGTTAGCGATGGTAGTATGAATGATTTGCACACCGAGAATGTCTTCTTTGGCTCAGATTCAGAAGCAGAGAAAGGGAGGAAAGGATCATCCAAATTAAAAATAAGAAAAGGAAAGCAGAGAGGAGTTAGTTTCTCTTTATAGTTCCACAATATTATTGAAACCAAAAGTGTTGAGATTTTGGTACTTATGAAAATGGGGGAAGCAGCAGAAAAGATGTAAAGAAAGGTTTGTATGATGAAGTAAACCAATTTTCATTTCCATTAAAGTTTCTGACTTTCTAAAGAGCTGAGTCCCACTCTCCATTTTATCTGGTTTTTTCAAATGAAAGCTACCTTTCCCTTCACTTTGATATGACAACACCACCAAATCTCTCAACACACACTCTCTCTCTCTCTCTAGAACCTTGAAAGATAAGGGTATATTTTCATTTATTTGAGTCCAACTCAACTCAAATAAGTTGATAACCGAACC
The DNA here is from genome assembly GCA_037832605.1 of Cyclanthera cordifolia. Taxonomy (NCBI): domain Eukaryota; kingdom Viridiplantae; phylum Streptophyta; class Magnoliopsida; order Cucurbitales; family Cucurbitaceae; genus Cyclanthera; species Cyclanthera cordifolia. The sequence goes on along the minus strand of JBBMEG010000009.1, from coordinate 13,618,292 downwards.
TAACTCGTCAAATTGAGTTGATTGATTCGGGTTTGTGGTTAGTTCTTTGAACACCCCTACCTCCATTTCCACAAATCCATTCACTGCCCCCTTAGACTTTAAAAACTTTGTGTCACCATTTCAGCAACCAGAGTACAGCTCCCAACTTCTGAAAACCTTTCAGGTAGAAAAAAAAAAAAAGAAGAAATCTGTTTTGACAGTTGAATTATTTTTGATGTTTAATTTTGGAACCATCTTTTAATAGAGTAATGTGTTGTCGGACCAAACCAAGATTCATCACTGTAGTTTGTAACGTACGATGTTCTGCTGATCTGGTTGGAACCAAAAGAAAATGCACATCAACAGTTCCGCCATTGCCTAGCTATGAATTTCTATTTATAGCGTTTTTTTAATCATTATTTTTACTTCAAACTGATTCATGTTTATAAGAGAGAGAGAGAGAGAGAGAGAGAGAGAGAGAGAGAGAGAGAGAGAGAGAGAGAGAGAATCTGTTGGAATTCATATATGGACAATGTCAAAGGGACAAAAGTTAAGGTTTAGTCATAATGGAATTCAGTTGTTTGGACATCCCATTAATTCTCCTCTACTAATTCCCTTTTCCCCAGTACTCTTCCTTCACTTACTCTCTAAATTATTAATTATTGGCTGCAGCTACCATGCATGGAGATCAGATGATGAACTCATCATATTCATTAAGTGTACTAAGTGTTTTGTAATTAATTACAATATCAATTTGTTCTTGGTGAAATGATGATATATATATATATATATCTCTCAAGTAGAGTTGAGATGAATGATGGCGAGTCTGACAAAATGTATCAAGGATTAATTACCATTTCTAGGTGAACCTTTTCATTTTAGACATGCACCCCACCACAATTCAAAAACTAAACCTTTACACTTTTTATCAAGCTGGAATCCAAAAAAGTGATCATTCATCCATTCATCCTACTTTCTGCACATGATGCCCATACACACAACAATGTCAAAATCTAAACCCCAAAAAAAAAAAAAAAAAAATTGATGAAACCCCAATTGCGGCCACTACGGCCGGAAGCAACGATGAGATCGTCGTCGTCGAAGTGGACTAAAGATTTGAAGGATTTTTGAAAAGAGAGGATGGAGGGAATGGAGTTTTAGGGTTAGGGTTAGGGTTTGGAAGGAGAAAGATGAAGTTAATTAATGTGGATGGATGGTGTAGTGGGGATGTTTGGTTAGAATGAGAGAGAGAGAGAGAGAGAGAGAGAGAGGTGGTAAAGTTTAAGGACTTGAAAACAAAATTGGTACAGCTATCTCCATGTCTTCTTCTTCTCAATCCACTTCTCACTTTTTGTTCTCATTCATTTGCCTTTCTCCCAATTCACCCATCTCCCTATCTATCTATCTATCTTACATTTTTTCCTTTGACCAACTTTGACTCTCCCTCTCTCTCTCTCTCTCTCTCAATTTCAGAGCTCTTCTATCATTTTAAGATTATTCTACACACTTCCATCTTTATGTTTAATTACAATCGAGAATTACGAATGTTTCAAACCAACAAGAAAAATAGTTTAATTAACGGTATCATGGAGAATACGACATAACATAAGCTCAACTAGAATCAGGTAAGATATTATATTAAGCGAGTACTAAGACAAACTCTATACTGATGTACGATTTTGAGAATAGTAAAATTTGATAATAGTAAGGCTTCATAAAACAATATATGATTTCGAGATTCTAAGCTATGTATTATATGTTATAATAATTTTATATACAAACAATTAAAGGATATAGAAAAATGAAGAATTCAGTGACATATATATAGTTTTTAATATAATATTGCATGTATTTTCATCCCAACAATTAATGAGTATGTGGTTCCTCATAATTCTTTACTCAAAATAATCTAGCCCTTTCAAATAATTAATGAATTAATAATTATATTATATGTGAATATTCATTACTCTCAATATTCTTCAATTTGTATTAAGATTTTTGGTTCAGCAAAGACTCTCATTAACTTTAACTTTGGTTTGGCTGGAATTAATTAACAGCACATAGATTTGGCAATCATATCAATCAATTCCTCCTAATTAAAAAAACATTATGTTTACAAACTATTACTTCACACAGAATAATGTTTGATTTTGTCACAAATAAATTAATAAACTCTTAATTGTAACACCAACACTGAAAGATATATTTGGAGCGGAGAGAAGAGAAAGAAACCGAAAGAAAATGAAAGATTCCTTCCAACCTTTGACCCATAAAATTGATATCTCGCAAATCACTAATCTCGTATTGTCACTTCTCTTCCTTTATTCTTTCTATTCATTTCCCTTAACGCTTGTCTTAATATTATAAGATTTTTTCTTTAAAAGAAAAAACTGAAAAATCAAAGAGATTGGTAGAAGAGAGAGAGAGAGAGAGAGAAACAGTACCTTAATTATTGAAGATATCAGTTCTGGTCGTGTGATTTGTGATAACATGAATGAAATTATGCACAAAACGAAAAGAGGGCAATAATCTATTAAAATAATATATACAATATATATATATATATACACACAATATATATATATGTGGTTTTACTATAAGAAAAAAAAAAGTCATAAAAAAATAACCCAAGTGATTTTAATAATGATACAACTTATTACATGAAACGAAGCGGTCGCCATCACATTTGACTGCCTAATTAAACTAATCACTATACAATTAAAAATCCCAAATTAAAAAAGAAAAGGAAAGAATAATGATTCGAATTTTCTTTTTAATTTAATTTGTTGTGATTCGATGAAGGTGATAATGTGATTAAATCACAAGGGATGTTTGTTTTGAGTATTTATGGAGATTTTATATACAAGCTTTTATAATCACTCTTTAAAAACTTTATACAAACGGGATATTATTACAATTTCTTCTTTATAATCACTTAAAATAACTCCTCATTTCTAAACACTCAAAATAAATGCC
>JBBMEG010000009.1:13582747-13615237 GCA_037832605.1 Cyclanthera cordifolia | reverse complement strand
AAGAAAATATGGGGGGTGAAAATGGGAAAATGGAAGTAGTAATGGGTAGAAGGGTAATTAAAATGATTAAGGTCGAAACCTGAGGCTGCAAGATTGGCAAGTGATCTCCATGCACATAGAATCCAACTGGCGAGTGGCTCTTTCTTTCATTCGCTCCGCTTTTTCAACTTCCTCTCTTGCCCTTTCCCACATCTCTCTCGCCCTTGCAAATTCCAACTCCGCCATTTCTATTTCCCTCTTCGTTAGCTCTCTCACTCTCTCCGCGTACGCCTTCTCCATCGCCGCCGCCCTAATTTCCTCCGCCGCCTCCCACTTCAGCGCCTCCACCGTCCGGATCGGCCTCAGGCTTATCGATAACTGCAGGTCCACCGCGCTCGACGACGACGACCCGGGATCGCTCCCGACTCGTAACGACGTCGACTCCGATGCTATGGAGCGAGGCGCTGGAAGCAGCTGCAGCTCTTCTTGATTTTCATCTTCCATGTTTTTTGAAGAAACCAATTCAAAAGGGAGTGTTCTTTTTAAATTAAGTACACTACCCAAACAGACTATGAACCAAGTCCCACAAACTTCCACCTATATATATAACAAATTTAGTGTGAAAATTACCCTTTTGCCCATCCTTTCTCTTCTTACACCATTTTGATCTCTATATTACATACATTTTCTTTTGTAAAACACCCATGATCCAACCTTAACAAAAACATTTAGCCAAGTGTCTAGGAATATTACAAACTGTGAGTATTCATTTTAAAATAAATTGACAATAAAATGAGTAACACATCAATATTATAAATGCAAAATATTTCTTTACTTTTTCAACGTAGGATAATAGTAAGATTCTTAATAGTAGTCGAGCTATTAGTGGTAAAATCACTGTCCAATTAGATATTAGAAAACTCATCACGTAGATATAGACACCCATTTAATCGTAATATACATAAATAACGTGATTACAATTATATGGATGTTTTCAAACATAATAAATGAATTAACTATGTTTACAATTATTAGACCTATAACCTAAATTACATTAAAAAAAAAGACCAATGTGTCTGAATCTTATGATGACCAATGAATCGTTACGCTATGTTAATAATACTGGTGTTGAACTAGAATAGCCACTAATCCATTCAGTTATGCAATAATGTTGTTAAATATTCTTAATTATGCAAATATTATAAATTAAAAATTAAAATAACAATGGTTATTGTAAGAAGAATTTTATTGGTCAATTTAAAAAGAAATTGTAATGTAGGGAGATTGTTGGAAATAAGGAGAAGAATGACAAGAGTGGAAAATGAATTCCGTTGTGAAAGATGACACCCATTATGGGGGAAAATAACGGATCACGTAATTGGATTATTAAGAGCATAGTTTTGTTTTAAGCATATAATAATAATAGTAATAATCAACATTTATTTTTAATTATTGTTAGAAGGCGGAGAGGGCGTGGGGGGTTAATAATCACGGCGGCACGTGCGTTTAATGAGTTGAAAGATTTTATTTAATTAAAAAAATAGATAAGGAGAAAATAGGGAGGGAGTTAATTAATTAGGTTAATGAGATGATAAATAAGAGGGGCTTTATTGGTAGGGCCAGAAAATGTCGGGGCAGAGTACAAAGAAAAGAAGCCCACTCCCTCCACTTTCTAACCACGCAGCGGGAAGGTTGGCACGTGGGATGGGCGCCCCCAGTGAGGATGACCACTGACCCTAATTGTGGGTTCACTGACTTTGCCACTTGGAACGTTTATTTATTGGGTCCCATTTTTTTATTTTTTTTATTTTCTTTTGTGCTTGTGTTGGCCAGATGGTGAGGCGTAAAGAAAAATCGAAAATCAAACCGAAAAAATTGTTGAGAGTGGGATTTGAACCCACGCCCTTTCGGACCAGAACCTTAATCTGGCGCCTTAGACCAACTCGGCCATCTCAACATCTTTGAAAAATATTTGTTTTTAACAATTATATTTTAAATAATTTTAATTAACCAATAGAATTTGACCACGTGGAATAAAAAAAGATGGTAAATTTGTAGGACTATGTAAGAGACATTTATGGCCCACAAAGAAAACAGGAGGACAAGGGTGGAAGGATGAAGGAAGTGGAAGTGTGGGAAATTGTTGGTATGCTTTTGTCCCAATGCCAAAGATGCTGCTGGTTGGGAGCTTATAATTAAGCTTCAAATCTCAAAGTTTTGTTTATATTTATTCATTAGTCAAATTTGTGTATATCTTAACTATTTTTACGAAACAAACTTTAATTTCATAGATTAGATTAACGGCCGTAATGAATTTAAATTCATTTTCATTATAATCTTTTATATGAGGTGATTATATAGTAAGTTATATAATGTTAAATACATGTATTGTATTTGATGATAGATGAAAATGGGGAACCAGAGAGTTTAGACAATGAGATAGACATATCCTTGCATGCATAGGTATTTGTCACAACTCCATTCAACAATGGACAAAAGTTTTTATTATTATTATTTTTTTTTTTTTGAAATTGACATTTATTTAATTGTACTTCATATCCATTCATCCATTTGTGTATGGAGTCTAGTTCCTACTTTTCATTTTTAGGACAATCATTTATGTATCATGCTCTCCAACTAAGCCTCTCTCATCTCTTCTTCTTCTTCTAAATCATGCCCTACTTTCTCTTTCACCACTCACTTTTTTTATGGTATATATATGTTTTAGAGTGTTTCCTTTTCATAATAGAAAAAAAAAAACATTTTTAAAACATGTACTTTTTAATAAGGTTGGGAGAAGGACTAAAGCATTTTGAAATACTTTTCTATAATTAAAGGAATATATTCATTTTGATCATTCACAAGCTATATATATTTCTTATGTATATTTTATCCCTCTAACATTTATATGCATGTACGCATTGGCTAATCGAGAAAAAATTTATTGGGCTTTGGAGATAAGTTTCCAGCTTATAATTATAGAGACCGACGCGTTGATACATTAGTTCAGAAAACCAAACAGAATATCAAAAAACGTTGGACGTCATTCGATAGGCTGCAAAGCAATTAGATCTATGTGACTTTTCTTGATGCTCATGGACTTGCTCGAGATCATTCACTAAAGATGAAAATAAACATATTTGTATTGAAGAAATTTCTCGCATTATTCAATCCTAATACAATAGAAATAAAGTTGGGGAGTTGCTTTACCTTACTATGTTAAAGAAAAAGAAAACCATTTATATGCATGTTTATTGTATTTATTGACTTTTCTTTATGCATAGAAAGAAGAAAAATATACACAATCATTTTGGCTCGTTAACTTTTATTTTTATCACTTTATAGTATATGCATATTTTCTCCTGCATTTTTTTTCCTTTTGTAGGCTCTACATGAGTTTTTGCACTTATTTTTTTAATAATTTATCAAGTGGATATTGACTTTTTTTTTTATGTTGAACTTTACATTAAATTTTCTTTTAAAAAAAAATTGTGTAGATGCGTTATTTTTTGTAAAATAATTATAAATGTAATCAAAATTTAAAATATTTTCGTATATAATCATCAATATTATAAATAATGTATTATAAAAATACGTGACTTATTAATATAATATTAGATTTGTTAATTTTTTTTTAAAGAATATATTTATAATTATTTTATAAATTTAACTAGTTTGATAATGTATTAGTGTTTGTTTTTTAATTTCTTAATAATAGGATGGGAGTGTTATACGTGTGTTGGAAAACTAGCGGTGAGGTTTTTTAATCATTTTAAAATACAGAAGTTAACGTTATGATTAAAAAATAACAATAACAATTTAAAGTAGAAATAAATCAATAAAGTGGGGGAAGACTTTGCCGGGCTTGAGCTTCATCGTTGAGGCCTCTGTGATCATGGATGTATGGGCCTTTACTATTGACAACCACATAAATCATTCACCCAAATAACGTAACTAAAATTAACATCAAATAATAAAACTACTACATCATCAAGTCTTGTAAGATATCGAGAATCTCATATTGTCTCACATCAGTAAGGTAGAAAGTCCTTCAAGCATATATAACATAAGATGAACTTTTCTATTCATCGTCGATTAGTTTTGAGATGGATGCTCACACTTTTTAATAAGCTATCAAAGTTTCAAATGTGTGCATGTTATCTATCGACCCGTTTTATATATTTCTAATATATCCTTTTTAATCTGTCTCTAATGTGAAGTAAAATTATTAAATTTTCTTTAGTGGATATGAACTTTAGAAGGGTTATGGAATAAAATCCTTTTAGAGATTGTTATAGAATAAAATCCTGGATTATGATGCTAATTACCATAACTGGCTCAGGTACTTTTATAAAATTTTCACTAAAAGGATTCCAACAAGTCGGTGCAAAGGATTACCATAAATAACTATTTCAAATATTTTTCGATTATTATTATCACTTTTAAATTTTTTTATATTAAATTTAAATATTAACATATTCTTTATTTAAATATTTTTATATTGAGATGAGTTCAAATTTGTATAGGTAAATTTATATTCACATTGGTTCAAATAAATTATCATTTTAAACGTTCTTAAAAATTACACTCAAACAAACATAATAATTATTACTTCTAAATTATCAAAATAAAATTTCATCCTATATATTTTTAAAATTTTGTTTTTTACTATAACTATTACTTTTAAATAATCAAAATAAATTTAATTCTAAATACTAATTTTAAATATATTTCGAATCTAAAACAAAAATCTCAATCAAAGAGCATAACGTGAACAAATTAATAAAAAACTTATCTGATATAGGAATCGGAGGTCCCACCAGCCCCGTTGGAATTGGTCTTTACCGAACACGCACAAATAAAATAAAAAAGAATTAAAAGAGTCAGCATAACGGTTACATTTCTCATACCCACCCGGTGCTCTGTTTTGAACTTCAAATCTCCTCCCATTTTCCGTACCAGACTCCAAAAATTCTCTCCGCATGTAACCTAAACCATTCCAAACTGCAACATGATTTTTCCCAAGCGCCAAAGAACATGCCCTAATTTCGCCGCTCATTCCGATCTCTTCGACTTCTTGCCGGACGATCTTGTCCTACACATCCTCTGCCGCCTCGCACCCGCAGCCTCCTCCCCTTCCGATCTCCTTAAACTTCTCTTCATGTAATCGGATTTCATTTATTATTATTATTATTATTATTATTATTTCGTTTTCGATTTTGTTGATTTTGGATGATTTTGCAGATGCAAGAGATGGAATCGCTTGGTTCTTAATCCTCTGGTTTTGTCTAAAGCCGGGCCGAAGGCTATTGAAGTTCAATTGGAAAACTGGTGTGATTCCGCTCACCGATTTCTGAAACTCTGCGCTGACGCCGGTAATTCAGAAGCAAGCTACACGCTCGGAATGGTTAGTTTTATTTTATTTCTTGAAAAAAATGAAGAAATTGTTGAGGAGATGAAATCCGTGTTTTGTCTTCCTTGTAGATCCGATATTATTGCTTGAATAATCGAGGGAGTGGAGCTTCTTTAATGGCGAAAGCAGCGATTAAATCTCACGCGCCGGCGCTGTACTCGCTGGCGGTGATTCAATTGAACGGCAGCGGTGGCGGCAAGAGTGTGAAGGGTCTCCAGGCAGGCATAGCGTTATGCGGTCGAGCCGGTTCTCTCGGCCACGTGGACGCGCTTCGCGAACTCGGGCACTGCCTTCAAGACGGTTACGGAGTGCGACGGAACCGGCGGGAAGGGCGGCGGTTCATCGTGGAAGCGAACGCGCGTGAGCTGGCTGCCGTTCTGCTGTCATCGTCGAGGGTATGGCAAGAGCACGAACGCAGGTTCGGAAACATCCTGGATTTGACCGTGAAGAGTTGTTCGTTGCTGAGCGATTTCGGGTGTAACGTGCCGGCGGCAGAACCGCATCCGGTGAACCGATTTTTGAGAGAGTGGTTGGAGTCGGAGAGGGGAGTGGGGGGCGGAGTGCTGAAGGTTTGCTCGTACAGGGGTTGCGGTCGGGCGGAGAGTCGGGCGCAGGAGTTTAGACGGTGCTCAGTTTGCGGGGTTGTAAATTACTGTTCAAGAGGATGCCAAACGCATGACTGGAAAGTAGGGCATAGTGAGGAGTGTATTGTTCTTCGGTGGCGGAACATGGGTATCCTATAATCAACACCACACCACTCCACTCCTTATTTAACTCATTTTCTATGCATTTTTCATTTTGTAGTTTTCCTTATAAATATTTCCAACACAGACTACTCTCTTTTTTTAGCTCCAACCATTTCTTTTTTAACTCTAAAATTAGCTTACTTAAACTACATTTATTTTTTAATTTTTTTATAAACACAACTTTCTTTTTCTTTTTTTTCCTTTAACCAAAACGGTCAGTGACGGGTGAAATTATCATTATATTATCATTGTTTTTCTGTTACAACCAAAAGCCACTCGCAATTACTCTTTCATGAAGATTTCAATCATAAACATAATAACAAATACATTTGACTTCTTTAAATTAAAAAAAAAAAAAAAAACTAAAAAAATCACATAATTTGAGATTTTCATAATGCAAGTAGATAATTAAAAGTAACAAAATAAATGATATAATTCAACTATTAATTTATTTATTATTTACTTTCAATTTTTATAGAAACCAAACATTTAGAAAATATCAAAGAATAAAACGTTTATAAATAATAATTAAATAAAATAGGTATACATACGTAAAATTAAATTATAAGTAATATATATAATTAATTATAAATTGGAGACGAATCAAATTAATCAAAAATATTTTATTTTTTTAAAGTACAAATTGAAGAAGGAAAACCACAAACCCTATAAAAAAAACATGATCAAATAAATGGGAGTCAAATATTGATTTTCAGAATCAAACCCTTAATATGTGATGTATAAAGTGATGAGTTCAATCTTATATGATCAAGCCGTATGTGACCGAACCGTCACAGATATCAAAAGAAAAAGAAAACACTTAATGTTATTGAACTAAATTAATTAAAAATAATTTTAAGTTAATTCAACGACCATAAAAATTTTATTGATTTAAATTCAACCTAAGTAATCAGATGTATTAAAATTTAATTTATTTGGATTAAAATGGATTGGGTTGGATGAGATGAATTATGAACAGCCCTTTGAGTGGTGTGGTTCAATTCTAACCCTATCAAGCGGCAAAGATTTTACCGCGCTTGGGGTGTAATCGCGCCCGTGTATTTAGCGAAGTGGGCTTCTCAACAAACGAGTTTCCGCCGTTTAACGCAGATTTGACTGATCATCTCTCTCGTTTCTACTCTGCGAGGGTTTCTCGCCCATGGCGTCCTCTTCTTCTTCCTCCTCTCATGGCGCTTCCAAGTTCCTTAGCGACCTTCCCTCCCGTGGCTTCTTTTCGTCTTCGGTTCCTTCTTCCAATCCGGTAATCCTTTTTTCTCAAATCTCGCTTCTATTTCGTCTTCGGCTCTCCATGAAATTTGTATGTTTTCTTCTTCCTTTTGTCTCTTCATCAGGAAAAATTTCACTTAATCTATCAATTTGAATTCGCTACGATCTGAAACCATGAAAACTGTACTGTTCTTTTGTAATAATGCATTCGAGTCTGCTGTTGCTAGCGATCGAGGACCGGTTGTTCTCGTTCTTAGGTATAAGAACTTGTATAAGTTGCGAAGTTGAGGTGTAATTTGCGTTTCTTAAGATAGCCTTTTGTTTTCTTTTGTTAGGATACTGTTATTCTTTTGCATCGATGATTATTTTTGTTGGATTCATTCATCTGAGTGTTTGAGTTGGTTATCACTATAGTCTGACTTATAGGATGTATTCGTGTCATTATGTTGGTAGATTTTTAACCACATTATAGTAAGGTCTTTCTTTTGGATTATCAATTTCGAGAAATCAATCCAGTTTTTTAGTTTTTTATTTTTAAAAATTTTTTTTCCTAGTTTTTCCCCTCTGATGGCACTTCAAGTCGTTTATAAGTAAGTTGTTGATTTGTTTTTTTCAATATGTTCGTGCAGGGAAGTATGCGAGTCTATATCTGTCTTCATGATACCTCACCACCAGGTTATCTTTTATTTCGCTGAATGTTCATTTTACTTCCCACAAAGCAGCATTTTAAATGCATAAGAATTATAGGTTTACCCTAATGCAACACTTTTTTTTTTGGATTAGAAACAATTTCATTAATGATGAAATTTAATACATGCAGAAGTCTACATCCCAAGATTACAATAATGCTTTCCAATTATGTATAAGAGAGTCATAGCTATAATGAAAGAACAAAGGGGATATCTTAATCCATGACACAACGGTAGAAGTAATATTTCCAATGATGTGCTCTTGAGTGAGATTGGAGATTTTGCAGTTTGAGAATTGTTATTCACTAGTTATGTGATTGACATTAAAATTGTCGAAGAAAATGAAAAGAAAAATCATAATACTTATGCAGTTTAATGAGTTTTGGTGCCAGAAGTCTATTTTTACTGCTGAAGTCGCTGATTTGTTAATTTACACTTGTCACAAACTTATGCAGAGAAACCAAGAACTAGTTGTTTACATTACTGTCAGTCTGTCACATTATCAGGAATGAAATCTGAGATTGATCTTGGAATCATAGTCCATCCGACTGAATAGTCTTGCTTTGCTAATGCACTTATATTTCTTTTTTGCAAGACAGCAAGAGCCAACTATCTCATGCTCTATAACACTTGTGAGAAACTGGACTAAATTTATCATTCAGAAATGCACTAACCGCTATCTGTTGCTTTTGCCAAGTTACCTATCATGAACATTGCAAAAATTGATAAATCTCTACACTTGTTTTGCATTCAGAGGACCAAGAAATAAAGACAAACCAGCAGAATATACTTATAAGATCTTTAATGCTTAAAAATTCCAGTTCAAAGGATGGAAAGGGAGTAGCTGCAGCCGAGTCTTCTCGTAAGAGGTATCATCATGGCATTATCTTTCTTAAACAATAAAAGGCTGGTATTTTTCGATTGTTAGTTGGTCAAATTTTGTTGAAACTGTCTGATTTTGCTGCGTTTTTTATGTAGCACTGGAAGCAAACAATAGATTGTTGTTTCTCATTGCATGTTACTCATTGTATATATCATTTTCGTTTCTTATCATTTGGTGCCCGTAGCATATATCATTGTGTTTGAATATAAATTATTTTGGCTTTGGAATCTACATAATATTGATTCATAGATATTATGCTATGTTGCTAACATTCATCTCTAAGCTTTTCGAATGCTACATTGATACCTTTGTCTGTTCAGGGCTGGTGAAAAAATTTCAGATGGCAGAGCTAAGAGGGCTGTTCAAGTATGTTCAACCAAAGGTAAGCTCTGGTCGATCATCTTTGTATACATAAAGTAAGTAGGGAATTGTGACGTTCTTCAGAAGAGTTAAATCCTGTTTTGTTTAACCTTTAATGTCTGTGCAAGAGATATTAATGTAGTGTCTTGGTCATTATTTGTGAAAGTTTTATCAGCATCACTATTCAGTTATTCAGTATTCATTGTTAGTATCAGTCTATTGGGATTGTGTTTCTAGTCTGATGGTTACGGTGGCCATCATGCTTCCAGGAGCAACAAACAGTGAAACACTGAGCAAGGATCTCCACAATTTGACCGTGGAGAGGCTGCGAGCCATTCTCAAGGCCAGAGGCCTTTCACTCAAAGGCAAGAAGGCAAGTATACGATATTGTAATGAATCTGGATTAAGATGAATATTATTGCTTTCTCTATGGCACTCTTCTTATTCATAGATCGAATCGGTGCAGGATGAATTAATTGCCCGCCTTAGAAGTGCTGATGGTTAGATGACCAATATGCGATTGAAACATGTGCTCCTCCCCATGAAAATGAGCAGGCAAACCAAGGCAAGGAAGTTTGGTGTTACCATTTCCTCAAGACATTTAGTTATGTAGTAGGCGTTGGGTATACTTGAAAGTTGAACTGATGGTGATTATGAGAAACTAACAGTTAGTAAGGATATCTGTGTGTATTCGTTTTGATGACTTTGGAAAAAAAAAAAAATCATGGTTAAATTATAGAGATGAAGTAAGAGAATGTTTTTTTCTTTAAAAAAAATGGCCTCTATTTTGCTGAAAGCTTATCACGTAGAAAATTGATTCTTCTGAATCATATTTGAGATATTTATAAACTAAACGATCATGTTTTAGTGGTAAATTTTAATTATGTACATGATATGATGATATAATTGGATGATCCAACATGTTATATACAGAAACAAGGTGCAATGTTCCAGTGGTATCTTCTAAAGCATTCAATTGAAATAGAATGACGTGAGAGTGTAAAAATTGAACTTCAAAGCTAACGCATGGTTGACAGAGAGCCCATTAACCGTGCCGATTTGTATCATGGAAATTGCGACAGTTTACTTGAGAGAATTATTACTGACTACAAGAGGTTCATTTTAATCTTATGCTACATTTGTTTTTGTTGGGAAAAAAAAATGGTAAATGACTACTCTAAAATTATTTGTGTGTAGTAAACAATAATTTTTAATCATTCATTAATTTTTTTTAATTTTAACTATTCTATCAAACTTTAAGTGAACATATTACTCAATCACTATTAATATTAAATCTCAAACAAAGTAATTAATTATATAATTACTATTGACATGAGTTCTCAAATAAGTATTCAAATATTATTAACTCACTCTTCTTCAATCCTTTCCACCCAACTATTTTCTACAAAAAAACAAACACATCTTTAATAAAAAAGAAAAAAAGAAACTTATAATTTATCATTCTCTCTTCATAGAAATCTACAGACTTTGTATGGCACGTAGAAATTTAAAATTCAAATATGAATGGGAATCATAAGTTCACAATCTCAAAGTCATATTTTTGTTCTTTTCTTAAAGGGTATTGGATAATATATATATATATGAAAAATCCCTTTATTTTTAGAATGCCGTAGTACATTTAATTTCTCATTCAACATCTACTTCTCATCATTTTGGAGAACAATCATGTCACATGTTAATGTCATTTTTCTAAATCATCATTTTCTATATATTTTTTAATATATTTTTATATACACCATATTATTATTCTCACAAATCATAAGGATTTGGTACTAAGTTCTTCCAAGTTTTACTCTGGTTTACATTAATAGGTAACACTTGGAACCGACGAGAAATGCTTGGATATGTCGCGCCCAATTCCAACAATACTACACGCCTTCGACACGGCAACAAGAATCAGCGCAAAGCGGGCAACAGCGCCACTCTATATGGCTTGGAAAGCCAAGCGCATATTCAAAATCGGCTCCGAGAAGCAGCTCAAACAAGCGGCAACCACAAACACACAGATTTATTGTCTCGGCTGCTGTCCGCCGGCCACGACGTCCGAGACATGGTCGTCAGTTTCATAATGGCCGGCCGCGACACCACCTCCGCCGCCATGACGTGGCTCTTCTGGTTGCTCACTAAACACCCCAAAGCCAAACAGACCCTAATCGACGAACTCACTTCCTTGCGAGAAACGGCGTCGTTTGGTTACGGCTACAAAGAATTGAAGGACATGAAATATTTGAAGGCGTTGTTTGTGCGAATCCATGCGGCTTTACCCGCCGGTGGCTTGGGATTCAAAGCACGCAGCCGCACCGGACATTCTTCCCGACGGAACTCCGGTGAGAAAAGGGGACAGAGTCGCGTATTTTCCGTACGGGATGAGGCGGATGGAGGAGCTATGGGGGAAGGACCGGCTCGACTTCAAACCGGACTGGTGGTTTCAAAATGGGGACTTGAAACCGGTCAATACGTTTAAGTTCCCGGTGTTTGAAGCCGGTCCGAGGATGTGCTTGGGTATGGAAATGGCGTTTATTCAGATGAAATACGTGGTGGCCACGGTTTTGAAGCGGTTTGAGTTTAGACCTGAAAGTGAAGAAAATACGCCGGTTTTTGTCCCCTTGATGACAGCTCGTATGGATGGTGGATGATTACAGGTCTATGTTGGAGACAGAACTGAACAAAAGTCAACCTTTCATGAGGATTAAATGAGTCCTAAAGTCAACACTTAATTAATACTATTAACTGATTAAATAATAATGTCATCAAATGAATGGTATTTCGACAAAAATCATATTTTAATTCAGGTCAAAATTTCATTTTATGTCACGCACTATTCTAATAGAGTAATTAAATGCATCCATTTTCTTTTTTCAATTAAATGAAAAAAAAGTAATTTATTGGATAAATATTTAACAGGTTATTTGGTCAATATGACGTGATATTTGATGCCCCCAATTAGATTCAAAATATAAATCCAATCATACGGCATTCAAGACTGGAATAGTAATATGCACGTTTAATATATATCATTTTTATACAATAAAAGAAATAAAGATCAGTAAGTTTATATCTTTATATATGTTTAAAATATAAGTTTGTTCTTTCAAAAAAATTAATGTTTAATGTACCAAGCACGGACTCACTAGCACAAGTAACTAATAGATCATGAGTTGAAATTCTCTTCCTCTCAATTTTAATTGAATCTAAAAAAAACAAAAACAAAACAATTTTACTTGAATCTAAAAAAAAACAAAAACAAAACAAAGGTTGGATAGTAATATGATTGTTCTGAAATTTTTGGCGGACACACAATCAAAACCATTTACGATTTCTACGTCTAGCTGAAATGGTACAAGATGGAAATGTGCAAGTTATATTAAAAAACATGACACTTTTCTCTTCAAGATAATTCCCCAGTCATGGGTTTAATACAGAATTCCTATATTTTTCCAGATATTGGTCCCACTAGAAAAATGTTTCTAAAACAAAGGTGGTAAGAAATCAGAACCAATGTTACCGAACTCATTGTTGATGTTGAACAAGATCGTTATGTGCTCCCAGGTACATCAGTTCCACTTCCAACAGGTTTGCGGTTCAGGTATCGAACGACCGCATCCTCCACCCTGATACATCACAATCTTGTTAACTAATTGTAACCATCATTTTGTCTGTCAACAATCATAGGTTGACCTAGTCAAGAGAGTCTTAAAAAATTACAAGGTTATAAATTTGATCTATGATAGTCACTTAGAAATTAATTATCTACAACTTTTTTTGATATCTAAATGTTGTAGGGTCAAACAAGTTGCCTCGTTAAAATAGTTAGAGATGCGTATAAACAGTATTTGATCTGTCATGTTAGATATATGTGCAGGTCACTTCATCATGTAGTAACCCAGTGGTTCCTCCTTCTCCGCATCTCCCAAAACTAAGAGCAACAAATGGCATCCTAATCAAAGTGGGTTACTCTAGCCATTACTTCAAGAGAATGTAGAATCGAATACATATTATTCAACAAAGTTTACAAAATCACTTAAAATTAAATTAGTTTTTGCTAAAATCACGGTTAAAAGACCACTTCCAAATATGCCTCTAAACTGTGTAAAATATGCTTAAAACAGAAGCTGAATTCAGAAAAACATTCATCACAAGACTTTTCATGAATGACCTCTACGCAAGGATATGAGTAAACAAACAAGAAATATAATAAACAACTGTTGCTCACCATGATTGACTGTAGAAATTAGAGTAACGTTCTTTCTCTGCAAGACGACTAGCATCTCCAGCAACGATCTTTAAATCCTTAGTTTGAGAAGAGATCAAAGTATTGATAAACTCTGCTGGAGACTGACTGAATCCAAGAAAAAAAGCCCGCCTTCGACAGTGCTCATGAATCTTCTTTACTGCATCAGTAATCAATTCATCACAGGAATCTATATCTTTTTGCTTCTCCAAGTTTGCCAAGAATGCTGACATTTTGTTTTCAATTGGAAAAGGCATGTCCACCACAACATCATAACATGTAGTTCCAACAGGAGAATTTCCGGAAATCTTAACTCTATGTTGTAAGTTTATAGGTTGTGGAGTAATTAAATGTTGTGATATCTTCTGAGATACTGCAGAAAACTTCACCTTCTCTTCACCAAACACTTTCCGAAGACCTGAATCGCATGTGAAGAAAGAAGGATCACTTGAATTCTGCAATTTGTTGACTTTCACGTAATGCCACAATGCAGCCATAATTCTTGAGCGGGTGTCGGTTTCAATCCCAAGCACATCAGACAAAGCAGACGAAAGACGAAATTTTCCACCCGGGTAATTCAGATCCAATCTTATGACCGCAGTAAATTCTTTATCTCCTTTTCTCTTCACTTCAAAGCCCTCTTGCAGAACAGGAGAACAGGCACTGTCCCATATAATCATGTGGTTATCTGGATAAAGGCTCTGATCTAAGTATATAGTAATTTTCTTGAAGAAAGATGAAAATGTTGGGTAAGTAGAACTATAATTCTGCATGTCTCCACCAATAACAGGATCTTTTCCATCTTCCAAGATCCTCCCAGTTATCTTAAGCGACCAGGAAGGGGATTCTACATTCTTCTGATTAGAACTATTTTGATTGTGATCTTCAAAAGTATTGAAGACATAGATCCGTAGGGTTTTTCGAATGCATAAAGGATTCTTTAAAGCCTCTTGAATATCTTTTTTCTTTCTTGCCAGAACAGCATCTATCCGACCCTCAACTTCGAGCAATTGGGTATAAATAGCAGATTCAGGCAGAAGAGCAGCAATTTTATCAGGGATTTGTTTCTCAGGAAGCTTAGCCTTCTTTCTCCTAGCAGCTGGAGTTAGCTCCATGGTTTTAAAAGGTGAACTAGCGTTACTGTTAGAAGAACCTGAAGGCCTGGAAGGTGGTTTCTGAGAAGGCCTCTTAGAACTCCCTGTCCCAGGTGTTGAGACAGAGGATGGTGCATTAACATTACTAGCACTAACACGATGCAGCTGGACTGGTTGAGTATGAGCTTGAAATCGTGCATGAGGGGATTGAGCCTGAGTGTGCTGTACCTGCGACATCATACGTGCCTGCGGCTCAGATAACTGAAAATGACCCGAAAAATGCGTCCCCCTATGCATTTGAGGCTGTGACTGAGAGGGTAGATGGGCATGATGGTTCATTGGCCTTGTTTGCTGAGCCATACCTGAATTCCCAAATTGTGAGGCTGCCTCAACACCCCTCCCCAAATTATTACTGCTATGGCTGTTATTCACCGGCATAGTTGCCCCAAGATTCCTCGTTGCACTGTTACTATTAGCATTATTGTTGTCATTCACAGACATCGCTAACTCATATAGCCAAACGAGAGGGATGGAGTTTCAAATTACTTCATTCAGAACAATGAGCCTGCATGAACTCAAATTCATCACTCAGAAACCAAGCTCATTAAAACATTTCCCGGAGAGAAATTTCCTCACAACGATACTTCAAGCTCGTCTCGCTACGGAAATACTCGGATGATCACAAAATAGTTTCGTCCCCCACTTTTCCTTACATGAACTTCAAGCCCTAGATTTTGAAGCAAACTTCGTTTATGCATAATGAGCAAGCATAAATTTCAAAACTAGTGTGCTACAGAAGAGTTTGAAGTATCAATTCTTCAGAACTGTTTACGATAAATTTAGAGCGACGTTCAACATAAACAGACGAGAAATAACAAAGGAAATCGAAGACCTAAAAAAAAAAAACACTAACCGGAAATTGGCTCGACTGATTTCTTGGTCTGTGCTGTGAATCCAGCAATATGAACGTCCTTTTATCTCCGGCGATCTTAATTCCGCCGTTCAATTGACGATGAATCTACTCGATGCAACAAAATATCATGCGAACAGCCCTAGTATTTTAATTTGTTGGATACAAAGGCTTGAAACCGAAAATGAAACTCGACTGAACCGGTAACTCCATTAAACCGAATCGGTCAATTTGATTCGGTTATTTTTAAATTAGGTTACTCGGCTGTAGGATAAGATAATCAGCTTGGTTTTATTTAATTATAAACCAAACCGTACGATATCGCTTCTTTTTTTTCGAGGAATACTATCGTTTAAATTTTTACAAAATCACTCGACATGTATTAAATTTATTTTATTTTATTTTTAAAAAATGTTAATATTTGCCAGCTGGATAATTAATTATAGGGTAAATAAATTTGATAACTATGATTTTTTAATTTATTTTTTTACCACAATTTTATAGGTATGATTTGAAGAAAGTTAAAAGTATAATCTTTATAATTAAAATTTTATATTTTTGCGAAATATAGAATTTAATCTGTATAGTATAAAAATCCATAAAATTCAATATCCCTCCAATAAGCTCTCATAGAGATCACATTTGTTAGGATATTCCAAACCTCACATTTGGGGTTGGGTATTACTATCAACCTTATATAAGGGGTGTTCGAGTCACCATTAATGAATGAGGAGAATGAGAAGGAATATGATTCTCAGTGTTTGGGCCACCCGAGAATCATTCACCACATAATCACATTTTTCTTATAACTACTTTTTATTGTTCGTATAACAACTTTTTATTCTCATCATAACTATTTTTCACTCATATCATATCTATAAACCATTCTCCCCATAATCATTTTCTTAATCACAAACACAATTAATCGTTCTTTCCATAATCATTCTCTTTCTCGTTCTTCCTCAAATTTGCATTCCTCCCATAATCATTCTCATTCCCTTTGCCCCAAACATATCCATAAAGATTTTCAAAGATTGGGCACCAAAGAGTTGTGAGGGAGAGACATTTTCAGTCCATGATGAATTTATTGTCAAATGGTGGGCACTTTTGACTTTGAACAATCCATTAAGATTGTGATTCCAAATGATTTGATCCTCCGTATCCATGAACCCTAATAGGACTCTGCTATAATACTTGCTTCTTTATGAGAGAATATTAGCTTAATTTTGTTCATATCACATCTAGTATCATTATCAATGAAGTTAGCTACTTTAAGGTTCTTCCAAGGGTCATTGACATTGTTGGAATAGAAAATTCGACAAATTGAAACCTGCCACATCGCTAATCAAAATAATGGCGAAGTAAATATTTTTATTTAGGGATCAATTATAAATTAATATGATCCCCTAAATTAAATTATGGCAAAACAAGAATATGTCACATGTTATTTGATAAGCTTGATAGTATATAAATGATCAAATTTGGTCAAATGATAATTTGGTCATGAAGCCCAATCTTTATATAAAGTAGATTGGGCATCTAAATGCGCCCATGAAGATATATGGCTCAAAGCACATTACATGAAGACAGTTGCGTCAAAGTCCACTTATTAGTCCAAGCCCAAATCCATGAATATATTTGGGTCCAAAGCCAATTTGCTGGGCCAGCTCATGGTCCATGAAAACTCTATAAATAGAGAGAAAGAAACTTGAAGTTTTCTCTAAAGTCCAAAAAACCTAATTTCATGCAGTTTTTGAAGGTTAAATCTAAAAAAAAAGCTCATTGAAGATTGCAACCATAAAGGGTTTCTTAAAGACTGAAGCTATTGAAAAGTATTTCTTGAAGATTGAAATTATAAAAGTTTTTCTTGAAGATTGAAGCTTCCATCAAATATGAAGATCGAAGCTACTGAAACTATTATGAAATTTGAAGTTACTAAATTGTCTAAAGACTGAAGTTTGTTTAGAAATCCTTGTACTTGTGAGAGAAGAATCAAAGGAGATATTTAGAATAGAGTTGTAATCCACTATATTCCATATTTGATATCAATAAAAACCTCAAGTTCATCATACGAAGTAAATTACAAAAATGCCCCTGGGGCTAAAAATGACAAATTTACTCATAATTTTTCAAACTCCGACTTCACACCTCTCAAGATATGACTTGATTAAGTAAATTTAACCCAAAATAATTCTCAAAATAGCTGATCCGGGGGAAGCATACCTTCGGAGCTCAAGCCTTCAACCAACAGTGCCAACTCCTTAGAAACATAATTAATAATTTTTTTAGTTTATAATTTTCTATGATAGTTTCTTAATTGTCATAATATTATGAAAAGTTGAAATATCTTTCTTTACACACAAAACTATTTATGACCATTGTTAAAATTGTCATAATTTTACACTAAACTTTTTACGACAGATTTTAAAATGTCAATAATTATGATATATATTGTTTGTAACTTAAAAAATCTCTTTGGCGGGCGGGTTGTGGACCTTCGGTAGAACTATAAACGTACAATTGAAGGGTTCCATATCCATATTTTGGTTGATCTTTAATCTTTCAAAATTTAAAATCTATATACACAAACAATGTAGAAAAACACACTGAAATAATTTGTTATATAACTGATAAAATATGAAGCACACAGACAGAATTGATTGAAGAGACTTAATTACTTGACCACAGCCAATAAAAAGTGAATTAAAGAAACTTAATTGTAATTTAAAATGCAAAAATGAGACAAAACGTTCTTCTTTCTGTAAACCCATACTTTACTCGTTAAGTCTATATTAAACCCTAACATGACCTCTCCATTCAAGTGCAACCCTAATTAATGAAGCTTCCTATTTTCTTTCATCCAAACCTAACTCCAAAATTTATTTGAGCAATAATTTAATTCATGTTTGGACTACTAATTATAATAATTAATGTGTTAATTAGCAAGTAATTAATATAACTCATATTTTAAGAGCTTATATTATAATAATATTTTGTTCCGGTAATTCTGTGTAGCTAGTAATTTACATCTAAATGCATATTATAATTAAAATAATTTTCATACATTATAATAATTCAATTATTGCTTAAATACACCTTCAAATAGATGGTCACGTTAGTTCAATTAAGATGTTACAGATGTCGAAAAGGGTCGGTATCGTGTTGGTTTCATTATTAACTGGTAATCTCAGTTCAACTCTCATGTCACGAGTTTGATAATTCTGAAAGTTGGTATTTAGCTCTCATTCGATAGCAATTGTGCGGGTTGTTGATAAATCAAAATTGAAAAGTGCTCTAGAAGCTTTATATAAATCAAACGGTTTGTAAATTCAAAGAATTTTCAGACGCAAGTTTGGTGATAAAACTTGTAATCCAAGTTAAAGCTATTTCAATGGAAAAGTCGTTTCTTGATCTTTGAATTCATCAAAAACACACGGAGTTGAATAGAGTATAGATAATATAATACATATCATAATGTATAACATAAAAGGAAGGAAATATTTCAGACAATTTTTCATGAACAGTACTACAAAATGAAAAAGAAATATTTTCATTTACCTGTGAATACTAATTCTAAATATTTTTAAAAACTACATTCAAACGAGCTTTTGGCCGTAATCATTATTTTTAAATTTTCAAAAATAATTTTTATTAAAATAATATTTTTAAATATTCTTAAAAATTACATCCAAATAAGCTTTTTGAATACAATCATTATTAATCATGTACTTTTAAACAAGTTGTTGTTTTTATTGTATTCATTACTTCTAAATACATAAAATAAAACTTTATTCTAAATACTAATACTACGTATTATTAAAAATAACATTCAAACATCACCTTTAACTATATAAAAACTATATTGTTGAATTGTGTATAATAAAATATCCATATTGTATATAGAAAATGCTTCATTCAACAAATGAAGACCATGTATATCAATTATCAGATAAGTAATAAATTATGTAATCAGTATGGAATCGATTCCTAAATAAATATCAAACTATCCACTCATCTCTATTATACTCCATCCACTAAAAACAAACGCACCCAAATGAATTTAACAATGAAGTAATTGAAAAAAAATAAAAGAATATGCGGAGGAAGAAGTTTAAGCCATCATAATCAGAAACTCCTCAAAGCTAATCAAACCATCGCCGTTCAAATCGAAGCAGCGAATCATCGATTTACAGTCCTCAGTGGATTTGGATTCGCCCAATTTCTTAAGCATTTTCTTCAAACTCTTCGGAGTTATAAACCCGCAGCCTTCCGAATCGTACAAGGCAAAAGCCTCTTTTAAATCCTTCAACTTCTCTTCCTCGCCGACGTTGAGCAGCCGCTCCAAATCGCCGACGCAGAGCAGCCCGTCGCCGTCGGAGTCCAGCGATTCCACCGCCGCCTCCGCCTCCGCCGGCAGCAGCAGCTCGCCGCCGATTAATCCGAGCCGGTTATTCAGCTCCGACGGGGAGATCTTGCCGTCGCCATCCTCGTCGAAGTAAGTGAAGACGCGGTTGTAGTTTGCGGCAGTGTTGGTTTCCATTGCGATTCAGAGATTTTGTCCGCAAATTTCAAAAGGGAAGTTCTGAATTTTGTGTGAGTTTTGGATTTTGGTGAATTCTGGAATTGGTGTTTGTGTATTTATAGGGTTGGGGTTTAAAATTATAGAAGCATCCAAGAAAGTTGTGGAATTGCGTTTATTGGAAGTCAAAAATTGAACAGGGGTAAAAAAGTACAAAAACAAATTATTTTAAATAACGGTCAACCAGCACGTAATAAACGCTCATTTTATCGCCGATATTTTATTGATTCAGACGACGATGGAAACCGCGTGGTTGATCAGGCATCTTATCTTCCTAAATATCGAGACGATATATGTATCATGAAAATACGAGTTTTTTGAAATTGTATTTTTAATTAAAGTGATTTTGGTATTTCTAAAGTGAAATTGCGGTCAATTTCGTCTCTTGAAAGAGTCATTATTGCTCCTCACTTTTTTGTTTCTAATACAATTTCTTCCTCGTTGCTGTTTTTTATTTTCTAAACAAATTTGTCAAATTACCTATTTCATCTCTTTATTTTTCTTTTTTTTTTAATTACCATTATTATTGGAAATCATTTTTTAATGGACGACACACTTTTTTTTTCTTTTTTTTTTACGAACACTATTTCATAAACGAGATACAAAACCCGGAGTTGACCAAATCTATTACATATTCCGAAGAGTTTCACGTAATAATCCTATTACATATTCGATTACAATGAGAGAAGCTTAGTACATCAAATCTTTGAGATCAAGTCTTTCACATCTGCCACAATATGGTTGAACTCATACTTTTGCGAGACATTTACTAGCCGCCATTTACGAGCAACGATTATAAATAGAAAACCTATTTAGCCGCAATTTTCGAAAAAATGCCAAAAAGAGGTGAAACTCTAAAAGGAGAACCTACTTGATCAAAATTTTGAAAAATTGGCAAAAAAGGTAAGTCTCTAAAAATGAGAACCTTCCTAACAACAAACTACTCTTAAAATTATGGCAACAAAGTAAGTCCGAAAATAAAGAGCGGAGATAATGTTATAGGCTAAAATATCTCAAAATACTCGGTCAAGACCAGGATCCATGGGGGTCAACTATAGAAGGCGAACACCTCCTAGGGGGAAAGCTCTAGAGGTTAAGACTCCCCTAGGAGTTGACCGAGTCCAAGTAATAACTGGATCCGCTGATAACGTCCAAGAGTTACCTGAAAGTGAACAATCTTCTTAAGAGGGGCAAGTCATGAAGGTCATTAGTGACAAAGTCCAAAACTGATCCCTGAGGGGACGACCGAAGGCGAACACTCCCTAAGGGGAGAAAGCTGTGGAGGTCATGACTCCCTTAAGAGCCGTCCAAGTCCAAGTGACGACTGGATCCCCCGATAACAGTCAGGAATTACGCCAAAGGTGAACACCCCCTTAAGGAGAGCAAGCTGTGGAGGTCATTAGTGACCGAGTTCAAAACCGATCCCTAAGGGGACGGTCGAAGACGAACATGCCCTAAGGGAGGAAAGCTAAGCCGTGGAGGTCAAAGCTCCCTTAAGAGCCGGCCGAGTCCAAGTGACAACTGGATCTGGTAATAACGGCCAGAAGTTACTCCGAATGTGAACACCTATGAGGGAGGCAAACCATGAAAGTCATGATTGACCGAGTCCAAATCGATAAGTGAAAAAATGGTCGAAGGTAAACATCCCCTTAAAATGATGAGTCCAATTCATAATAGTTGAATAATTAATTTATTACTAAGGGCCCACAAATATTTAGATATAAGAAAAATGAAAGCAATTTATGCAAATTCTTGAAAGGTTGTCATATAAAATAGGGTAATAAATGAGGAACAGGTATGACGTATAAAAATCACACTGGAATCAGCGTGTAATACGTTTGTTCCGTGAGACAACAGATAGAATACACGTACAGCACGTGAAAACACTCATAAACGCAATCAAACATGTTTGAGAAACGACGTCGTTCTGTCGGCCATTATTTATCGCCCTTGTAGATCAAAGTTGGGTCAGGCCCAAACAACATACCATTAAATAATGGGCTTAGCCTTCCTCAGAAAATAGTCCAACTGCATCATCGTAAGTGGGCCTCTGAAATCAGATTCTTGGTTTTTTTTAGTTCCCAACAAAATATTTTCAATGTATGACTTAAATAGTATGTGATTGGGAAGAAAAGGAATAAGAATAATAGTAAGTAGAATGAGAATTAGGCGGAGAATAAAAAAGAAAGTGATTATTGAAGAAATAATTATTTATGTTTAGGGATAATGAAATGATTATTAGTGTTTGAGGTAAAATTAACCATTATTGAAAAAATAAACTATAAAATGATCACGAGCGGTTGTTGACATATTTTACACTTTTATTCAAGGTTTTTGATTCGAGATCATGGAGTAATTAGCATTAGAGAGAAGACATTACTTTCTCAATTGTTAAAGAAAAAAGTTTTTTAATCAAAGACTTTCTAATTGTTAATAGGGACAAAACAAGAGTGAAAAAAAATTAACCATTTTTTTTTGAAGATATGTACTCCATTTTTTTTTTTAATTTAGTTATCCTTTTTAGTATTAACTAGGAGAGAAAATCACAAATCTTATATAAATATCAATCTTAAGGGTCAATATATCGTGATGTTGAATTACATTATTATCAAATAATGAAACAAATGTACCATTAATTCGTATATATCACAAATAAATAAGAGTTAGATATCGATTTTCAAGATCAAATGATATTGAACTGAATAACACTAAAAAATGAAATGAACTCTACCACCCCTTTAATTACTTTTAAATACCCAAAATAAAATTTTATTCTAAATACTTATTTTAATATTCTTACAAACTACGTCTAAACAACATTTTGATAGCAATCATTACTTTTAAATATTCAAAATAAATTCTCATTCTAAATACTAATTTTAAATCCGAATATTCTCCGATGCTTCCCACAAATGGTTATACAGCTGTATACTTTTGTTTTGTTTTTGTTTGTTTAAAAAATAATAATAATAAAAAATAAATAATAAAGATTTTGGTGGATTAAACGGCCCCTCATGCAGCCGATAGTCCATTAGTGGGAATTTGAAACTTACTCGATAACTGTTCTTTAGTGGAGCGCGAGCGAGAATCTTTCTGCCGCTTCTCCCTCATCAATTCAGTTCTCTTTCTCCTTCTCCGCCCTTCTAATCCGGTACGCAATCTCTTCCAACCTCGCTAAATTTCCAGTTTCATTTCAAATTATGATATCGTCGATCGAATTCAGTACAATTTCCCCTCTATGTTGGCTAATTAGCTGTCGTAATTTCCGTCTGATTTAATTTATTTTTCTCTATACTCGATTATCTTTCGCCGCTTTTTTCGCACTAATTCAAGAGAAATTAGAACCGATTTTGTAATGTCTCACCAACTCGGATTATTATAGCTTTGATTTGATTTGATCGTCGAGCATTTAAATAACATTTTGAATAGACAGATCTGTGAATCACTGGTTTTCTTTCCAATTGCAGTAATCTAAGACGGTATTATAGAGATGGGAGAAGCTGACGGCAACAATACTATGGCCGCTAAATTGAACAAAGTTGTTTTAGCTTATAGTGGTGGCTTGGACACATCTGTTATCGTTCCATGGTTGAGGTGGGAAGCTTTTGTTTTCCCCCTTTATAATCAAACAGCTGGGCTTCATTCATATGAATATGATTCCTTTTCATTTTTCTTAAAAATCGTAGCCGTTTTGTGCTATTTTGACATGTTTCTCTTTTTTCCTGCAGGGAGAAATATGGTTGTGAAGTGGTTTGCTTCACTGCTGATGTTGGGCAAGTACGTTTTGAGCTCACTGTATCCATGGCTCGATCGGTGGTTTATGTTTGCTCTAGATTTTGGATATTTGATTCTATTTTGTTGGCTTATTATGAATGTGAACTACAGGGAGTGATGGAGTTGGATGGTTTAGAGGCAAAAGCAAAAGCAAGTGGAGCCTGTCAACTTGTTGTCAAAGACCTGAGGGATGAATTTGTCGAAGGCTACGTGTTCCCTTGCTTGCGAGCTGGTGCCATTTATGAAAGGAAATACTTGCTTGGAACATCCATGGCTCGCCCTGTCATCGCCAAGGTTTGATAGCAACTTGATCTCATCTGCTTCAGCATTTTTATTGTACTGAAGCCATTAGTTGGTATTAGAACAGGAGGTCTGAGTAGGAAGTCTTCCTCCCAAATCATGGTTAATTTTCACTTTGTTCGATATTTCTCAAATTTTCAAGTTACATGGTTGAAGGGAGTGTAAATTTATATCAACCCATTAGCTTTAACTTTTGAGTTGATTGGTGATTTAACCTGATTCAATTACTTAATTTTCTAGCACTTTTTTGATGAGTTGGCCATATTTTTTTCTATTAATGTGCGGAAAAAGAAAGTTAATTATGGAGGTTATGGTGATGCTTTCTGCAGGCCATGGTGGATGTTGCCAAAGAAGTCGGAGCTGATGCTGTTGCTCATGGTTGCACAGGAAAAGGAAATGATCAGGTTTGCTTGATTGCCATATAATTTTTTGTCTATGGTAGTATTATTAAAGAGAATCTTATCTTTTTGCCTTTTCTGTGTGCAGGTACGGTTTGAGCTCACGTTCTTTGCTCTGAATCCCAAACTACGCGTTATAGCTCCCTGGAGAGAATGGGACATTACAGGAAGAGAAGATGCCATCGAATATGCGAAGAAGCATAACGTGCCGGTCCCTGTCACGAAGAAATCGATCTACAGTCGGGACCGAAATATTTGGCACCTTAGTCATGAGGTAATTGTCATGACAGTGGGTTTTTGGCTTGTTACAAGTATATAGTTTCGCACTATATATATTGAATTTGGCTGTCATTTAGTTGCTGCAACTGTTGTGTGCTTGTGATCATTTTCTTTTCTTTTTTTGACTTGAACAAGTGGTAGGCATAAGCTATAACAGCATGCTGCCAGCCCAGACCTGTGGCTTTTTTTGCTTTGAGATTTGTCAGTTGTATTCATCTATATGTATTCATGTGATTGAAGGGTGACGTTTTGGAAGATCCTGCCAATGAGCCAAAGAAGGACATGTATATGCTGTCCGTTGATCCCGAAGATGCGCCGAACGAACCCGAGTAAATTTTCGAATGTTCTTCTCGACATAATTCCTAAGCTTTTGTGCAGCTGAATTCTCATATTTTTTGATGTTGTTTACTGCAGATATGTTGAGATTGATTTTGTCTCAGGACTCCCTGTTGCTCTCAATGGGAAAAACCTATCAGCAGCTGCCCTTCTCGACAAGCTCAACGAAATCGGTGGGAAACACGGCATTGGCAGAGTCGACATGGTCGAAAACCGCCTTGTTGGCATGAAGAGCCGTGGTGTGTATGAAACACCTGGAGGAACCATCCTATTCTCAGCTGCACGCGAGCTCGAGTCCTTAACACTTGATCGTGAGACTATACAAGTCAAGGACTCACTCGCCCTCAAATACGCCGAGCTGGTGTATGCAGGGCGATGGTTTGACCCACTCCGTGAAGCCATGGACGGTTTCATGGAGAAGATAACCTCAACAACCACGGGAACTGTCAGACTCAAACTATACAAAGGGTCAGTGACTGTGGCCGGGCTCAAAAGTCCCAACAGCTTGTACAGGCAAGACATATCCTCGTTTGAAAACGGGGAGGTGTACAACCAAGCTGATGCTGCTGGATTCATCC
Organism: Cyclanthera cordifolia; assembly: GCA_037832605.1. Classification (NCBI taxonomy): domain Eukaryota; kingdom Viridiplantae; phylum Streptophyta; class Magnoliopsida; order Cucurbitales; family Cucurbitaceae; genus Cyclanthera; species Cyclanthera cordifolia. The sequence goes on along the minus strand of JBBMEG010000009.1, from coordinate 13,589,440 downwards.
ATCTCTACGGCCTCCCAACCAGAGTCCGAGCAATGCTTGAACAAGGAATGTAAGAAGCACAACTTTTAAGATTCGGTTAACTTAATGTTTAGTTGTCTCAACGCACTGGGAAAAGAACGTTTTTGAAATTTCACATGTCAGTTGCTGCTGCTGTCTAATTATACTGTGATGAATCTGCTATTGCTTTGTGATATTTCCTGAGATACAAACTAGATTTTCCTTCACCACACAACTTGGCTGTGATGTATTGTACTGTGCCACCTTCCCTGCCCTCATTCATTTTAGATATTAAATTTCTACATATCTATATCAATTTCATTTAAGATATTAAAAAGAGAAAATAAAATAATAATTTTGGAAGTATAGAAATGACAGCAACGGGTTTCTCAACAATACCCAAATAGAAAAAAGAATAATCATGAAAATAAAATATGAAATTAATTAGAAATTGTAAGTACGTGTGTTTAGTTGTATACTTGATTAAAACAATTAATTCCTCACATTAGCGAAAGAAGAATCAGAAATCCATAAAAACACAGAACGAAGCCTCTGGCGAAAGCCTCACGTATCCTAGTTGAAGCTGCGATGTCCTCAGAAGAACGATCTTAACTCCAAAACCCAAGATCAATTCAAACGTCTCAACTTCTGCAATTCCGTTTCTATCACCTCCAATCCAATTCTTTCATTACTGTGATTCCCATTTTCCTTTGATTGGAATTTGCATTCGAATGATGTATTTGGAAGGAAACAACAAACACGTTGGGCAGCCTCATCCTTGCCGGAAAAACCAATAAGCACGATCGAACAACCATAGATCCATCTACAAACTCTTGTATTGGCGAGGAACACAAAACCGCGATGCCGAAATCAAGAACCATCATGCACGGGAAGAAAGCACAAACTTGCAAGGCTCTCGACGAAAAATCATGTAGAGATCGAGTATAAATTTTCGAACTGCACTCATAAGATGATGCATCTTTTGAGTTCACCAATATTGCATTGAATCTCAATTTTATTTTTATTGAACCGTATGCTCGTTTGAGTTTATGGTCTGAGATACCATAAAGGAAAGTGTGAACACCCATATCAAAACCAATTGATACGAGAGGAATAACTCACTTTATCTTATAAATGTTTGAATATTTTCTAACTTTAAAAGTGAGATAGTTCCATCACGTCTAATTGTGGGATGCTCATTATTATTTAAATGTGTGTCATACAAATAAAAAAAAAAGAGCTACGTGTGTACATACCCCTTAAATTTAACCACTTCTAAACATAGAGAGCTGCTTTTACCAAGATAAAAATGAAAAGAAAAAGAATCAAAACCACAGAAGTATAAAAAACCTCATGTTCATCTTCAACCTTAGAGAAATATCTATTTTGTGTTTAAAATTCGAACATGTTTTTCAAGATCTGTTAATATTGTCGATAGACAAAAAAAAAAAAAAAAACACTATACAGGTCAAATAGCACCATCGCCATAGATAGAGTAACCATCTGCCATGCTTTGGTAACAAATTTTTTTATTGAGGTTTCATGTTGCGCTGACAATGGTAGTTTGCAGAAATATAACCATAATAATAGCATGCTCGAGTACCTTAAGGTAATAAACTAGGTGGAAGGTAACCTACAGTCAATTTATTGGGAAGTTCCTGATAAGACGATGAGTACCGTCCTACATATCGACACTGATCTTTTGGTCAAGACTAGAGAACTCTTCATAATAGGCCTTAAAAAGCTCATACGAGTGACTGACATCATCTGTAGCACACATTTCCCTAATACTGTGCATTGATAGCTGTGGTGCTCCAACGTCTACTGTTCGTATACCTACGCCACTCGCAAGAATGGGGCCGATTGTTGAACCACATGCCATGTCATTGCGGACCACAAAATCCTGCAAGTTGTAGTGAATATTTTTATCATTCGCAAACGATCATCATATTATAATCTTATTCCAACAAAAATGCAAGATTGCATGCTTTACAATTGCTAAGGTTGTAAAATGTTACATTTTTGGTCCCAAGAGGTGACCTTGTTGGTAGAGGCATGGGATCTCTAAGGTGTACTCTTTGGAGGTCCTAGGTTTGCTCTTTTGAAGTTTCCAAGTTCGAAACTCATAAGTGAACTTAAATATAAAATCTCTTGTTATATTCAGAATTCGGACCTTGTAAAGGGAACAACTGTCACTATAGTGAGGCAAAACTCCGATATCGAGTTGTGAAAAAAATGTTACACTTAGTAACTTCTACAAATTGTGTGAGGTCAAAAAATATACAGGGTAGTGATAAGAACTTCTACTTCTAGAAGTTTCCAACTTTTTCACATCCCTGATTTTCATTCCTCCTGAAGTCCCTAAACGGGGTCTCCTCTAAAAAACTTATTCTAAAACAACAACAAAAATCTGGTGCTGTAGTGAAAGAAAGAGTGGAAATATAACAGACCTGAACAGGAAGGTTATGGTTCACAGCCAATTCCCTGAATATGAACGATGTGATTGCATTAGTTGCATATCGCTGATTTGCATTGTTCTTGATGACCAACCCACCGTGCAACTTGGGCTGATGATTTTCTTCATGCTTGTCCTGAGATGAAAATTGGATATTACCAAAATAAACATTATAACCTACTGGAAACCACACAGCTAAACAGGATGACATACCATATAATTTGGGTGTAATGCATGCGCCATGTCAGCAGAGACCAGGAAGCTTCTCTGGATAGCTTTCTCAATCAGCTGAAGATAAACCAGAATGATGAAAGAACACAATTCAAATAACTGAGAATTTAAGCCCGAAGCAAAGTGTGGTGCAAGTGTATAAACCCACATGGAAATTAATTCTATGATGTAGCATTCAAGCATCTGTAAAAAATGCTAGAATTTTAAAGCCTAGAACCCAAAATTAAAGTCGAGCAACTATTGTTATTGCCACAATCACCTGAAACAAAAAATGAGAATAACAAACATCGAGAAATTAATACCGAGGAATCTGAGCTGAAAGAGTTTGTAATTCGTGATAATGCATTCAGCATTGCTGGAGAACCAGCTCCCTGGGCTGAATCAGATCCAACCTCCTCATGGTCGAACAAGGCCACCATTCTTACACCAGGCTCATTCTCAAGGCTAATTTCAGAAGATGTACTGTCAATCAGAGCCTGATTCATCATCATTGAAATAAAAGTACGTGGAGTTAGATTAATGAAGATGTACTGTCAATCAGCGCCTGATTCATCATCATTGAAATAAAAGTATGTGGAGTTAGAATAATGTCAAATGAAAATCTGCAAAAGTAATAGTAACTAATATGTGGTTTCAGGGTGGTTGCTTAAGCAGCCTCTGGCATAATACAAACCTTTAAAGAGCAAAATGACATGCATAAATTGTCGAGCCTTCCAGAGAAAATGAATTCTTTCTGGGCACCGCCAATCACACTTGGTTGCACGTCACAGGCTTGCAATTCAAAATCACATATATCATCTGGTTTACAGTCAAGTTGATCGGCAAGTAGCTACATGAGGCAAGGAAAAAAAATAAATCAAACGAGCACGGACTGATAAATCAAATCGGTATTCACTGTCCAACCCGAAACAAAAATCTTTGCTGTCTGATTTGTCTACCCGTAATAGAAGCGAGTGATGCTTTGAGATGCTAGGACTTGAATTCAAATCTGTTTTCTCTCCATCAGATTGTGCATCATTCTTGGCAACAACTTTATTTAGTTCCCCCTGTGAGCACTCATTTATTAGAGAGGAGAACGTTATATAGGATGAACAGCAGATAGAGTATTGCTACAAAAATTTCATACAAAATTTCAGTATTGATCCTATACATAAAATAGATCTCCAGTAAAGAAAACTCAAATCAATTAGGGCGTATTGAACTATTTGATCTCCCACGATTACTTAGTCGGGGGATCTCGCTATGCACATGAACATTTATGTAATTTCGTTTTATCTGTATTAAGATTTTACGAGAGTACACTATATAAACTTTTTTAGAACTCTAGTCCCATTTGATCAACATTCTTGTATTTGCTCTTATCTAATAAAGCAGTTTCTCTCATCTGCTGTGGACGTAGCTAACACATCATTAGTGAACCACCTAATGTATGCTCTTCTCCATGTTCTTTATAGTTTTCTTTCGATTATTGTATGTTTTCATAAAGAACGCTATATGGAGGATTTAAAAAATAATTAAAAACCACTTTTAAACTAAACTTTATGGACATTTTAGAGAAGAACTTATTTCACAAGGTAATTCAAGGAGGCCTTAAAAAACTGTGCTTAGGTAGGTTGCCAATTTATATTAGACAAGAACAAAAACCGCTTGCAGTACATCTGAATCTTCTTGGTTTGTTAGAGGTGTACAAAGGCATTGGCTAAGTAGTCTGAATTACTTTGCTAAGAGCCAACAACTCCTGTGCATAGTTCTATTCTAACTGCCTGACACTTAATAAACAAGTAGAAGCCTCTTTTACCTTGAATACAAAAATATAGTTGTCAAACTCGCAAGTCGAACAAATTACTATAAAAGATGGCATCCTTAGTCTAAGAGAACACATCAAGAAAATCACCTTAATACTTGTAGCCAAAACTGGTAGAAGATGGTTCTGTGTGTTCACCTTAAATCCATCCGTGCCCCTTTTTTCACAAGAAAAATAACATAGTATAATTAATGATAGAAACTACAGGTGAAACAAGCAAGAAATTCTTTTTCAGAGCACAATCCTGCCTCACACTAAAACAAGCAAGCCTGTAAATGACACCAGTGTAGATTAATCTCAATTGAGAAGGAAAACCTGTCCAAGTGGATTGCTAGTGTGGGGATCCTCATTATGGGATCCTCAACTCGAACAAGTCGATGAATATATGAAACAGAACCATTTTTCTCTTTCTTTATCATCACCCTTCCTGCAACAGTTAAATCACGGTCAAACCACGTGTGCCACAATCCACCCCCATATGTTTGAACACCAACTTCCAGGTATCCACCCTTTGTTACCTGCACAAGATTCAACGGCACAGTGTAGCAAGACATCGTGGGGAGTATCATATAAATTTATGATATATACAAATGAAAATGAGCGACTACCTTGGACACAGGCTTCAGTTTTAAACAAGGGCTGTCAGTATGCGCACCAACAATATGGAATCCATTCCCAGCAACATATCTAAATAACACATCATTACACATCAGCAAGAGAAAAAAAAAAAACTAAAAATATTCTCAAGCACGAATTGGTATATGGTAGATTTTTCCTCCACTTTAAGTCTAATAACGCTCTATCAAATATGATGCGGCACTCCCCATTACTACCAGTCGTAATTAGAAATACAGATTGAAAACTAGTTTCATATACTTCTAAGAATATAAAGAGCATTCGAATCAGAATTAAGAGCATAAACTTGATAGCCATACTTTTTTCCGATCGCGAAAGCAACAATAGTCGAATGGTTTCTGGTAAAGAAGTATTTCTTCCCAGCTTCTAATTTCCAGTCCTCTCTCTCAGATACTTGTTCATATCCGACGCTTCCGAGACGCTTCTTCGCCTCCTCTAGAACAATCCGAACAAATAGCATATTTCAAAAACGTGCATATCTTGGATAAAATGAAAATTCAAACAGCTAGATAAAAATCCAGCCAAGTAATTAAATAACATTTCCATTGAACATCAGTTAACAAATCCAAACGTCAATACCACTGCAAACAACAGGCTTAAAAAAACAGCAAGTTCACATCAGTATGATCGTTTTCTTCATTAAAAGAAACAAAAAGGAGGTAGTTTATGGGGGCGAATAAGAAGAGAATAACGAGATTCCAAAACTTCGGAGATGGATTTTCTCAGCTGGCAAAAAACAAGAACATGTTGATGTTCTGCGGGTGATAAGAACGGAGAAAGAAAGAAGACGAAGTAGGAGTTACCAACGGCATGGAAAGCAGTCGGCGAAGCGTTCAAGAACTCGATAAGATCAGCCACAACAGAACTGCTTTTACATTTTGCTTCGTTGGTGGCCGCCATGCCTATGATCTTGACTCCACAGCTCCACTTCACTTTGTCAAGTAGCGTTGGTTCCAACAAATGAACCGTAGGAAAATATACATCGTCCACTGACCAAATGCTTATGGGCCTGTTGGCCCACACAGTAAAGCCCATTTCGTGATTCTGTCCCTATTTCTAATGAGCCGGTAATTATGGGCCCGTAGCCTATACCTTTGCCCTTTTCTCCGTATTTACTATAAAAATAAATAAATAAATAAATATATATATATATATATAAATGTTTGTCACTTAAAAATTTTAATATTTTATTATAAATACTCATTCATAGAGTAAATTAAATTATAAATATCCATTAAAATCAATATTATAAAAAGTATTTAACTTATATTTGTTATATACTTTTTAAAATTAATTATATATAATTACTTTCTATATATGACTAATATTATATACTTCTTCCATGAATTGAAATAATATTAAACAATAAAATTATTGTGAATTCTATTTTGTTACTACGATTTTAATGATCAACAAATCTTATATTTTTATAATTTGCGAAAAAAGGAAAACAAAATTATTTTATTTATTTTAAGCCATTAAAAAAAAGAAAAAAAAGAAATGGTTTTGCTGACGCGAGAAGTGAGGGAAAATTTCAAAGTAGTATAAATTTTGTAGAAAGGTCAAACAG
>JBBMEG010000009.1:13545966-13574011 GCA_037832605.1 Cyclanthera cordifolia | reverse complement strand
ATATATATATTGAAACCTGAGAATGTATTACTGAGAAAAAAACAGACAACCTAAAGGCATCCCCGACCAAAGAAGATAACTACAAAAGCTTTTCCAATTATGAAAAAATTAATCATAGAGATTGGATGGTTACAAAAAAAAAAAAAAAGGAATACTGAATGATGCTTACAAAGCAAACTAAAGACAAACAGAGATATTCAATTATAATCGATCAAAGCTCTTTCACCTGTTCTTCATCCCACCATGACTCCCAGCTATTTTCTCCTTTAACTCCTACCCCTCCTTTGTAGAATAGCCAGCTAGTCCAATCATCAAAATCCTCCACAGTCCTGATCATTAAGTAAAATCAGAATGTCTATTTGTAAAAACCATATCATTATGTTTTTAAAAAAATTCAAGAACCATACAATTCTGATTAATATAACTTCAAAAAGGAATATATAATTATTTACTTTATAAATACATCTATGGTCTCACATACTTTTGCCACTCAAAACCAGATGGATTAAAGATATAAGGAGCAAAGAGCCACGAGATGACGAGGAACCAACTGCTGAGAGTAAGCAATACAAATGTACTTGCTCCTCCTTCGGAATACCCATAAGCAATGTAGACAATAAGAAGCAATGCCACCTCAAGTCTGAGAATTAAGCTCTTGTCATAATCTACACAATTTCAGTTGCAAGCAAAGAGCAGATTCCAAACAAAAACTAAGCAACAAATCTTAATTATTTTTTACTCACGCTTTGATAAAATGACTTCTTGAGTAGAGCCGATAATTTTCAGCAAATTTGATGTGCTGGACCACAAAACCTCTACCAGTTGCTCGATACTGTTGGAGAATTGTACAAGCACAAATATTTGAAGGCAAAAAGTAAATAACTTATAATTATTTTTACTTAGATTAGACAAATGGAACAAGACATGCCTTGGCACCACCATGGAGAATAGTTCTTCCAAAATAATGAGTTCTAGTTCCCAAAGAGAATGTAAAGAAGACCGAACACAACTGAAGCTGCATAGTTATGAAGCTGAAAACTGCCTGCAAATATCAAATAAATCAAAAAAAAACCTGAATACCATTGCAAGAAAACTCACAATGAATCTGGAGTAATAACTCAATTTAGCTATTTGTCAAAAGAGTTTCTATTTGATATACTACTGGCAGTCTGACGCACTGATCCATTAGAAAATCTTGGGTTTATTCTTTAACTCCGGAAGAAAGTTGGAGGATTTATGCATAGGAAAATTTACTAGAAGGGTCAATATAGACCATCACCATTAAGGAGATCTATGGTTCATTAAACACTTACTCAAGACTAGTGACGAATTAATGTCCCGTATTAATAGTAAAAACATCATTAATAGCTCCAACTCCCAAATTTTGGTGTTATTGTAAAGGTCGGCATACTTTAACCGATTGCTCCTGCATTATCTCGTCTCTCAAGAATTTGGTGCAAGTAGCTGAAAACCTAAGACCTTGCTTGGACATTTATTAGATAAGAATGAGGCTAATTCAAATTATATTGAGGCATCAAGATTAAAGGCAAAATCAGAGTTATCCTCACAATGAACAATGTAATTGATGGAAGATAGCAGCAGAAGAAATTTTTAGGGCAAACAAGATAAAATGAAATACAATACAATTGAGAAAAAATGACTTTCCTACCAACTAATAGCCAATAAAAGTCCAGCTTTATTAGTTCCAAGTCTCCAACAGTAATGGAATTTTGTTTCCTTTTCACATCTGGGAGAGTAATTTTACCTCCCCAGAAATTTCTACTTCTTAAACAATCATCTATTTCCATTCTTATTTATTAATTTTGATAAGAAACCACCTTCCGTTCTGTTATGTTTGGCAAAATTTTTCCGAAATCTCCCTAGTGAATAATTTTTCCCTTGTGAATAAGAAAAAACTTTTTTTTATCAAAAGAAATTATATATAAGGGAAAAAACCCTAATAAATTGTGGATTACCTTCAGCAGTCCAAGTTCAAGTATAAAACCCATTATCATGGGGACGGCAGTAAAAACTCCAATCTGAAACAGAAATTGGGCATTCAGTGCGGTATCCAATGCAGTGTTTCCCAGCATTTTTGCTCTTTTTGAGATTGCTTCATCAAGTCCAGCGAAGGCCTGAAAATTTTCAAGGCAAATTGATTTCTCTTCCATAACTAATCAAATCTTTGAACATACTATAGGAGGAAACTTAACAAGTTTTTCTTTTTGGGAGAAGAACTCAACAGGTCAGTATTGAGCACGAAGATACTCAATTGAGTAAAATTGTTGTCAAAATAAATTTATATTATCTCTTAAATGGATTAGTTCATATATAATTTTCTTTTTTAATTGTAAAATATGACTTATTTATAGAATAGGATTTCTCCTATTTAAAAAGGTGATTTATTGATTATTAGAATAAGAACCTAATTATATTCTCTCCAAAATCGACATAGTATTAGAGCCGAAATCCTTAATTTTTTTCTAAACCCTAACCACTACCCTTACAACAATCAGAACACTAGCGACCGCAATTAAATGGTGCAACCTACTTCCGATCGTTGTTTGTTCATGGGTGCAATACTTTAGTGGTTGTTTGAGAATTTTAGAAACTCAAATCGAAACCCTAGTAGTCGTCTCTAAAATGATGCATCCTACTTCCAGAGGTACAATATGTATTCCTTATCTCCCTACGTCAAAAGGAACCGCCAAATATATTAACCGAAGGACTTCCAAAGAAGTAATTCGACGAATCAATTGACAAACTAGATATGGAAGACATCTTTAAACCAACTCGAGGAGTGTTGAAATATTTGATATTATTTGATTTATATTCTCCCTTAAATGGATTATTCTATATGAATTTTCTTTTTTTATCGTAAAATATGCCTTGCTTATAATAGAATAGGTTTTCCCTATCTAAAGAGGGTGATTGTAAGGTTGTAAACGTCGATTATTAGAATAAGAAGTTAATCCTATTCTCTCCAAAATCAACAATTATGCCAAAAAGAAAGCACCAAAATATATAGATTGAAGGAACCATTTGTAACAATACTGAACAAAGTATTTTCTATCCCATGGGATCATGTATATTTATCCCACAGAATGAATATTCATAGATTTGTGACAAAATCACGACACGGATTGTGGAAAGCATCAATTACCAGATAGACCCGTCCATACAAGAATATATAAACCACAAGAACTGTCATCTGCATTAAATAAAAATAACTTCATAAGAAAAATCTCAAGATACTAGCAAAAATCAATTACACCGAATCATAATATTCTCCTAAGAGAAAAGAATTAGGCCATGGAAGCGAACCAACCATTGTGCATGCATAGTAACCAACAGTTGTGAAATAAAACGAGAGCATTCTGAAGAAATCAAAAAGTTGCCCAAGCCTGTAAATATCTCTGCTAAGAACTTGCTCTCCATTCCCACCTGCTACTTTCCCTTCAAACAGGGCAATTTGGTTTAACCCAACATCTCTTCCTTTTCCAACCTGAAGAGAATAATCGTTCATAAAAAATACGAAGTTCAACTGAAATGGATGGATGTGCAGAATGATATCAAACCTGAATGTACTCATGGTGTGTAATGTTACCCTGCCTCAAAGTGGAGTTGAAACCTGTTACCACCGAGTAAATAAGTAAATATGGATATAAAATAAGCTTGAGATGATCTGCCGTTAATAAATTAATACTATAAAAAACTCAATAATATTTCATGATAAATTACCTGCATATATATCTTCACTAATGTTGATCACACGCGAAGCCTTGCTAATGCCACCTCGAGTTATATGAAATATACGGTCAAACACATCAGGATGCCCATAATGCATTCGAACTCTGAAAAGTTTTGATGAACATAATTGATTTAACACGAGTACAAAAGTTTTGACAGGCTGACAGCTAGTTGAGTTGGACTTCTCAGAAAATAAAGCAACATTCTTCTCAGAAAATAAAGCAACACCTCTGTGCCTAATGCATTAAATAAATAATAACACAATTATCTAGCATTAAATCGTCAACTTAAAGTGCCTTAATAATAATTCTATTTTTTTAAAGCAGGTAGGGATAATTGGATGGTCAACACCCTCCGCAAGGTGATAGACAAATCACAAGAAGCACTAGAATAATGATTTCCTCCAATAAAATTCCTTTCATGGAGAGTTGCACAATTTTTTAACAAGAAACATAGCTTTTCATTGAAATAATGAAAAGAGAATAAATTTACAAAATTACAAACCCCACAAAGGGAGAGAAGAAAGCGTAAACAGAATTAAAATTACAATGAAAGATAAATGCATGCCAATTAAGAGATAAATCCTGAATAGTAAAGATTACATAATGCTTAGAAAAGGAACAGGAAGAAGCTTTGAGATGAGTAGAAGAAAACTGATCAACCCAAGTAAGGTAACCCTACAATGCTTTGACATGGATTTTGGAATGTAACCTTTGTCATATCATATCGACATTTTATAAATCAATCATGAACGGATCGTGACAACTCACTTGAGTGGACTTGCCAAAACACGTTGACCCAAGGTTACAAAGCTGGTTTCCTGATTGGACATGAACCATGCTAATGAAGAGACACTGCATAAACACATCGAACAAAATATGCTTAAAAGACATTAGGACAGGGAAAGGCTGTCATTGCCAAAGCCTCAAAATAATTAAACAAACCTTCCAGTAAATACATGCTCTCTCACGCCTAAGATGGTAGGAGGCCGTAGTCCATGTTTTCCATGAAATTCCTCCAGAAGATTTCTCACTTTCATTGCCTCTTCAAGATAGTTGTCCTACATAAACCAATAACATTATGCAAAAGTATTATTGTATGTGCATATGCAATAACTCGAACAACACATTACTGTGAAGTAGGAATGTGCCATGTTAACAATGCAAAATAAGAACAAGGCACCCAGAAGGTCAAAGGAATGACGACTTTTCCTATAAGAATGTGGCACAATCCAAAAATGTCTTATGCAAAATTCTGAGTTTAAATTGTATGTTAGCCTATCCTTTGAAACCAGTTGCTCAAAAACATTCCCTCACATGAACTACTATTTTAAATTAATAAAAGTAATTGCTTTAGTTTGTGCGGAGAGAGGAATTATACGCACTTGGTTCATGTCAATAGTTTGAACAGCATCTCCACGAGTGAAAACAATAGCATGGTTTTGGTTTTCAGGCTTCCCTTCTCCTAGCTTTGGTTCTCCAGGAAGTTTGATCGAATATACTTCCTATGCATTTATAAAAAGACATAATAAAAAATCAAAACCCCTTGCTATCTGAAAAAGAACTTCTGCAGAAAGAAAGACCAGACTCTCAGCACAGATGAATGGCCATAAATCAACTTCTGTTACATAAAAAGAAGGAAAACCGATGCAATATCAATAACTTCAACATAATTTTTAATGTTGCTAAACAAAATATCTTGCTACATAGAAAATGCATTAACCTGAAGCTAACAGAGATTCATAGTTAGGTGGTGTTTTTTTGTAGAGAAAAAAGAAAGAGTGGCCAACTGTACATACCAGCCTAAGGGCATATCCTGGTAGTAAGGGCATAAGGGTCTTCAGTCAAAAAGGTGTTAGGGTAGTTAATTATAAATCAAATGAGAGGGAGTGAGAGAGAGGAAGCGAACATTATTGTGGTATTGTGGTCTTGGGTTAGCACACTCAAGAGGGAGGTTCCAAGTACCTTATACTCGGCTTATCTTGTATGTTGTTTTACTATTCGTTGTTCATAATATTATATTGTCACTGAATAACGTTTCACTATCGATATATCAGTGCACTTATCTATCTATTGTCTTCTTTGGGAGATTCTATGTTTAACATGTCATTGTAAAGATTGGAATCCATACACCGACAAATGAATTAATACAGGATTAAGTCATGTATGCAAAGTATTCTGACAAAAAAGAAAAAAAAATCCAAGTCCATAGTTCATTAAACATTTGATTGGCAACAAGTTTTCTTGACATCATCCAAAAGATTAGCCTTAATATAGCTATTCACTACTCAGAGTGCAGGCCCATACTTTTAAACAAGTAGATAACACGTGTCAGGCATTTTACAAATTTTTAACTTAGTGAAGGGACCAAACGTGTAATTTCCCTATTAAAAAGAAAAAGGTTGATGTAGTTCCTTAACCTACTCCAAGCTTGAAATCAGAATATTTTCCCCTTTTGTATAGCTTCCTATGTATAAAGTATGGTATACTTATTATTTTCCTTTATAACAATCAAAGCTTTCATTGAAAGAAAAAGAAAAAGAGCATACAAAAATGCCCAAACGACCAAGGGAGGCACACTACAAAAAGAGCCTCCAAATTTGTAAAGCATGGTATACTTGTACCATATCAGTAGCAATAAGAAATTGCAAATCAAACGCACTTTCTATGGAAGCAAATTCTTCCATGGACATTGAAACAACTCAAACTGAGTCAACAAAGAAGACGTCAACCTGATCTTTTCCATTTACATCAGCTTTCACAAGCTTTGAATAAAATTCCTTTACGGCCTTCCCATCAGATCCAACAATATCTTCCACGTGAATGAAAGCAACACGAAGTCCCTCATTTCTTGCAATAAGATAGACAAGAGCATTTATAATTTAGTTTAGCGAAGCAAGAATTAATTTAGTTTAACGAATCAAGAATTCACATCTTTGCGAGGTGGGGTGGCTACAAGAAAAATTCCACTGTTTCTCTAAGCATACAAATGCAATGAGAAAGAAAACATGGGGTAGGACAATTCAAATAGAAGACTCATGTGGCAAGCAAAAAATTAAACGTAATTCACAAGCATTTAGTAAATTTCTAAATCAAGAGATGTCTTTCTAAATCTTGAGGAAAAAGATAGAAAGATGCTTCTCTTTCACAAATGACAAAGGTAACAAAAGGCGCAACGAGACATGCACCTTGATTTAAAGCCCTCACCTTGCCTTCAAGGTGCAACAACCCAAGGTCGCCACACCTTTTGCCTTAGGAGCGCGCCTTGAGTTTATTTGAAAATGCTCTCATACACATGAACATGCTCCATAATCACAGTGGATGTGGCCAATACTTCTTTTTGTCAGAAATAAATTCCACTTTACTAATATAGAAAACCGTGAACACCTATTTGATGCACCTAATATATTGTAGCTACCGGATCTAAAACATTACATCATCTTTTAAGATTATAGTTTCTCTACTATCCTCTCTAATTGGAGTGGTCTGTTGTAATTGCACTATAGGCTCTCTTTAATTACATATTATAATAAAATGGTTTCGTATCCAAAAATAATTTAAGGGGAATATAATGTTCACAGAAAAAATATAGAATATTGTACCTCTGCAGCAAAAGAGCAATATCAGTAGCCTCAGGAGCTTTTCTCTGCTTTTGTTGCCCATATATTTGACAGGAAACAACATAGGTAAACTTCAAGTCTGCTTGTGCCCTTGATTCTCGAGATAACTCAAACCCTTGACTTTTGGGAAAGTTGGTTTGAGAATAATCATCTGCTAGTTTTAAAAAGCATGTAAGGAACCATAATCTTACAATAAATTGGGTACACTAACAAAATACTCTATAAGCTAAAATACCTCCAAATGATCTCTTCTCTAGATAGCTCTGAAGCATTAAAGCTCTCCTGTAGTACATCATACCACGAACTATGCATGTTCACAAGAAGCACAATCACGAGTGTATACCAAAGCAATTGATAATAATCATCTAAACAAACATGCAACTGAGGAGAAATGCAAAAATAGATGATAAAAACATTAAGTAGACAAAAATCTAACCTGTTCGAGCTAGAGTCTGTCCTCGATATGAAACCCAAAATCGAAGCTCCAAGGCATCACTTGGACTTTTTTGAAGCTCAGCTTCCCCCGTGGCAGGACCTCGACCAATTCGTTCCAAAAAGTTCTCCCATTCATCTAAAATACAAAGCATGTCTTGTCAAATGACAAAAAATGGTGAGCGATAGTGGAAAGGGGGTGGATAAAAATCTTGGAATTTTTTAATGGTCAATGGCACTCTCTTGCAATATTCTTTACCTCCAATCTTCTGTTGTGGTCGGTCATCCTTTCAAAGGCATAAAGAAGATACTCTCAATTGCAATTGTTCATGGTCTCTTAAGGGATATTTTCTTTCTTTTTGATCATTTGTTGGATAATGTTCTTACTAATGTTTTTATGGAGTGCAAACCCATGGGGACTTTTTAGTTCATCCCTCGAGTTGTTTTCTTTCTTTTTGATCATTTGTTGGAGAGAAACCAAAGAGTCTTTTTAATCATTACTCATTGGGCTTACTGCTAGTGTATGTGGTTAGAGAGAAACCAAAGAGTCTTCCAAGACAAGTCCACACTCGAAAACAGATTCATCAATTGGTGGTGTCTTGGTGTAAAATTTCTCCTCTATTTTCTTATTACAGTTACGATACACTTCTAACTAGTTGGAGTTCACTTTAGTAATGGTCTTATCTAAGTTTTCTCAATGTAATTTCATATTTATAATGAAATTGTTTCTTATCTAAAAAAAAGGCTTATCCCAATAGGTGTATTCCCTTCATTCTTCAATGAAACTATTTCTTATTCAAAAAAAGACAACAAATTAAAAAAAGATGGTTTGTTTTGTCTTTCATTGGTTCATCTTAGAAAGTTTAGAGAGACCGGGTGAGTTTTGGTTGGTATAATTAAATCTACCACGACCCATCAACTTAAACTTTTGAATTGATTGGTGGTTTAACAGAATTCAACATGATATCAGAATAGGAGGTCCTGAGTTTGAGTCCATGGCAAGTCGTTTCCTCAATTAAATTGAATATCAATTGTAGGGCGACTCTCAAATTTCTAAGCCCAGAGTGTTGGTTGATATAATTAAATTTATCCCAACATATCAGCTTAAGCTTTTAGGTTGATTAGTGGTTAACATAATTCAACAGATGAGATCCAATGTAAATTACTTCTTTGTTTCCTTTACTAGAGAGAATAATTCATAGCATTATCTCCATTCTTTCTCATCACACATTAGGAGAGAAACTACCAAGGAAATGGGGCACTTAGGTAGAACAAGGGAGGAAGGCATGATGTCAGGCTGTGAAGAATAGGGAATTGATGAAAACGGAAGGAAAAGGGAGGCTAGAATACAAAAAGAGAGAATAGAGAAAAAAGAAGGTTATTGCTAAGATATTTGAGTGGAGATATGAGGAGAATATTCATCCAAAAATAGAGGTAGGAATGGTTGGTTCCTTGATAAAGTTGAAGGGAGGGTTGGATAGGTGCTATCACAAGTAGAATAAGCAGTGATCAATTCTATTAGGAATAGGATAAGAATGGCTATAAATATGAGAGGGGAGGGAAGTAAGAATGATTGAGAAGTGTTGTGAAGTATTGAGATAGAAGTAGGATAAAATTACTAGGCTATAAATAAGAGAGGAAAGAGAGGTAAAGATATATTGAGAAGTATTGAGATAGTAGTATATAGGGCTTAAGAGTGATCTCAAGATAGGGAGGGTCCAAGTACCTCGAGCACTTAAGTTATCTTGTATATTTATTATTTTTATATTAGTCTATATTAGGTTCTTATAAGTTTCTTAGGCTTCCTTTTCGGGTTTTTCTTTCCAAAATTTATTGGATTTGGTGGGGTCTTTTTAATTTATTTTTTATTTTTTCCTTCTCTTTCTCTATCAGTAAAATGGTATCTTTTGAGTGCCAGTCTTTTTTTTTAAAGAAAGAGTGTCAGTCTCTTATAATTCTATCAATGATCTTTTTTGTGTCTTGTTAAAAAAAGAAAAGAAGTACTGGAGGCTTTATAAAATGACACATTTTTATAGAAGTCCTAGCACCTAAGTTAAAGAGTCTAGAAAACTAGATAAAATAAATCTACGATCTACAGGTATTCGAAACTCTGGCGATGGTATTAGAAGTTATGTAAATTAGCCAATTCTCAATGAGCGCCACTTAATGTTTCACATTCTATCAAGGACAAAAAAATTGGACAACAACAGTAAAATGACAACTATTGACAGTTCACTTTAAGGTTGTTTTACAAAATAGTATTTTCCACACATAAATATGGTACCTGGAAAAATCTTCTGAAGATAGAAAAGAATAGATATGCCATCCTCGTTTTCCATCCGTATTTCAGAGGAACTATAAAGCACAGTTTCACTGTAATATGGAGTAAAGACGCTGTTGCCCAAACACAAAATAGCATATAAGTTACATGACATTGGAAACCCAGCTTGTTTGAGCAATCAACTTTTTCAAACCTGAATGGCACCATTTCACTGACAGGTTTTGCCGAAGGCATGTCCATAAATAATGAGTTTGTAAAAAATTGTAGTCTTCTTCTAGCTTCAAGATTTTTTGGAATGTTAACGGCAGAATCCTTCACTGTCAGAAGTAAATGCAGACGCTTCACTAGCTCTTTCTGTGACCAGGAGTAATAGAATGTTATAAGAAAATAACAAAAGTTAGTTGATATAATTAAATTTACAACAATCTATCAACTTAAGCTTTTAGGTTGATTGGTGATTGACATAATTCTACATGATAACAGAGCAGGAGGTCTTGAGTTCGAACTCTTGTTGTGTCGTTTTATCCCCATTTAAAATTAATTCCAGTGGTAGGACATTTGTAAAAATTTCTAAGTCCACGAGTAAGGGAGAATGTTAGTTGATATAACTAAATTTACCCCAACTTATCAACTTAAGCTTTTAGGTTGATTGGTGATTTAAACTACAAAGAAAAAAAGAAAAAGAGAGAATAGAAGATTTCAAGAATGACATCCATGTCTAAAAGTCATAGTACATGGAGAAGTTTACAGATTTTCAAAACTGAAAATTTATGAGAATGAATTGTGTTTTACTCATGCGTACAATTTCTACATCCTTGGGCCATTCGATCCGAGAAAAAAGGCGACCTTCATTTCTTGCCCTCAACAAGATATTCCATGTATCAAGCTGCTCCCTAGAGCATTCAAAGTAAAGAACATGAGCACATTAACCATTGCCTAACCAAGTAAACTTGCTCTAGGAATTATACCTCAAATCTGATGAAAGCAGGTCATGCGTAACCACCTCATAAAGTTCATATACAGCTTTTGCAGCACCTTTAGCAAGTTCAGGAGTTTCTTTTCGAGTCTGTCACAAAGAGCTTTACAGTTTACTTGAAATAAAAATAAACAAATACATACAAAAATAAAGAAAAAAATAATAACAACAGAACACTCCAGAGAATCTTAAGTATGAGGTACCAAATTGACATCAAAATTAACCATAGATGCTAAAGAAAAATAGGTGACAGAACTCATACCAAAAGGCCAGTAAGTGCAGTAAACTTTTGTAACACAATTGGAATCTTCTTAAGGTTCAATGTTATGACCAGTGAACCCTCTAAAATACTGTTGGAGATCTCTCGAAAAATCCTTTCAACCCTACATAAACCAGTTAAAGCATGAAATTAGATTACAATAAAAGAAGAATATATATCATTCAGAAGTTTTAGATCCCAAAAGATAAAAGTAACAGCAAAATAATACCAAAGTCTCCCTTCACCATCTGCAAGGGAATATAAAATTTTTTCAACACTGTAGTAGCATTCTTGAACTGCATATGCCATATACTCATCCCGGTATATTCTGTTCCATAGATCTTTCTGCGTATCTTTGCAATCCAAAGCGAAATCAACAGCCAAGAATATCTACAAAAAAGTCAAAATTTGATGAGGCCTTTGAATACACCTTCATAATCCGAAAGTTGAGTATCCTTGACTAAATATGAAAGCCAGATGCACCTTACTACTTAATAGAAACAAAGGCCATTGTACCAATCTGAGACTCCCTGTGTTGCTAGGAATAGAGAGCAGGTCCATCTCCCTGAGTATAATGTTAATAGTATAATTGATGGCACTTAAATGACAAAGCTGGACAACAAATATCTTTGTATATAGTATAAAAACAAAATAAAAGATATACACAAGCCTAAAAGTATTGCAAACAAATCTTCTTTTTTTTCGTTTTCAATAAATACTGCTTCTGCCATACCTATTGCTAATAAAATCTTCCTCGCGTAAACTTTTAATGATCTCGTTCCAAAATGGAGAAAAGGTTGCCGCATAGGTCTTATTCATATCCTGAGAGTCCTACAAAAGCCCAATAAGTAATCATAAAAAAGGACTGGAAAATCTTCACAAACACATGACAGACAGATTATAAAACTGTGTAAAGTATGCCTATATGTCTTCTTTTTCTTTCTCCTTTTGAAGGTTGTCTCTTTGAGCATTTTTTTGTATATTTTATTACCTAAATAAAAAGCTTGTTTCTTGTTAAAAAAGTATATAGTTATCTATGTATGCATGTTACAGAGAAAGCATCATTTAAAAATCAATTGAGTGTCCAAGTCAAATTGAGCATAATAAGTACTTTTATTTCTTAACAAGAAGCAACTTGGAATAAGAGTTCAGTTTTCAGTTCAAATTAGTTCGTCTTCAAGGGTTGGTTGTCGCTTTTGAAGAAAAATGGTTTCAAGAAGAACTAGTAAATGGTCTCTTCTCGGTTTTTTAAGCTTCTTGTCTCATGGACTGGACTCTTCTTTGGAGCTCTCTTCCAAAGTCTCTCAGTGGAATCTTTAAGTTTAATGAAAATGTCAAAGTGTTACATCAAAATCAATCGAATATCGATAAGGGTCAATTAAAGAGCAAAACCCAAAGGTAAATTAGTAAATTACAAGCTCATTGTATTGAAATACAATGAAACAAAATGGGTGTTGTTTGAGTTTGTATGCCGAAGTCAACGTAGCCAAGATAAGCCTATGTAAAAACCAGAAAAATATTGCTTGTGTGCCAAGAAACAATTCTGTCAGTATGGCCAAAGATAGGAGAAGACCAAAGCTGGTAGAGATCAAAAGATGTACAGTGTGAGCGACACAATTTGAAGAGAAGATGAAACCCGACAATGATAGGCAAAAAATCCATTGATATACCTACCACAATTGTAGAACTTGTCAACTCAAAGCTCGATGAAGATAGATATGGTGATCCAATGATGGAGGGAGTCATGCAAAAATAGGCCTGACGCCTATGTTTCCAAACTCTTTTAGTTTCAACCTATTTTCTATTATTAACAATTAGGGTGTCAGAGTTAGTATATTAGGTTTGGGATTTGAATTAAGATAAGAGTTTAGGAGGTAAACTCTATATAAAGGCATTACTTCTAATAATAAAAGTATGACGACGTATCAGTCTCAATATTGTTTACGTGGTATCAGAGCATTAGGATTCTTTTGGCGTTTACGCTATTCCTAGTGGGACTAAGGTTTTGATTCTTTTGGGGGTTTACGCTATTCCTAGTGGAAATAGGATTTGGAGTTTTGGGTCATTTTCTTGACAATACCTGCCTAGGAAGAAATGATGTCGTTCGAGAAGAAGAATCGTCGTTGCCGATTGCAAGAAAACATAATTCTTTTTCTTATTTTTGGAAATTGCAGTTTACCCGACAGCACTGCCACTCGTCGAAAAACGTCAATTTCATCAGCTTATTGACGTTTGTTCTCGACTCAGAAGCACCACTTGGTTGCCAAGAGTTATGTTCAAACTTAAGAAGTTGATTATAGTGATACTTTCTCTCTGATTGCTAAGATAACGCTAATTCAACTATTCATTTCTATGGTGCAACTTGAAAAGGTTTATATGGAGCAACCACCTTGGTTTGTTGCTCGGGGGGAGGGAGGGGAATACCAAGATGTGTAGGCTTCGAAAATTATTGTATGATTTGAAACAGAGCTCTCGAGCATGGTTTGGCAAGTTTAGTCAGGCACTAAGTTCAAAATGGGAAAGTGCTCGTCTGATCATTCTGTAATTTATCGACAATCTGAACAAGGTAAATTTTTGCTAGTAGTATATGTTGATGATAGAGTAATTACTGGGGATGATGTTCCCGGTATGACCTCGTTGAAATCCTTCCTTCATGGGAAGTTTTGTACTAAGGATGTAGAAACTCTCAAATATTTCTTAGGTATTAAAGTTATGAGGAGCAAGACTCAACGAAAATATGTCGTAGATTTGTTCACAAAAACAGGAAAGTTAGTTGTGAAACCGTGCAGCACGCAAATAGTTTCGAATTAGAAACATGTTAAATAAGGAAAAACTTTTTCAGATCCTAAGCGGTATAGAAGATTGGTTGAAAAATTAAATTACTTAATTGTCACAAGACCAGATATATCGTATTCAGTTAACATACTGAGTTAGCTTATGTCGACTCCTAAAGTGGATCATTGGCAGTTGCGGAACAAATTCTGGGTTATTTAAAGTCTGCACCGGGTAAAGAAGTATTGTGTGAAAATCATGGACATGTTTTTTTTTGAAAATATCACAAAACTTCTCATTAAAAATAAGAAGGAAATACAGTGAGATAACAAACCGAAGGGAAGAAAAAATATTACAAAAGAGACCGCCATAAAAGACCACAAATAGCTACAAAAGAAAACAGCTAAAAGCCAAAGCTAGTGCACATCATTGGTAGGAATTCAGATTCGTAGCTATGTCTTGCACCGAGATGGATCTGAACTCACTGAACAGAGAGCTCCAATGGTAGGCATTAAGCAATGCTCGCTCGAATTTGACCTCCCAAGTAGTTGAGCAATTTCCAAAAATCCGTTGATTAAGCTCCCACCATAGCTCGTATAGAAGTGATTTCAAAGCGTTGGCCCCACAATATTCTGACCTTTTTTGACATTCTAGGACCGTTAATGAGGTTGATGACATTCTCGATATGAATATTGAGTGTTTTTCAGATGTCCGACTGGGCAGGGTTTAAGGAAGATAGGAGGTCAACTTCGAGATACCGTATCTTTGTTGGAGGCAATCTAGTATCGTGGAAGAGTAAAAAGCAAAATGTAGTATCCCGCTCTAGTGTTGAGTTCGAATACAGAGCATAGCTCAAACAACATGCAAAGTTGTGTGGTTGATCCAATTCCTAGACAAAATTGGAGCAAAAGACTATTATGCCTACAAAGTTATGATGTGATAATCAAGCAGCTATACATATTGCCTTAAATTTAGTATTTCATGAAAGAACCAAGCATAACGAAGTAGAATTGTCATTTTGTTCGGGAGAAGATACAACAAGGTTTGATCTCAACAGGATATGTGAAGACATGAGAGCAATTAGGTGGTTCCTCACCAAAGCATTTGGAGCATGAATAAGCCACCTCTGTAACAAGCTGATCATTAAAGACATTTTCTTTAGCTTGAGGGGAACATTAGAGTTAGTATATTAGGTTTAAAATTAGGATTAGGTTTAGG
The DNA here is from genome assembly GCA_037832605.1 of Cyclanthera cordifolia. Classification (NCBI taxonomy): domain Eukaryota; kingdom Viridiplantae; phylum Streptophyta; class Magnoliopsida; order Cucurbitales; family Cucurbitaceae; genus Cyclanthera; species Cyclanthera cordifolia. The sequence goes on along the minus strand of JBBMEG010000009.1, from coordinate 13,558,704 downwards.
ATATAAACTCTATATAAAGGCATTACTTCTAATAATAAAAGTACGACGACTTTAAAGTCTCAATATTGTTTACCTAGGGAGCCTTAATTACCTTGAAACGTGTTTAGGATACAGTACCTTACTACCTCAACTTCCTAAATCCTTATTTGTACCGAGACTTTTTGGAACATATATGTTCCTTCATACTTACAAAAATGCTTGGCATGCTAGCACTCACATGCCATTACATCTAACGAATCCACACAAACTAAATTGATTGCCATGTGAAATCCAACTATTTCATGTAAGTTCATGTATGGTGTCCAAAATGATGTATCATAAAACCAAATAAATAAAAAATAACCATAATGACTTTGCAAACATACCTGAGATGCTTGTTCGTCAGGTAGCAAACTGTCCAAATTTTGAACAAAACAAATGTCATACAAGGGTAAAAAAATATGAGGAAGACATAGAAAGTCATCCTATAAAATAGTAATAAACAAATATCTAAACTATACTACAGTCAATCATTTTGAAAAAATCACAAACTTCTCATTAAGAAAATGAAAAGGAAATACATCAAGATAACAAGCCCCAACGAAAGAACAAACAAGAAATAAAATTGTCTTCACTGGAAGAAGAGAGATAAGCAAAACAGAGAACAAAGACAGCAAAAAAAACTTATAAAAAATCTTGTTGAAATACATTCATATAAAACAATTTTAGCTCAACCATTTTAGAGCACAGTCAATTAAGAAACACCGTCAACCATTTTAGCTCCAGAATTTGATATACATTCATATAAAACTGCCCCATCATGAGACCCTCGACTATCTAGCCAGACGGGGTTGGGACTAGGGTTACTTGCAAGCAACGGTATGTCAGATCTTAAATCATGCTTATGCTTTCCTCATTTTACGTGAATACAATGAATTAATAGAGAATTTCTTGTACAGTTTGCCACCTGACGAACAAGCATGATTTGTAACAGATAATGTCCAATAGCAGAAGCCCAATGGAAGAAGTTGTCACCTAAACAAAGTACCTTTTTGTCTTTGTATAGACAAGTTTCTCAACAAATGCTTTTGGAAAGCTCTCAAAACGTTTGTGCATCATTTCAAGTGAACGTATCTGCAACAAATTGATGGGAAATCAATCATTGAAGTCAAAATATGCACTTGAATTTAAATAGAAATAGAGAATATGTGACGAGAAGTGCTAACTCTACATACCAAACTTTGTGACAGATAAAAACATATATTATACTTCCAATGCAAGACTTAAAGAATGAAGGACCAAACTGCTGCAGAACTATTATGAATAATTACAATGCTGAAAATACATAAAATAAATATATATTATTACCTCGCCCAAACGAGCCCGAGCACCCTTTACACCACCAATGACAGCTGACAAGAGAGTGTACCATATGTAAATGTCCAAGAGATAGAGCTGTAACATCCAAAATTGAAAATTGAATGTAGACAATTATTTTTTATCCAACATTGATAACTTTAGTAGAAAATCAGCATCATTCCTTCAAGATGAAATGGTAAAGATGAAAACAAAATGTTAAATACTCACGGCAACAACAGGAGCCCATAAGCTAACTATCGTCGATAAATTATTATTGTCTGTCAAAATGAAAAATTATGCATTAATTAGTACAATACAGTTTCAGACAAACTAGTTCTGAAATAAGCACCATATAATAGGTGGTCATTAACTTACATAAAAAAATCTACATGGAATCTATAACAAGCACGAGGAAAAATAAAAATCACATTTCATCATTCTAAAACAAGAAGGCATGAAAAAATCTTGTCTGTGTATGATAATTAAATATATCACCATTTATTTTGAAATTTGTGTGTTTAGGTCAACTTTGTGCTTCTCGACTATTCTCACATGACAACCAGTCAACCACCTAACCCTCCTATATTTGATTGTCAAGGTAACTTGTAGGAAATTAATTCCTAAGTGGGTGGTCGTCGTGAATTAAACTCATAAGTTCATAACTTTAAACCCTCCTATATTTCATTGTTATGGTAATTCGTAGGAAATTAATTCCTAGGCTAGGTAGGTCGTCATCATGAATTAAACTCATAACCTTTAAGCACTTTATGATTTACAATTTTATTTTATTTGTTTTGGATAAGATCTTTTTCATCGATTCATGAAATTACAATATAGGATATAGATTACAAAAGATCAAATAATGGATCTCTAAGTAAACAGTCGTCGCTAAATGAATGAAAAGGAGGAATAAGTTTACACAAAGATATAACATGAAGTGTGACGGTGTAAGAAAAGCAGCTATAAGACGATGTTTTATCTAGAAAGATCCTCTTGTTACATTCGATCCATGTGAACCACCAATTTGCCCTAATAAATGCTACCACACTATCTTTTCATTTTGAAATGGATGGCTAAAGATAGCAATAGTTATGAGAGATTTTGTATATCTGGGGAGAACCATGGGCCATTCAAGCTTGTTTCTGATGTAGTTCCAAAAGATAGTAGCAAACGTGCAACTTAGAAAATATTGATTAATCGTTTCTGATTCAGTCGGACACATAGCATACGATTGTGGGGAGATAGTACAAAGGGGGGCATCTCTAAAGGTTATTATTTGTTATTATCTTTTGTTCCCATTTAGTTCTTTCACTTGTTCTTCCCTTCGGGGTTTGTTATCTTATTGTACTCCTTTTCTATCTTTTAATGAGAAGTTTGTGATCTTTTCCAAAAAAAAAAGTACATCGAACACTTGGGTTATCTTGTATCTTTTTATATTATAATATACATATTAGGTTCTTATCACATTTTCTTTCCTTTTTTAGCTCTCTTTTTTGAAAGAGAAACAAACATTTCATTAGGAATATGAAAAGAAACGAAGATTGGGATACAAAATAAAGAAAAAAAACTGTACTAGGCGAATGACAACAAAATAAAAATAGAAACCAAAACTGGTGAAAAATGGAAACATAAAATTCAAAAAAAAGATCTTTAATGAGGCTGAAATATTCTGAAAAGGGGACTGAGACTGAAGAGAGCTCTGATTCAATAACAACAGAGCAAATAGGACCAGCAAAAAGAAATTACTACTAAAGGGCTTTTTTTGTTCGTGTATGTTTGCACATGTACTTTCATTTCCATCATCCAATGAAAGTACAATATTAAAGAGAAAGGCCTGCCTCAATTCGAATAAGGTCATGCATATAATTTATAATATCAAATAGTATGGTTGAAACGAAAGACAGAAGAGAGCTCTGATTCAAGAACAACAAAGCAAATAGAACCAGCAAAAAGAAATTACTACTAAAGGGCTTTTTTTAGTTCTTGTGTATGTTTGCACGTGTACTTTCATTTCCATCCAATGAAAGTACAATATTAAAGAGAAAAAGCCTACCTCAATTCAAAAAAGGACATGCATATAATTTATAATATCAAATGGTATGGTTGAAATGAAAGGTTTTGCTTCTTATTAAAAAAATTATAGCAACTCAACTGCAAATGATCAGTTACTTCAAAGGATACCCAATCTTTGATTTTAATCCCCCCGCCCACATACCCTTTGTCAAAATGAAAATAGTATGGTTGAACTTACTCTTCGAAATGAAAGAATGCCACGAATATTCAAGAGATGGAAGGTTGACAATGATAGTGGTTGGTTGGACAAGTGGTTTAATCTGCATTAAAACGTCATTATCTACTATCAACTAAATCATAGTCATCAAAATGGCATATTCAGACACATGAATTTGAAGAAAACTTCGCTGTTTAAATAAATTACCTGGAGAAAGTAAGCAAAAATGAATTTACAAATCAAGAGAATCAACCAAAAGGCAACATATCTGCAGTAGAAAATATCAAAAGATGGCAATTATTATAAAATCACGAGGGCCTTGCAAGGAAATAAAAGCTCTTGCCCAATTTAGTGCCAGAAAAACGCAAAAGCCAATGAAGATTTGCATTCGTTAACAAAATAAATAGTAATTAGTCGGCCACTCAACTGTTTATATGAATAGGTCTCATCAAAGGTTACGTTAGGTTATTTTGCGAGGATCGATACGGTGAATTCTTGTTTAGGCGAAGAATGGGAGAGTGATCGGGAAAAACAAAATCTCCGCAAGCTTAACGAGGACGAGGACAAAGAATGTATTCCATATCCTCGTTTCCTCGATCCCACCCCCATTAACATTATTTTTAAATTTTATTTTTAAAAAATAAACTTTTTTCTCTTTTATAAAAATTTAATCTTTATCTATATTTTTTGTTCGTAGAAAGATTTAGTTAAATGTACATTTTCATTAATAATCAACTATCTAATTGAAAATTATGAATACTTTTCGATGAAAAGTCAACTATTTGAAAATATTATCAAAAAGATTAATTGTAAAAATTAAGATTAGAAAAAGAGAAAAAAAAAATTAAATGGTGAAAAATTTCTAACGGGGAACCCGATCTCCGCCAATTCTATGCGGGGAATTCCCGTACCGATCCCCACAAATAAAATGGTGAATTTTGAGGGGACAGGAATTTATTTTGGTGGTGGGGATGGGGACAGAGAAGCCATTCCCTCCGTCCCCGCCGCGTGGAATCTCTACTGAAGGCTGGAGAATAGTTCAGCGATATCTTCAAAAAAGCATTGAATAGAGCATGGATAGATTATCTCTCAAACAAGTTGGTTATGATTTACATATATGACCAAACTTGAGGGAAAGTGTTGGAGTTTAATATAAGGCGTTTTTATTAATATTTTGATTATAGCGCCTTTTATCATATCTTTTAACATGTACACAACTGGGACAACCATATATGTTGTATATAAATACTCCACTATTGTATAGAATAAAACAGATTGGTTCTCTCACCTTAACTTTAACACTAAGAATAGACTATAACAAAAAACATTTTAATACATGCAAAATAAAATTGGAAGATAAAAAAAACACATGCACCAAAAAAGATATACTACATTTCTAAATAAATTCTTCATAATATCCAGAATCCAAAGCTTGCCCTATTGATTTTTCATAACTACAACTATCTGTAAGTTTACAACTCCCAAAAGAATAGAAAATGCCAATAAATAATATAATACGTATGTTATCCAAAAATAATGATATAGGTGAGTGGCAAAAGCCAGCATACACGCATCTCTACTGTTCTCATAGGAAACCCTACAATTGATGTCAACAAAATACGTATGAAATTATTTTCTAGGTAGGTGGTCACTATTGATCGAGTTGTCGTCTTAACTAATACCTAGAATGCAACCTAGTTTAGTCAAATGAGATTCAAAGTGAAAATTCAAAATTTACTTTTGGAGTTGTAAAGGGAAAAAAAAAAGTAGGGCCACATATTACTATCATAACACAAATTATGATTGAAGTTGCCATAGTATCAAAGTGAAATTAAGAAAGTGAAAATTCTAGTTCCAGAGGCAGTAATGAACCTGCAATAATCACTTGGTTTTTCATATAGACCACGACCGACATAATATCGTTCCTGAGGTAGGTAGAAAAAGAAACGATGAATATCAACTTTCAGAAATTGGGCAGATAAAAGTGAATTTAAGTAATTTCGTTTCAAACATCCTTACCTGATAGATCCATTTGAAAAATTGAAAAAAAGAGTGATTTGACATCTCAGAAAGAGTATGACATGCAGGTAACTTCAGCAACATTGAAACCACAAGGCGTAAAGAAGCATAAACACCCAACACTATAACATATATCCGAAAATAAAATGAATTATCTGGGCTTCGAGTATTTGTTTCTTCAAGAACCTTCCTGCATCGATTTGGCACATTCATTGAAGTCCAAGTTGTGGATACACATAAAAATAAATTACAACATATAGTTTCAGTTCGTGCATAAATAATTGAGTAAATACTTGATAATAGAATAATTTGTGAAAAGGGATTGGCAACTATACTTACACATAAACATAAGTCACAAAAACAGAACTCAGTCCCCACCAGAAGAACCTAATAACAATCCTAGATATAGCCATTCCTCTTGCAGTGGTGTATGCCCCAAAAGTAAGCAACACATCTAAAAAACCTATGACAACAGCAAACACACGGTGAAGAAGGAATAGTAAAATTTAAACAAGGGTAAAATTTGATCAGTTAGAGAATTTAGAATTCATACTCTCGATAAAGTTCATGATTGCAAATGTTGGCCCAATGCTAAGAATAGCTTTGAAAGTGTTCAAATTCAAACGCTCATTATTGAAGGCAAATATTGTCAAAGCCTATCAATTTGTGTAATAACAAGTCAGGAGACTCAAATTAGAAGACTACAGACAAGAATCCATAAAGAAGAGGAAGAATAAGAAGTAACAAGTAACCTGGAATATGATATTCAAATTAAAAGGCTACAGACAAGAATCCACAGGGAAGAGGAAGAATAAGAAGTAACAAGTAACCTGGAATATGATTGCTAAAAAGATCCAGAGACGGTGAAAACTGCGGTATAGGTGAAAAAATGTGCGATGCTCAACAAAAGAACTCTTGCCAGTCTGCATAACATTAGAAAAATAAAGCCTCAAAATATTGAAATTGAGTTAATTATAATTTTAACAACAAAATTATTACTTTTCGGTAAGAAACCAAGTTTAATAGAGAAAAATGAAAGAAACGTGCATACAAATAAACAGCCCACCAAAAAACTAAGAAAGCAAGAGGGAGCCAAAAACATGCTATAGAAAAGGATTTTAATCCAACAAAATTAAACTAATATCATAATACATAAGAGTATTAACTGACACCCACAAGGAGGCATGAAACATAGACCCCTCCCAAACTTTCTCACTCAATCTCTCCACCTTGCTATAAATTATGTTATTTCATCATATTCAAATACCCTAAACAACAGCAAAATAAACAAGCTTGACATAGGAGTATAACACTTAGCTCATATGGTGCTCTCACGATACAGCAAACTGAAGAGTACATCATTAATTATAATATCTCTCATCTAGCCAAACATAAACCATACAAACACAACCAGCTACATTTTTTTTTTTTGAACGTAAGAAAAGCTTTTCATTAGGACAGGCTAGGCAAATTAATAAAAATGAAAACTTGAGAACAAATAATCTTGATAGAGCTTCAAAATCTAAGCAAACAGCTGGAAATAGTGAGATATAATCGCAGATGTCAAAAAGCAACAAACTTTTCAGAAAAGAGCAAAAAACAATATTACAAAATCCAACGGGGAAACCCCCGAGTGAAGATGCAATGCTACAAAATCAAAAAGGTAATACCAATTAACAAAATCAACAAAAGAAAGGATTTGACAGTTATTAAAGACACTTTTCAGAAGAAAAGACTCGTCTATAGACTTGATCCGAAAAGAAGTGTTGTTAATACTTCTTTCCATTAAAAAGACAAGGCAAACCCAAAGGATACACTCACCCAGACGCAAAAGACTCAAACTGAAAAGGAGGGGACAAGAGACAACCCAGATACATAAGACAATACAGCCAGGGGAAACAAGACAAAAACAGATTGAGAAAACGAGACAAACAAGACAAAGAAGAAGAATATGAAAGGACTATCCAAGAAAAAATAACAGACACCGTCTCAAGGAGACGAACTCTACCAGAAGCGTAGAGGTTCGAAAGATGGGAGGAAACGAATTGACCAAACACAAAGAGCAACCAGATAAAAGAGATGACGCAAATGAAAAACGTGAAAATGAAACAAAGGAAAGAGGATGCAACAGAAAAATTCATCACTTGTAGACTCAAGAAGACTGGAAGTCGACACAAGAAAAAACAAAGGAGAAACCTGACACGAGAAAATGAACGATGGAGGAGAACGGAGGAGAAGGATGAGCGGCAACTCAGACAACGACGAAAAGACGACAAAAAATCCAGCAAAAATCGACATCGAAACAAGGAAATAGAGGGGTTTTGATTTCGCCATCCTCGAGAGAGAGAGAAGTCGAAGCAGCGTGTATCGAATCTTTTAGCCATTTGAAAGATTTAACTGACAGCAAGACCACTTAAGAGCAAAAGTCACCCAATAAAAGGTAAACATCCAAATTTCTCAAAGCTCAACCACCTACAAATAGAACATATTATTTTATACGCAGAATGACGATTATGTCCCAAGTCTCCTCAAGAGTCCTTCCATCATTCTTGATAGAATATCTCATAATATCAGTAATGGGGATGACACATCATTTTGGATGGATTCCTTGATTAATAATGCTCCCAAAAAAAGCCATTTCTCCCTCATTTATAAGATAACCACCAACAAGATAAGACAGTGAAGGAACCATTGGACACTTCCCTGAAATTCTGAAATCTTGGGCTTAGAAGACACCTCAAAGAAGAGGAAATTGCTGAATTCTCATTCCTTCCCATGTCCTCAAAATGGTCCAATTGACTAACAGAGAAGACTGTTGTGTTTGGAAACTGGACCCCCTTGGTTCGCTCTCTGTACAATCTATTATGAAAGAACTAGCATCGGCTCCTATTGATGAAAATCTTGTTATCTATGATGCAATATGGAAAGGAAAGTTCCCAAAGAAGATCAAAATTTGTATAAGGGAAATAATGAAAGGGGCTATGTTCACACATGACAAACTTCAAAGGAGAATGCCATCCATCGCTATCTCGCCAACTTTCTTTCCATCCTGACCCTTTGCTACGGCTTATTGAAATTTCAACAGGGGCTCTTTTTCATAGAGTTCTTGGAGACAACTAATTTGCTATATGTGGCTCTCACTGGCCACACATTCAAAAGGATTCAAAAGGAACTATGGGAGAATTTTTCTCAGGCTTCTGTTAAATGATTTGGAATGAGAGGAGCATGCGTACTATCCAGATTAGGCATTACAGTATCATTTTCAATGTTCATTGATAATATTACCTCTCTTGTTGTATAATGGTGCAAGAAATCTCCAACCTTTCATAGTTATAGTTGACACTCATCTCTTTTTTTTCTTTTTATATCTGTGATTGTCCAGGCCAGCTTGCACGAGTTACGACACTTTTCTTAGTAGTTGGAGATCTCTTTTGAAACTATTTGGGCCCATATTGTAATTATCTATATTAATGAAATTCTTGTAATAAAATAAATAAATAAATAAACTCTGTCAGTCACAGCAGAAAAGCTGAGCAATGCAAGCTTTAACTTTTAGAACATTAAAAGAAGCTAAAAAAGTGTCAATAAGAGCAATTGCTCAACGACATCAATGTACGCCCAAAGACCATGAAGTCATGGGTTCCAATTCCCCACCCCCAATAATTGTAATCTCAAAAAGAAGCTATAGAAGTCAAACTTTCAGACCCTTTTTGAGCCTTTAGGCTTCTGTAAAAAACTTGATTCCTCCCTCATCGGCCAGCCCAATTCAAAGCAAGTGGGTGACCTGCATAAGTATCAAAATCATTCACAAGGATGCTAATATACTATGAGTCTACAGGTCAGAAAAGAAGGTTATAAACTTGACAGAGCTGTAAAAAACCAACCAAAAGAATTCATTAAAATCATCATAGTTCCTCCAAGCTGAATGTGCGGCTTTCCCATTTTTGTTTCTTTCAGTTTCCTGCATTTCAACAAGATGGCAAATGAGCCTAGTCAAAGATAATTTATTTAAAATATGAAATCCAATTAACTACGAGATAGAACAAGTGGAAAGGTCAAAATATATCATATACAAGATGCTTAAACAAAATATAGACTCCTAATTATCTCCTACATCAGTTTTGATTTCCTTTTCACCCTTTAATCAGAGGAGAGGTTTGTAGGAGCATGGTAGCAATTGATCAAAAATAGTACAGTTATCAAAGTAGCAACTTCACTACTAGTGGATAAATGATACACTTACAGCTACAAGTGTCTTGTATATAGGACAAATGATTCGTTGGAGGAAAGACACTGAACCATCTTCCAGCTTACAGTTCTCAGAAGGAATTGCTTCTCCATGATCAAGTTTAGCATCCAACTCTTTTGCCATCTATAACCAAATTTACAATGAGGCTAAGAACATTCCCAGTTTTATTTTATAGGAAACGTTAATTTTCAATGATAAATAAATAGGTAAAAAAGATCGTGTGAAAACGGTAACATCTTGCAACAAATTAAAGCAGTGTGAGCATAAAAAGTAGGCTTCAATGGACTGGTTAAATTCATTGAAGCATTCCCAGATTTTTTATTAAGAAACATCACAAATGTAATTAAGCCAGCAGAAAAAGAAACAGCCTAAGAGCAAGGGGAAGGTAGCTCCCCTTCTCATGACCAACTACCTTTAGATAGCTTTCCAATCAAGGACCAAAAAAAGCGGATAGTTAGAAATCAGTTTCTTTCAATCCTAAGTATGGCAATAAAAAAAAGAGGTATTTGAACACTTACATGGTGGAACAAATAACAAATGCATTCAGGAAGGAAACGGACATTTGCAGCTTCACCCCAAATAAGCAAGTACAGTGAAACATAAAAAAGCTTCCTGTCCCTATTAATCGCCTCTAAGCTGTTTGAATAGAATGACAATATACAGATATTCAGTAGAAAAAACAAACAAAATATTTTAAGAAGAAAATCTAAATAAAGAGAGTAGCAAAAGTCACCTATTCCATGCAAGGCGAATATGCAAATATTTACACCATTTGATGTAGTTATCAAGCACCTTCAAGAAAACCTCATTGACTGCTTTTTCATCTATTTTCTGAAACAGCTCCAAATAGTTCCAAATCAAATTTTTGTATTGAAGTTAATATGTCACAAGCAAGAAATAAACTAGAGAAGCATTTATCCAGGAAGCCCGCCACCCCCATTGCCCCCAATAAACACAGATAATCTTTAAACTTGGGTATATCTGTCGTAAACATAGAAATTCTTAAGGCTCCTTAGGACAATATGAGTCGTGTCTCGGGTAAGGGGTGGATGACATGATTGTGAACAGTGTTTTTAAGACACAAGACTTCCAAAAGGCAGACTTTAATTTCTGAGGCACGTCGTGCATAGAAAAAAATTTAAGATGCATATATACCACAAAACATATATATTCATCTTCATCAATACAGAATTTTTCAGTCACCTATACCAAAACAAGCGAACCATTATAAACTAATCTCAAATAAAAATCTCAAGTGCTAAAGATCAAACTAATCTTTCACTCGTCTTTGAAACAAACTAAAACAAAATATGTTCATATGACTTGACTTCATTAATCATTAAGTAATATACACATAAAAAAATAAAATAAAAACACAATAAAACCCTCTTTTGGGCAGTAGGCAGCAACATACAAAGAGTAAAGATCATTTTGGAAGGGAAGGAAAATAGTAGTTGAAGCTTCTTGTTGAAATGCCTTGAACTATGTTGTGCTACGATTACTCAGTCAAAGTCTAAGGGAAAAGCACCCAGTTGGGGCCCGGGGGAATTACCCCAAAGCCTATTCGAAATCTAAACGTGGCAAATTAAAAATAATAATAAATTGTGTGAAGCGCCTTGGGTGCAAGCCTTGAGGGCTTTATAAACACTAGTCGTGAAGCAAGAGAAGATGTAAAAAGAGGGGAGGAAAAGGATGTTTTTAAGGTGACCTAGATTCAATGGTTATAATCATGGTCAGTGTCATCAACAGGGATTTGTTTCTTAGTTAAATTGATGGTGAGGTGCTTAATCACTTATTTTTTGGGTGTTCTCATCAGCAATGTGGAGCAGTCTATTTAAGACTGTTAATCTTCAGTAGTTATTTTCAAATAAAACCAAGTATATCACTCTTCGGCTCCTTGAAATTTCCTTGAACCAATATCACATTTACCATGGGCCACAAAGCTCTACTCATAAAAATAGACATTCATAACACAAACCATCATCAATCAACTTATAGATAAAGAATGAAAACTTTTGAGCATTAGAAAGTTATGGATGGAGCATAAAGTTTAATGGTAAAGTTGTGATAATTGAGTCTGCTTACTGGATCAGCATCATTAGGTATGCCAAGATGAGATTGAGCGTTCGCTACCATGAGAACCACATGCTCTCGTTGATTTCTTATGTTGTCCCTCTGACAAATAAGCAATTAATAGTTAATAACCAGTTGAACCATTAGACTCAGCCAAAAGTAGTTAAATAGATAGCATGGTCCCCTGTCCTAACAACTCTTTTTTGTTAAATTAGAAGCTAGATATGAGTTATGTTTCATTGAAAATGATGAAAATCACAAACGGATGGAATGAAGTCATCAAACACCTATCATTTGGAAGTGATATAAAACACATAGTTACAAGGAATTTAGGTAGAATCCTTTTAAGAGCATTTGGTTGATGTTCAAAGGATGGTAGATTCCAAAATCATCCAATTGGATGCTGAGAGTATATTGTAATGTCTTGTTAATTTAATGAGAAGTTACAATTATATCTTGTTAAGAAAAGAAAAAGAAATAGTATTATTGAACTTTTATGTCGTATGGTTGCGTTATTTTAGCACTACTAGGTCATCAAGGAGTAACGGCCATTTATACAAGAAACTGAAATTTAATTCCTCTACCAGTTTGATGGGGTAGTTAAAATACAACAGTTGGAGAAATATATCGGGATAGGAACTAATCGATAAAGAACTCAAATAAGGATTATTTGAATATTCTAATAGTACTCATTTACCCTTGAATTAACTAGGGTTACTTTTTTAAGAAACAGGGACGTTTTATTAAAGAAAATAACAAAGAAAAGAAAAAGTACACAGCACCAGAACAGGATCTCTGGAATAGAGAAAAACAATAAGAAAACCAGCAT
>JBBMEG010000009.1:13450583-13544607 GCA_037832605.1 Cyclanthera cordifolia | reverse complement strand
TAACTCATCCAATACAATTTTTCTCTAAAAGAGAAATTGAACTCATCGTTTGTTTTTAGTACATTACAAACTCTCTCGTCTCATCTTCAACTTATCTCTCTAACATCTTATCAAACTTTATATAAAATTTCATCTAAAATAAATATCTTATTTAAACATAAATCTCAAAAAAAAAAAAAAAAACTTCCAACATTTACGTACTCTCTAAAACATCAATCTCCAAACAAGTACTTTATATCTCCAAATTACTGTGTTTCTTGATCTTCTTCCTCTACTTCCTCTCCTCAACCTCAAAACTCAATTAATCTCAGGCGTTCGTTTTTTGTAGAAAAGAGTGGAGTATAGATGAGTGGACAACTTAATGATAGTTAAATACTTATGTTGGATTAATGTTAGTAGTGATTGAGTAATTACTTACTTGTTTAGGAATTGATGTTAGTAGTAATTACCTCTTGTTGGTCCCGAGGGACGGAGGAGGCTAGGTTAGCCGAAAGATGGCTATCGGTTCAAGGATGCAAGGAGCCTCTGATTTTTCAAGGTAAAGAGCTGTAGAGAAAATACCTCAGGCCAATAATGTTCGAGTACCAGGGCACTACAGCACAGAAGTAACACATACCATACTTCCAGGAAAAGCTCGAACGTCCTTCAACAAAAGGGCACCTGTACCCAAAACTGACACAGATGGGTAGGTAGAGAATACCAAGGGGCGCAAAACAACTCTCTCGAAGGAACACGGCAAAATAACCTCTAGGAGAAGAGGTACCTCCTCATAAAGGGAGTCAAATGATATATTTGATGTAGAATTTGATAAATTAGTTTGATATAAGATTTGATGAACGGTAAAAAGTAATTGTTTATTACTAAATACAAACACCTTTTCAATAGAAATGGTTTAACCCCACTTTCTAAAAAAATAAATAACATGGTGTTAATTATTTTTCAAAGAAAAAATGTTAGATTCTTTTATCGTTGAATACAACCGAAAAATTGACTCGAACCAATGATGGAGCGAATGTAATAGGTGCAGAGCTCTAGCTTGAACTCAATGGTGTTTCAATTTGAAAAATAGTCCATTTTGGAATGTCTTGATTTGTCAGCATGACCGCATGAATGTGTAACAAATGGTGAGAATTGTATTATAAAAAAAACTTGTGAGAATGAATAATACAAAAAAAAGAATATACTGTTTGAGCAACAATCAACATAATATATATTCCTATTTATTTATAGTGCAAAAATGAACATAGTTAATTGCACTTTAAAAACATTATGGGTCTCTTTCATCAAAGTGTAAAATTGAATAATGACTCGTCACACAATGCTTTTCCCCATAATACAATTTAATTTTAAATTATGATTAACATAGTAATGAAAATGAACTAAGTTTTTTTTATTTTTTGGATAGTAACGAAGTTAAATATATTTTGTTGATGATGATATAATGTCTTTAACTCAAGTTTGTTTGAATTTGTAATTTACATGCAACTAATCAATTTAATTAAGCATAGTCCAATGGTTGTTTCTTTGTTTCATTTTTTTAACACCATACCATTGACATTTATTGTTAAGGGTGTGTTTGTGTCATTTTTAATGAGAATGAGAAGGATTATTCTCGTGTTTGGACCACTTAAAATCATTTATGTCGTAATCAAGTTTTTTCAAAATCACTTTTTTATTTTCATTTTAACTATTTTTTATTCTCCTCATAACTATTTTTTGTTCACGCCATTTTCATTATTTTATTTTCTTTATTACAATTTCATTCACTCTAAACACAACTAATCATTCACTCAAAACACAAATAATCATTTTTCCAAAGTAATTTTCTTTCTCATTCTCCCTCTCATTTTAATTTGTTCGATAGTGATCGTTGCTTCAAACACATTCTAAATGTTGAGAATTTCAGATTTAAAAGTTAAAAAAAAAAAAAAAAAATCATATTATTTATACTTTTATAATGAATATTTTTTATAGAGGTATTTCAAAATATACAACTGAAGAAAAACTTCCCCAGTCACGTCTCATTCCTTTGTTCCAGAATTCTGTCTTCCACCTATTCATATTTGTTAGTATAAATAAAGTGGTTAACATGTTTGTTTGGAAGGAAAGAGAGTTTGAGAGAGAGAATTTGTTCGAGAGAGACTCCCCCGCCGATTTACTCAACAACTCCATCATAACGTACGGCCACCGCCTACGTGCCGGTTTCCGGTCTCATCATCATCATCATCCATCTCTTCTTCCTTTCTTTTACCCTAAATAAAGGTATTTAATTCTTTTCTTTCTTTTAATTCCGCTATAATATAATTCTCTTTATTTTTTGCTAATCTTTTTCATTTTTTTATTTTCTTTGTGAGTTTAAATTATGATGAATGGAATTGTAATTGGAGTTAAATTCGAATTATGGAATTGTTATATGAATTATGATTAAAAGAGGCTTAATTATAGTTGAATTATGATTAGGCTGTAATTTAATTAGGTTATGATCAAGTGAATTCGTGATCATTGAGTCTACCATAATGCCTTTTAGCTGCTGTTTATGCCGTTTAATTTCATTGTGATCTATAGCGCGTGATTTTATTTTTAATTAGTCTGAAATTGTAGTCTAATTTCAATTTATTTTAATTCAACTCTAATTAAAATTCATTAATGGTTATTTAAACTTCAGTTTATATTAATTGTGAATGTAAATTACAACGTGTTCTAATAAATGTATATTATAATATTTTAAATTCGAAAAATGTTAAACCTGACTTGTTTTTAAATTATGATTTATTTAGTCTTGACTATAATAAAATTAGTTGCAACTTAAATCATGTAAGATGTTTGTCACATTTAATGCAATTTTCAATTAATCATTCGTAAAAAAGTGGGTGAATGTTCTTTCGATTGATCATTTGAGAGTGTCACCGAGTGTAGGGTTTATCGTTCCTTCCTCCAATTTATATTAAAAAAAAAAAATCATATTGCGAATGAGGGTCACTATTTAATACTAAAAAAGATAATTTAAACTAGATAAAATAAAATTAAAAAAATAAGAAAAACTTCTTTACACATGTACCGTGTAAAGAGGCCCTATGTTGAATGTAAATGTAATAAGCAACAAATCTTTCAAGTTCCCTAACCTTAAGAAGATTTTGAGTTAACCTCGTGCCACTAATTTGTCAATGCTCTGTATCAGAAAACATTACCAATCTGTAAGAACAAAAAAAATTAAAACAAACCAACACAATTTTCCCAACAAATGCTATAACAATCACCTTCCTCATGTGTTTTAGGATTTGCTTTCAGTTCCATCAGAAGACAACAGTAAGAACAACAACCATGACTTCTGATGGTGATAGCAACATTTTCTTGTCCACAGAAACCAGGAAAAAGGATGGGGTTGCAGTGGATCACGACGGCGCAACCCACGACACTATTACAAGCAAATGGGTCATTTCCTTCTCCGACGAGTTCAGGCATCATAAGAGATTCAAACTCGAACCCGAATCCACTGCAATGGATGATGGTGGAAACAATAATAGTAGCCTCACCCGTGTTGGTAGCTCTGATTCTTTAAGTACAGGCTTTCGTGCTCATATCTGGACTTACAATCAGCGCTATTTAGCAGCAGAGGCTGTGGAGGAAGCTGCCGCTGACATCATCAATGCAGAGGAGAGCGCGACCGAGGACGATGCTAGCACTGAAGAGATGAGGCTTTTACACCATCTTGTTGCATGTGCTGAGGCTGTGGCTTGTCGTGATAAGTCTCATGCTTCAATTCTTCTATCTGAGCTACGCGCCAATGCTTTGGTTCTTGGCTCTTCCTTCCAACGAGTGGCTTCCTGTTTTGTCCAAGGCCTTGCCGATCGCCTCACTTCGGTTCAGCCACTTGGGTACGTTGGATTTGGCCTGCCCATCATGAGTAGAGTGGACCATTCCTCTGAGAGAAGGAAAAAGGAAGAGGCTTTAAATCTAGTCTATGAGATATACCCACACATCCAATTTGGGCATTTTGTGGCTAATTCTTCAATATTGGAAGTCTTTGAGGGAGAGAATTCTGTTCATGTCCTGGACTTGGGGATGTCGTTTGGCTTGCCGTATGGCCATCAATGGCATAACCTCATCGAAAGTCTTGCCAAGTTGCCGAACCGACGGCTGCTTCGAGTCACTGGCATTGGCCTATCTATAAACAGATACAAGGTGATGGGGGAGAAGCTAAAGTCTCATGCAGAAGGGGTTGGAGTTCAAGTGGAGGTATCAGCAGTAGAGGGAAATTTAGAAAATATGAGCCCTCAAAACATAAAGCTTCATGTCGGTGAAGCTCTTGTTATCACCAGCATTTTTCAGATGCATTGTGTTGTTAAAGAAAGCAGAGGAGCTCTAACCTCCGTTCTTCGCATGATTTACGACCTCTCCCCGAAGGCCCTCGTCCTAGTGGAGCAAGATTCAAATCATAATGGACCCTTTTTTCTTGGGAGATTCATGGACGCTCTACACTACTATTCTGCTATATTTGATTCACTGGATTCTATGTTACCTAAATATGACACCAGAAGAGCGAAGATCGAGCAATTCTATTTTGCTGAAGAGATAAAGAACATAGTGAGCTGCGAGGGAATGGCGAGGGTCGAGAGACATGAGAGAGTGGATCAATGGCGAAGGAGGATGAGTAGAGCAGGGTTTCAAGGTGTGCCTATTAAAGTAATGGCTCAAGCAAAGAAGTGGATTGGAAAGTTTAAGGCTAGTGAAGGATACACTGTTGTAGAAGAAAAAGGATGTTTGGTTCTTGGTTGGAAATCCAAGCCCATTGTTGCAGCTTCCTGCTGGAAGTGCTAAGAAATCAATCAAAGGAAGAAACTCTATTTGTGGGTTTGTTGTTTCTTTCTGTGTTGTCCTTGTTCATTACATTTTCCACCACCCATGTTTGTTTCATAAATAACTAAATTCGGGGCCGAATTTGATTAAAACATGGACCTCTTTTTTGTTCGTTTTACTTTTATGAAATTCTGAGTGTTGAGTGTTTGACATTGTTCTGTTCATCAAACAGAAATGAGAATAAAAGAAGTACTAAGTGATTTGTTTGGAGTGCAAAATACACTTTATCATACTAAGTTACAAGTGGTTCTTATTGTTAAAATATATAACACTTTCAAAGTCGAGCATTTCAAATGCTCTTTTTTTTCGAATACCTTTTATCGAGATTTGTAAGAGAGGTTGCTCCCAGTTGTACCAATCGTTTTGTGCTTTCGTTTGCCTGACTTGATCGCCGAATTAGAGCAACTCTCTCATGATCACTTAGAGCGGACAATGAAGTTGGATTGTGAATTTGGGTAGGTATGGATTTAAATTCAAAAAAAGGAAAAACAAAAGACAGTAAAATAAAGTACCCAAATAACTTGAAAAGCTAATCTGAGCAAAAGGAATGAAGCTCTTCATCTTTTTCGAAAAGGGCCATATCTTCTTCCTTCAAGTTCACCCAAGCTTCGACGCCATCACCATCAGAAGTATCCATTAAAACGACAGCGTTTGGAAAAGGCCTGCTCGGACTACAAACCCAAGTGGGCTTTCCCCATCCAAAATCAGCTTTATACACTGGAAATCCACACCAACTTGTAAAGCTCCAGAGATGGATATCTCCAGTGGATATTTGTCTGTCCACTTCCTTCATCAAATTCAACAAGTTTTCAGAATCTTCAAGTTTCTTCACAAAACCAGAGTCGATTACTTGTATGGCAGTTCTTACTTTATCCACCAGATGAGGTAAATCTTCATTGAAATCCACAGGAGATGTTGCTACTGTAAACCAAGAAACATTACCGAATGAATTTTCCGGCAACGGCGGATCCATCCTCGATCGCAAGTTCACCGGATATAGCGCTCCGAACAACTTTGCTTTAATTGGTCTCGTTCGAGTCAATGCCATTAATCGTAGCCAAATGAAGGCTGAAACAGCCACCACACGGGATACAGGTTTCACGTTCAAGCCACCATCGGCGCCGCCAGCGAGTTCTTTCAGCGCGATTATATGAGATTTGGCAAATACAAGTCTCTTACACGAAATCTTCTCTTTGGAAGGCTCGATTTTTCGCTTGAAACCTGGAGTTTTTATAGGTGGAAAGAGTTTCACAGCATCGAAGTTAGGCTCCAAAGTAGACTCATCGGCGGACCATGCTTTAACAAATGCAGCGGCGGAAGCACCGTCGGCGAGCTTGTGCGAAAGACAAATAGACACCGCTACACCGCCGCAGATGAAGCTATTGAACTGAACGGCGAGAAGAAAGTCTCCGTCATGGTTAGGAATTCTCGAGGTGAAAACAAGTGGTAGCAATCGATGCAACATGGTGATGTCGGGATTGTCCAAGACAACCGAAATCTGGCAATTGACTTTCGCTTCAGTAAATTGGACTCCATTATCGTTACAATGGACGTAGAATCTCTCCGTGATGGTTCCAGCCAAGTGATTGAAGCGAGTTAGGGTTCGAGCGAGAGAAGCCCTAATTCGGGCAACTTTGAGGGATTGATGAACAACATTAAGGGAATTGTGATGATGGCGATAGAAGAAAATGGCAGGCATGAAATTGGGAGGCGCCATTTGATCAATCAATGAAAGTTGACGATAAATTAGAGAAGGTGGAGTTGAAGAAGAAGGTTTGATTATGTCCTTCGAAGTGATATCCACGCTGATCTTCTCCATGAATGCGAATGCAAATGCAAATGCAAATGCAAAATGCAGAGCCCAGAATCCAGAATCAGAACTGAAAGCCAAATAATTTTGCTTTTCTACTTGCCTTATCGTTATTCAATATAATATTTAAAAAGCAGCTGTATCAGTGCGGCAGTGGTTGTCGTGGGTTTTTTCTTTAATAATAAAATAAAGTTAAATTACCAAATATTTTGTCCAAAATACTTTCATCTATAAAAGTTGCAACTTTTGGTAGTGGACAATTAAATACAATTTACACCCAAAATATAATTTCATAAATCTACTTAAATATGCTTAGCTAACATACTGCTTCTCAAGAAGGCTTCCACAGAATGCCAAGTCGAATCGCTCTTCTGGTGGATCTCCAATGCAGTCAAACACTGCATCTGCATTTACGAAATCTTCCTCCGCCGTGTACCTGAAAAACACATTTTAACCAATCATATTTGAAATTCAGAGGAGCAGGTTCTAACAAACAACTTATGGAAGTCCCAACTAAAGGATTCCGATCAAGATTTGAAATTCAAATTCGACCCCTCTCGACCTCGGCACTCCTTTGCATCCCGACTTGACCACGTTAGCTACTTGCCTTGTTTTGACTCTTTTTAAGAGTGAAGACTACTCCCACAAACCTTTACTAATCTTTTTAGTATGTTTTATCTTCACTCACATATTTTTTAAAGAAATTCAGAGGTCATCCGACCTATAATTACTCTAAGTTAAACACGTTTAACAGTGAAGTTCCTATGATTGAATCACTGAACCTTGTAGGTATAACTATCAAATATTTTTAACCTTCATTAGCTATGATATTCATATCCTCATAAACCCTCTCATTTGGAATGTGGTATGGTTTATACATGTACTCCCTCCTAGCCTCGGACGTACTTGTGAAATAACGAACAAAATGAAATGCTTAACCAAAACAAGAATTGAGCTTCATCTAAGAAACTTTACAAATGTGCACAGAATTAGCAATAATCCAGAGTAAGAAAAAAATGTCCCAAATGATTATTGACTTAACTATACAGGTGTTGACTATATAGTGTTGGAGAGAAACTCACCCACTCTTCGTAACTATGCACTTCATTCCAGCAGATTTGGCAGCTGCAAGGCCAATGGCACTATCCTCCACCACAACACAACTACACAAAATAGTAAGTGCATAAGTTTTCTGAACATGTATATCATTTATACCAATATAAAATCAGGGCAAAAATATAACCGTTTAGCACATCGACATAATGATTTTACACGATTCAATGAGACTACTCTTACTCTTTTATCAAACGAAGATACTTCTTGGGCGATCTTATAAAAGTTTCTTGCACACTACCTATCGAAATATTAAGGCTCCATTTGATAACCGTTTGATATTAAGTTTTGTTTTTTTTTTGTTTTTTTTTTTTTGAAAATAAAGTTTGTTTCTTCCGAATTCTCTACTATAGTATTTGTCTCCCTACCTTAAATAATTGAACTCGTAGACAAATTTTAAAAAAAAAAAAAATTTTGAAAGCTATTTTTTTAGTTTCCATATTACGTACCGAGTAGATAACAAAATAAGGAATGTTCATATGTACTAAGTAGATAACAAAATGGTTAGAAACGAGGCCTAAAATTTCCTGTTCACAGTTATCATGTCATACCTTGAAGGATCGACTCCCAGGGTGTTGGCTGCTAGAATGTAGATAGCCTGCAAGGAAGAAAGCAAAAAGTAGTTCTCTGTTACCTCAATAAATAAAAATGTAAGAACTCCAGCATGTACGAAACTAAAATGAAAGAAGATTCAATCATTGGTCTTTGGATATGTACTTAACAATCAACATTTAAAATCTTACTGGGTCAGGCTTCTTTCGAGGAACTACATCTCCCGCAAATATCTTGATCTGCTCAGCTCGTTGAGGTCCCAGTAAAAATGATACTATCGCAGATACCTACGATAGAATGGATCAAGTTCAGCTGTCATGATCATAAACAGATGCAAGAAACAACATTACAATTAATCTAGTTGCAGAAAACAAAGTTTTCTTGTAGTGTATACCAATTCGCTGGGAGTGTAAACAAAGTGCCACATTGGCAAGGGAAAATAAATGATCATATGGGTAAATAAGTGATGTGTTAATTTACCCGATTCATAAGCTTAAGCTTTTGAGTTGAATGTTGATTTAACATAATTCAACATCATATCAAAAGCAATAGGTCTTGAGTTTGAGTCTCTGCCAAATTATTTTCTCCTCCCTCTAATTTCACTCATATTACTCAATTTTTTAAGTCACAAGTGATGGAGTGTTAATTTTCCCCAACTCGTAATCTTTAGTTTTTGGATTAATTGGTGATTTATCATAATTCAACAACAATAACTATTTCTATTGATATGAGATCTTATTAACAACAAAAAAAAGTCACAAGAGCTTAGGACTAAAGTGGACAATATCATAATGCTTTTTTCCTCAACTACTATTCTGTTTCGACAACAATTGTATAACATTAAAATTGACACGATAAAGTTGGAAGAGGTGAAGATCTGTAAAGGTATACCAGATTAAATGTCATTATCTACAAAATATACAGTGTAAGCAAGGAACAGTTAAAGATGATCTTCCAACAAACACAAGCAACTATATTATAGAACCTGTTAGAGCATACCGCCTTCTCATTGGAAGTGCTACAAACAGCAACTTTCACTCCTTTTCCTAATGCCTGATCAATTAGCCTTTATAATGAAAACAAGAAAAGATTAATTGCATATAGTATCTATAAATCAGTTAGGTAGAGAAATCCGAGGGCTATGTCAATGAGAACAGTACCAAGTAAATGGAGTTGAAGAAGAACGAAAACTGACTCAGAATAAAAAAAAAATATTACTCTTTCAAATTACTCAAATCATGTCAGGCAATTGTACTTAAATCCCAAGTGAGTGACTAAACATGATGCCAATGAGTATCATGCATCTTTCATCATGTATTTCTTCCTGGTTCTTCATTTCCTATTTACCTCATTATTAACAATAAACATCAAGAGAGTTGTTGAAATCCCCTTGAACTATGTTGCACTTCTATTACAAGGGTCTCGTTGCCAGGCCAACGACCGAAGATCTACAAAAATTCTCTTAAAACTCTAAATCCATTTGGCCAAACATTTGTAAACCATTGTGTTAGTGAACTACATAAACCATTGTGTTAGTTGTCTAGCGTTTTTCTTTAATTCTTGAATGTTATTCTGTTTAGTCACAACAGGAGTTAGTAAGGTAACTGACTTTGCAACGCCAGGCCGTAGGGGTAGTAATTGCTTCTCGATAAGAGCCATGAACAGATCTGTCTTTCGCTTGTGAAGTCCAGCTACGAATGTCTTTCTCTCGTCTTCACCTTTTGGAGCCCTTTCTGGCCATCCAACTTTATTGAAGTACGCTGTCATCCTACAAAAATTCAAATACCAAACAATAACTGCCACCATTTTATTCTATAAACTCCAAACATAAAACAAAACTTCATTCCACTGCCTGAGCGATTACTGTGAGTGCAAATTAACTTAAATTACCAATTCTCGTAGAAGATCAAATTTGTGAGGCCACAAAATTCAATTACCTTTCTTTTCCACCTCCAATTTTGAGTAACTCACCATACAAATCTACATCCCAGGTAACGCCCAATTCTTTCTGTGGAATCATTTCAACTACGTTATTGTTAGGTTCAGATTGACCAAAATTCAAGTGTGTCCGAAGAACTAAAATCAAAAGTAGTCTAAGCAGCTAAGCCCATGTTTTATGATTCTCCCGAATCAACCAAGTGTAGTAGTGTACTAAAAAACTGATAAGAAAGCTATCTGAACTACTCAATTCAAACCATAAGTATTCGGTTGGGTTGAATTGTAATTTAATAATTTTCTTTAAGCTAAGTCGGTTCTCGATTAGACCAATTTTTAGCTCAAACTTAGAATAATAGTTTATGTGTATAGGTGTAAGATTAATTAATAAGATAGAATTTCACCAATCAGATGTATTAATAAAAGAAATTATTTGGATTTGAGTGTAGTATTATACCATTTTTCATTATTATTTTGTTTTAAGTTTATGGGCTATGGGATTGGCTTTAAAGACAAAATGTGAGATGCTTACAACCCAACGACTCGAACCAATCATTCTTGAAAAGATATAGGTTGCTCTAATTAAGAGATTAACCAATCTAGAAGTTAAGATTGGTCCAAAAAAATTCCTTTAATCCAAACCCAACTCCAAAAATGTACACTCTAACCAATTGAATCAGTAAAAAAAAATCCAATCAACAAAATGCGATAGAGATAATTGGAGTTTTATACCATTGACAAGTAACCAGATATCACAAGCCAGTTCAATAATCAGCAACAGATAACGCAAATAAATAAATCAGAAAAGAGCAATACCTCATCAAAAGTGTCATTAAAGGAAATGCGATGGCCATCCTTTTCAGTATCGACGAGAACCCCATCGCAATCGAAAAGAAGAGCAGAGGGAAGAAGAGAAGAAGAAGAAGAAGAGGCCTGGCAATTGATCCCATTAGAGGCATTCTTAGCGCCGATTAGTATGGTTCTTGACGATCGATTCAAACCTATCCTCTTGCCCACAAGGGATTTGTACAAATTTCTAGAATGGGGTTTGAAATGAGCGATGGCGTTGGTGGAATTGGGAAGGGGAGGCGTTTTTGAAGTGGAAATCGAAGCTGAAGAGAGGGAAAGTGTAGTTGACGCCATTGGAATCCAGTCTCCTTCTTCGCACTGTAAGGTGGAATTTCAGTTGAGCATTTTTTTTTAACGGATTTAACGACGAGCTTATCCACCGGAGCACCACAGATTTGTTTTCGTGGGTGGGACTACGCGCCACGAACAAATTCCTGTCAAACGATGACGTTTTGTTATATAATTTATTAATGTTACTTAAGCCTATCTATTGTTGGTCATTTTAGTAATTTCATTTGAGTCACGCACTTCCTCATTGAAGTGATTTATGCACATTTGCTTCAAGTTTCTTGTTTTTTTTAAAGAAAAACTAAAACAATTCAATTTCTTTTAGTACGAATTGGTGGGAGGGGAACACAATTCCTACCTAAGACTTCTCAAATAATTTAAAGTCAAATACCGATTTTTAGAATGAAACTTATGGTGCTGGTGTTGAATTAGAATAACACCAAAAATTACTACGTCATAGCTCTTAATAACTTTTTTTTTTTTTGTTGCATTATACATTATTCATATTTTTAAACGAATTTCATTAAAATTAACTTGCAATAATTTAGTGTATATAATATATTAATATGATTAATAAGATATATCTTTATTGAATTAAAGAAAAAAGCAAACATATAAATAAAACCAGTTTATAATAAATGTTTTTAATAACATAACAATGAATGAAACAAATATTATTAGAATCAAAAAATTATTTATTTTAATTAAATAAGCAAAGTGTGAAAAAAAAAGTCACAAGTGTAATTTTGACCTTACAAAATATTTTACCATTTAACACTTTGTTATGTTTAAAAAAAAAAAAAAAAAACATTTTGCGACGTCGAGGGGTACTTGCATAATTTCGAGGGTTAATATTGTAATGTTGCGTAGTGCTAAATGCCCAATGTTTTGGCTCCAATAAAGAAGAAAGCCTAGTTTCGCGAAGAAGTTTTTGTTTGGTTCTCATGGCGGCTGCAGTGGTGGCGGAATCTAATCGGAAACTACCACGCCCTGGCCGTGGTGGCTACGAAGGTCATGGATTTTCTGAGGAAGAAGCCAGAGTTCGTGCCATTGCTGAGATTGTCAATTCCATGGTCGATCTTTCACGAAAAGGCCAAAACGTCGATCTGAACGCTTTGAAATCCGCCGCTTGCCGAAAATATGGCCTTGCACGGGCCCCGAAGCTCGTCGAGATGATCGCCGCGCTTCCTGAGTCGGACCGTGAGGCTCTGCTACCGAAGCTTCGAGCCAAGCCGGTTCGTACAGCCTCCGGTATCGCAGTTGTGGCGGTGATGTCTAAACCGCATCGGTGCCCTCATATTGCTACGACGGGGAATATTTGTGTATACTGTCCTGGGGGACCTGATTCTGACTTTGAGTACAGTACTCAATCTTACACTGGTTATGAGCCCACAAGCATGCGTGCAATTCGTGCTAGGTTGGTTCTTTTAACTTCTAAGGTTTTGTTTTTTTGTTTTTTTGTTTTTTTTTTGTCTTCAGGAGTATTCGTTCTGTTATCTTTTTAATATTTTATTGGATGTAATTCATATCAATTAAGAGGAAAAACGTATCTAGATGTTTTCCTTGGTAGTCTGTTTGGTTCACTAGATGTATGAATTGGGTTTTGCTTGTCAGTTCTTAATGATATTGGGTTGCTTTGCATTCGTACGGAGATCATTTTCATCTTTACTGCCACTGGTTTGATTGTAGATACAACCCATATGTCCAGGCTAGAGGCAG
Source organism: Cyclanthera cordifolia (assembly GCA_037832605.1). Classification (NCBI taxonomy): domain Eukaryota; kingdom Viridiplantae; phylum Streptophyta; class Magnoliopsida; order Cucurbitales; family Cucurbitaceae; genus Cyclanthera; species Cyclanthera cordifolia. Next base: position 13,531,484 of record JBBMEG010000009.1, on the reverse strand, counting down.
GATAGATCAGTTGAAGCGTTTGGGCCATAGTGTTGATAAGGTTCCTTTTTCTTCTCTGTAAATTATTCTCGTTGCAGAGTAAATTGTCTTAATTTTTCTGTTTATTTTCAGGTTGAGTTCATCTTAATGGGTGGGACTTTCATGTCGCTGCCAGCTGATTATCGTGATTACTTTATAAGGAATCTTCATGATGCTTTGTCAGGGCATACTTCTGCCAATGTTGAAGAGGCAGTTGCCTACTCAGAGCATAGTGCAGTTAAATGTATAGGCATGACTATAGAAACGTGAGTTTTTTTTCTGCCAAAATTTCAAGTTTTGTGCTTCATATTTCCTCATCTCTGTATATTACCAGTTGAAAATGTTTTAAGTTTTTTTAACTTTATCTTGTGAAATCTTCATTGAGTACGCTTTTACTCTAATTAAGATCACATACAACAGAACCACCTTGGAGTGGCCTAGTGGTCAAGAAGGGTCTTCTTGGGTGCTTAAGGTGATGGATTCAATCCATGGTGGCTACCTACCTAGGAATTAATTTCCTACGGGTTTCCGTGACATCCAAATGTTGTAGGGTCAAACTGTATGTCCCGTGACAATAGAGGAGGTGACCGCAAATTGGTCCGGACAGTCATGAATATCAATAAAAGATCACATACAACACAGTACAACTCCTAAAAATTGATGTGGCCTATTATATGGTCCTGAGACTGTGTTTGTTTAATTAGTGAAAAAGGGTTTCATTGCCTTTTTGGTTTTGCTGTACCAGGAGGCCGGATTATTGTCTTGGACCTCACTTGAGGCAGATGCTTTCTTATGGTTGTACACGTCTAGAGATTGGAGTTCAAAGTACATATGAGGATGTAGCTCGAGACACCAACAGAGGCCATACTGTAGCTGCTGTGGCTGATTGCTTTTGCTTGGCGAAGGATGCTGGTTTCAAGGTTTGTTTATGTAAATTTGCCAAGAATAAAGCTAGCTCATTGTTACCATTTGCTAGGCAACCTTAAATCTGTGTCAGGTTAAGGATTTGAGTTTATTGCTCGTGTGACGTGATCTTCTTTTGTCGCTCACTCCTTGAAGTTTGGTTAGCAATCATCATTTCATCACGTTGCATTGTTAACAATGCATCTTCTTACATTTTTCTCAAATTTGATATTAACATTTTGATTCTTTCTTTCCTTTTTTTGTTTGTAGGTTGTAGCACACATGATGCCCGACCTTCCTAATGTTGGGGTTGAGAGGGACCTGGAAAGTTTTCGGGAGTTCTTTGAGAACCCTTCGTTTAGAGCAGATGGGCTCAAAATCTATCCCACGCTTGTGATCCGTGGAACTGGACTGTATGAACTATGGAAAACTGGCAGGCAAGTAGCTATTTATACAATCTCAATATGGAACATGTTATTCTCTCATTGAATAGAGACGTTTGAATGATAACTATTGCAGATCACCATAACTGTTCCTTCATATGCAGGTATAGAAACTATCCACCTGAACAACTTGTTGATATTGTGGCAAGAATCCTAGCTATGGTACCCCCTTGGACTCGAGTTTATAGAGTACAACGGGATATCCCAATGCCTTTAGTTACTTCTGGTGTAGAGAAAGGAAATCTTCGAGAGCTAGCTCTAGCTCGAATGGATGATTTGGGCTTGAAATGCCGTGATGTTCGGACACGAGAAGCTGGAATTCAGGTTAATGAACAGATGTAGCTTTATGTTGTTTAGTCCCACCTCTTATAGCCCCAATTCAAACCTAGCACTTTACCCATGTAAAGGTTGTTAAGAGCTTTTCCATTTTTTGACATTAGGACATTCATCACAAGATTAAACCTGAAGAAGTTGAGCTTGTCCGTCGTGATTATACGGCAAATGAAGGCTGGGAAACATTTCTGTCATATGAAGATGTTCGCCAGGTATTTCTTCCCCCACCCCATATTCTCAGATTTTTTTCATGCCAGTGCAGATTCAAGGCTAATGTGGTGCGTTGAATTGTGGCCACAGCTTGCATTTGTATTACTAAAACATGAATTTCTTTCTCTGTGTTTTCTGTATGCAGGACATTCTCGTAGGTTTGCTTCGGCTGAGAAGATGCGGTCGCAACACTACTTGTCCTGAACTCGTTGGGAAGTGTTCCATTGTTCGTGAACTCCATGTATATGGAACTGCTGTTCCAGTTCATGGACGTGATACAGAGAAGCTACAACACCAGGTAATACTGCCACTGTCTTATTTTGTGGACACCAAACTATCTGATCCCATAAATGATTTCTTTATCAACCATATATATTGTAAGATATTTCTTTTCGAGGTAGTATTTCAATGTACCGGGTTTGAGTATTATCTTTATTTGCCATGTGAAAGGGTCTTGTGCATTCATTTTCTACAACCTGCATTAAAAATTAAAAAAATAATAATTAATTAAAAAACTCCTTCTATATGCAAGAGAAATTAGAGCGTTGTTGGTCTTGACAGGGTTATGGCACACTTTTGATGGAGGAGGCAGAGCGGATAGCTCGTATGGAGCATCGATCAACAAAGATTGCGGTTATATCAGGCGTTGGAACACGTCATTATTATAGAAAGTTAGGTTATGAACTTGAAGGCCCTTACATGGTGAAAAACCTTGACTGATGAGGTTGAATTACTATTAGAATCAATTTTGTTAAATGCTATGTTGTTTGTTTATTTTTCTTTTATTGTCCACCTTCTCAAAGTTATCCTCTTCATTTTGATTATTGGTCTCCTACGTCAAAAAGAGAGTTTTTCTTTAGTTTGATTGGATAACTCGTTGCTCATTCATCCCTTGGTTATGTATAACTGCTCCCAAGGGAAAGAAATTGATATGTTTCTTTATTTCAAAAATCGATATAATAAGGATTAAAAAAAAAACTACGAATAATAACTTTTAAAAATTTATATGCAGCTTCATTGTCACAAATAATCTCAGATTATTAAAGTTAAGAATTTATGTATTTATGTTTTTAATATTTATTTTTGGTAGAATTTTGAAAGGTGGTTTAAATTTTGCAATTAGAATAGGAAGTCAGATTTTAGGCATCTCCATAAAAAAAAATACTTTTAAGCCTATAGACTTGTAATTTTATGTATAACATGTTTTTTTTTCTTTCAATTTTATGAATAACATGTTACTTGACATATTTAAGGTTTTAGATAGAAAATTGAATTTTCTCTTTAGGAAACAAATGTGTACATTTTAATAAAACATATCAGATTGGTCTGAGATTTAGTAGACATAAAAAAAAACATATTACATACGAAAATGGTATTTCAAATATTTTTTAAGCTTCAGAATCTTATTGAACGGGTAGTTCAAAAATTTTAAAGTTATAGATAAATTTTTAAAAATAATTTTTTTTACTAAATTTAACTAAAATCAAAATAATTCTTTTAATTTTCAAACTCAAGCAAAAATAAATAAGAAGGAAAAACTAAAAAAAACAAGAAAAAGGAGAATCAAAGGCAGTCCGGTTTAAGGCTAAGATTGATGATGTACTATTGATTTTGATTCAAATATCCAGGGCCAGCTTCTGCAACTTTCTCCATCGCTCTCCCTTCATTTCATTGCCATGAAAATCCAACAACTCCTCCTTAAGTCAAGCTTTCCTCCCATTTTCTACACCTTAAACAAGCCCAATTTGCCAAAACTAGCATCTCTGTGCACCATGCCCAACTTCAATGCACACAGCACGCCAAGTGTTCGTCAAAATGCCTCAACCAAAACCTCCACTATTATCTTCCCTCCCCCTGCTTCTGCATACATCCACCTCCCTTTTTGTCGAAAGCGCTGCCACTACTGCGATTTCCCCATCGTCGCTTTGGGATCTTCCTCCTCCCAAACCGACGACGACCCGCGAATTCGAGACTACGTAGAGTTGCTCTGTCGAGAAATTAACGCTACAGACTCAGGATTCGAAACCAACCGGCCCCTTGAAACCGTCTTCTTCGGCGGTGGTACCCCTTCTCTTGTGCCGCCGAGGCTTGTCTCGGTGATATTAGATACATTGGGATCAAAATTTGGATTGGCTAAGGGTGCTGAAATCTCTATTGAAATGGATCCCGGCACTTTTGATGCGAAGAAAATGGAGGGGTTGATGAAGTTGGATGTGAACAGAGTGTCTTTGGGCGTTCAAGCATTTCAGGAAGAGTTGCTCAAGGTTTGTGGAAGGGCTCATGGTGTTGATGAGGTTTATGAGGCTGTTGAGATTATTAAGTCTTGTGGCCTTCAAAACTGGAGTATGGATCTCATTTCTTCTCTCCCTCACCAGACTGCTGACATGTGGGAACAGACCTTGCGCCTCACTATTGAAGCACAACCAACTCATGTTTCTGTTTATGATTTGCAAGTTGAAGAAGACACCAAATTTGGGATGTTGTAAGTAGATTCTGTTGCTCAACAAATTCATTTCAGATTGCTATTATATGTTAATGTTAAAATGTCTTGTGTTTTTCGTTTTTGGGTTTTTTGTAATTTGGGTCAATGATGTATTAAAGTTTTATACGGGGTGCTCTCTTAAATCCTTTGTCCCATTTGCCTAAGCTTTTGTGTTTTTATCTCTTATATCAAAATTTTCTCTTGTCTACCTCTGGACTTACTAACCTAACGTTAGTGTGAATCCAAGTTAATATTTGTTGTTTTCTTACTCTCGATTGTTGTTTTCAGTAAAATTTGAACTTTGGTATGTGCAGGTTCAAGCCAGGGGAATTTCCGTTGCCTTCTGATACAGATTCAGCTGGTTTCTACCGAATGGCTTCAAGGGCGCTCGCCGAGGGAGGATATAGCCATTATGAGATCAGTAGTTACTGTAAAAGTGGGTTCGAATGCAAGCACAACTCAACTTACTGGAAGAACAATCCTTTCCATGGTTTCGGTTTAGGAGCAGCTAGTTATCTCGGTGGATTGCGGTTCTCTAGGCCGCGTAAGTTGAAGGAATACGCCAATTATGTACAGAACTTAGAGAAGGGGCTGGTGAATTGCCATGGAAACAATGATGTTGATGTCAAGGACATGGCTATGGATGTTGTAATGCTCTCCCTCAGAACTTCCTCAGGCCTTGATTTGCAATCATTTGGAGAAGCATATGGTGATAATCATGTCCATTCTCTTTGCAGAGCCTATCAACCTTACATCAAAAGTGGCCATGTGGTTTGCTTGGATGAGCAGAGGAGGGCTCTAACTGTTGATGAATGCATTGATAACTCAGAGAGGCAGCGGCACATTCGACTTAGCGATCCAGATGGGTTTTTATTATCAAACGAATTGATCTCTCTTGCATTTAGAGCCATATCTCCCTGATGGTTAAAATTTCCATCTTCTTTGGCTCTCTTTCAAGATAGCTGGACTTGTGTTCCACAAATTCATATTTCTTGTAGATTTTGCTGCATCAGATAGATTGGCATTGTTTTTCAAAATCATAAAGAGATCATGGATTTGGGGATGTTGATAAAGTTAAACTACCAAAGTGTTGTTGTTAATGAAAAAGTTGCAACTGCTCCAACCAGCAAGTTGGATGAGACAATCATGGATGATCAAGTTAGCAGTGAGTTTTTGATAGTCCATTTTAAAAAAGCTGTTGGAATTTACCCTTCCAAAAAGGCCAAAGCTAATGCTTACACTACACTGGCATGTAATATTTAGTCGAATTTATGAATAAGAAACACAATCTTGGAAACTACTGACCCAGCAAAGTCCTTTGTTTTGAGTCCAACCTTGCACATTCCGTTGGAAAAGTGGCTTCGAAAAACTTACAAAATTTCGAGGGTTAAATCAATTATTTTTTCACGATGAATCTCTAGACTTCTAAAAATATGCCAAATGCAGTCATTAAAGTTCCAAACAGATTTCATATAGACTAATATACGAAAGCTAGCCCAAATATTCATAGATATAAAAAAATTAATAGATCACATCAAGCTTAATCGCTTCTTTCATATGATAATATCCTTGCCCGATTGCATTTTACGTTTAGCAGTCGCCAACCCTAATTTGGAAGAAAGTTAGAACTTGTACATTCACAGGTCAACTCCAATCTCTTTCAAGTATATATTTTTAGTACAAAAAGACTTTTTTTTTTTTTAATGTAAATATAATGGATGATACTACCAAATAAAAAAAGCACTCAATTTCATACAAATAGACTAATCAGGTAATGCCATGGCTATTGAAACATTTTGCCACAACATTTCATCCTAGGACATAGGAAACAAGGCCACAGAAGTTGTTGCTGAACTAAAAACCTAATAATGTAGATACATTGATGTGATATGGTAAAAAAAATGGGTGCTACCCGTTACAAGTGTTTGGTTTTCCGTCCAGTTTTTGAGATACGTCTAACCACTTCTATTCTGTTTCGTGATTCTCTGAAAATGAAGTCCACGAAAGGAGTTATAAAGCATGGCAAAACCTTATTCATAGTAAACATCAACGGGGTAAAAGAGAGTACCGGCGGTGCAAGTACACAATGACATAGAAAAATGGTAGCAACATCAAAATTAGTATCGAAGATGCCATGTAAAAGATGCCTGGTTGCTTCTGCAAATATAAAATTGTTCAATAAGAAACATCCAGTGGAACTCAAAAAAGTAAAAACAATATTAATTCACCGGGATATACAACCAGGCGCATATCCTAATCGTCTATCTATTGGCAATCCGACCTCAAGTTCACAGGCTAGGAACATGGGGGGAAAGACACACAGACATCCGGCAGATTTCTTATTCTCATCTCATTCCTCCAGCATCATCAGCAAGCTAGGCTCCACGCCACCAACACTCTGACTCTTAATTTTTGGTGTAGTAGCTTGTAAATCCAGATTCATTGTTATTGTCCCCCATATTTGTTAATCTATGTAGTTGGCTTAATTTCTCCCTTCTTCTTCCCTTTTCTCTTCCTCTATCTATCCTCTATGCAACTCTTTCATATATTAATGAAATGGTTTGTGTCCTTAAAAAAAAGGGAACAAGTCCCTTCTTCTTTTGCTCTTTTTTTTTTCCTTACAGAAGTAATAAAATAATATTGGACATCTCATCAGACCTCAGCATTCCATAAAGGGAGTGAGACATTTGAAAGTAAGAAACATAACTTTATGAACAACCTACAGAAAATGGCTTTTGTTTAAAAGCTCACCTCCGCTCCTCTAGAAAATGGCTTATGTTTCCCGGTGCAAGAATGAGCTTCACAGAATTGATGATGAAACAACTCTACATATTAAAAAAAAAGTGAGCAATTAAATGAGGAATCTTTAAAAATAATGGATTTACCACGAAAGAGGGGGAAAGAAGAAGAGCTTGGTGAGGGAAGGGAAAGGAGCTTACCATGTAGACGGTTTGCTGATGGTCCATCGTTAATTGGAAAACAGCTATCAGCAAGAGTCTGTCAAAGAGATTGTAGAACTGAACGACACAATTATGTAAAACAGTAGGCAAGAAATTAGCAAGCATTTTGTGTACCACTAAGCAACCTCACATAAGTGCTTGTTCCTAGCAACAGCTGCCGGTTTGCATTTAGATTTACGTGTCTTGATATCCATCTTTAAGTCACAATGCAAAGCCCCACATAAATCAGCTAAGCACTTCCCGTGGCTCTGCATTTACTAATAGTATGGGTAAACAACAGCAACTAAACTCAAAATCAAGCAACTAAGTAAATTATAGACTACACAGTTACACATGTAAACTGCCAGCTATAAAATGGAATCCAGGTAATTATAGATGAGGCTATGACAAACCTATGTATAATACAATGGCCATTTCCAGATATTAGCCAGATACTCAGATACGACCCAAAAGTGATAAACAAGATATATAAATACGAACGATGATTGTAATTTATAACATGAAGGAAGGACATACAATATTCAGAAGATTGTAATGTCTGCCGTCAAAATGCTTATCGAGAAATTTTTCAGCACGAAAGCTTTTCCGGCAGTAACCACACTGCCAATGATTGATATCCAGATGAATCTTGTGCTGCTCCTGATCCCTGAAGAGATCGTTGTTTGGATGAAGCCTACACTTGGTTGAAAGCTGATAATTTTCCTTCTCTACAAACGGCAGCAAATGCTGTAGTAGAAACACCCAAAAACATCAATTAGGATGTCTGTTTCACATGGTAGAGTCCATAATCTTTTAGTCGTAAAGAAAGTTTAGTCTGTACTCTGTACCTCCTCAAGAATATTCCAAGCTATTTTACTTCGTTCTCTGGAACAGTGTACTTCATCAACATGCTTTTCATCTTGCTCAAGAGGTCTACATAAACAAAAATACATAGTTATGGCAACAGTGTCAAATAGTATGTTTGAAGCATAAGACACACAAGAAAACAGCTTCTCGATTGCCTAGGATGAGAGAAACAAAATCTATCGGTTAAATAAGAATATAAGACGCATTTTTTAGAGAGATGAAGAGTGAGAGAGAGAAGCAACATTGTAAACATATAGAATACAAAATGCATTTAAACCCTGATCGAGTAACTAGTAGTCCTATATATCGATGTGTCAATAGACAATATTTTGAGTATCTATGAATCTATGATGATGACCATAACAACTTACAAAACAAAATAGGGCATTGAGATATTTTCTTTAGAATCACATCAAGAAACTATATTCCCACATGATAGCTAACTTTGAGTTTCAACTAAATATAACTTGAGAGAGGGTCAGAGGGAGAGAGAGAGAGAGTCCACTCTGATGGGAAAAAAGAGCTACCTCGAAGTTGAAGATTGCTTCACATCCTACGATGAATGAAAAAGACCAAGGTGAGGATAGAATACACAGATAGATGTGTTGTAATAAATTTTGCAAAGCAAATAAAGAGCAATTAGGACTGTAACGGGGAAAAAAACATCAGGGAAACCTAGCGGCTAGCAGCATCCATTTCTCTAGTATTTCTAAAATTCCATGACAAGCAAATCATAATAAACAGAAATCTAACTCTAAATTGATTGCTTAAAGACCCCTTTGCATCACGTGGCTTCTTTCAAGTTGGCTGACAGAGTTTGTTTTTTTATTATTATTAATTCAACAACATTTGGATGTCGAGGATTAGAACACAACCTCTTAACTATCAAATCATATATCATGCCAATTAATTTCAACTCTTTGTTACTCTCACGTGGTTGGGTAAGTCCAGACGAACAGAAAGAGATGTACATGTTCCTGTAAAAGAAATTTAAAATTTAAAAGATCGCTAGGGTTTTGGGAATCCGGAATTAGGTTGTATAGATTTGTTCTCCATTTTGTAACTGCTAATTTGGGACTAAGTTTCAGTTGTCAAAGTGGATGTAGATCCTAAAAGGATTGAACCACTCTAAATTCTCTGTGTTTATCTCTTTCTTACAGGTTCGTGGCTTAATTGATTGAATCGTGGAGTTGATTAGTTGTTATGCGGAATGGCTTTGTTTTGCTGATATTACAGGAAAATTTGTTATCAGATATCCAATTGAAACCACACACACTGTCTAAGAGATGTATCAGATAACCAATAGAGTACTTTTTTTCTTAAATCATCAACTGGGGGTGAGAGATGTAAAGCTATACAAGTTTGAGCTCAACACTTGTTGGCAACCAAATAGAATACTGACTGAGCCCTGTTAATTCAATATCTTTCAGTCACGAATTATTTCTAAGAACAGTTTAAAGATAAATGTTCATCTCATATAATAAAATAGCAATTGCTCGAGACTAATCTAAATCCATCCAAAAAGCTCAACTCAGGACTAAAGATAGATTAGGGGGAAAAAAACTCATATGATCAAAGTAAGAAAACATGATTTTCACATCAAGATCAATCCATACGATGTCTGGGTGTTTAGATATCTATGACAGAACAAATTCAGTACCTGATTAGTCTCTGAAGGAGGTAGAGCCAAAGAAAAATGAACAAGTTCTTGTAGAGAAAGTAAAACTGAAAGAAAAATTATGGTGCCTGCTGTTGATTTGTTGATTACTCTGGTCGATTCCATTTTCGAATTCGCGAAACCCATCTACGAGCCACTGCGACCCGATTGGGGTTTGGGAGATTCGAATGGTAGCCGCGAAGAATACGAACTTTGTCTCTCGAATCACGTACGTGTGGCGCGCAAATCCCGATTTTAATTCGGATCGAAACATTTGGGTGTTTGCCTATCCGACCTAAACAAAAATTAAAATTTAATTTAATGTATAAAGTGTGTATGACAAACAGAAATCCGATGTCGTCCAGCGGTTAGGATATCTGGCTTTCACCCAGGAGACCCGGGTTCGATTCCCGGCATCGGAACTTTTTTGATTAATTTTTGCTTACGATTTCTATCATGCGCCTTGTTTTTCTTTTCTTTTTTAATAATGTTTGCTCACGGTTTTCTATCATGCGCCTCTTTTTTCATTTTTCTTTCTAATATTTGTTATTTTCCATAAATTGAATTAGTAAATATATTTAAAGTGAATTTACCAATACATAATACTCTAACCCACGTATTAAGATCATTAATTCATATTTTATCTTTCAATAATTATAAAATATATATAAGGCAGAATAATCGCCAACAAGATTAACTCATAAGATATGTATAGTTTATAATTTATATCCACCATGATTATTGTTTAACTTGAAAATTTGACGTCTAGCGTCTCAATATATATGTATATGTATATATATATATATATATGTATATGTAGATAAGGAGAACTAAATTATATATCTTTGTTAAACAATAAAATTAAATTTATAATTTAACAAATTATTGTAAACCTATAATGAAGTATTGTTTCTAATAAAATTTGAATATGTTTCTTACTTTGACAACAAGAATGAGACATTTTTTAGATTTTAAAATTTTGTGAATTAATATTTAAAAGTGATTTGAGCATTTTGATCATATGGTTATATTAATCAAACACATGTTCTCGTTAAGAGCACATTGGTCTCCAATATTATTTATTTTTCTTCTAGTAAATCTAACACTTTTAATGCAATAATAATAATAAATGGTCGTTTGAATTTATAATGCTGGAGAATATTAGAACTTGTTTGATTTGCTTCATATTTTCCTTTTTTTTTTTTTCCACCGTTCTTATATATCTCATTTCGCAATGTTTTTTAGGTTAATATGTTTAACAATATTAGCTAACTTGTTTAGGATAATATGGTGGACTTAACTGATGTTCTGGACTGAATTCAGTGAATTAAAGTATGTTATGTGTGTGCGCGTGGGTATTTGTTATGTTGTGTTCCGTTGATAATTGTCATGTTGTGATTCTTTTACTGTTTATGAAAGTCCACATTACGTGATTCTCTCGGGATGGCTTAGTCCTATCGGGGTTGCCCCGACTCACTTAACACAAGGATCGAGATGGCTTAACCCTATCAGGGTTGCCCCAGCGAACTTAACACAAGAACCAGGATGGCTTAGTCCTATCAAGGTTGCCCCGACACACCAAACACGAAGACTCGGGATGGCTTAGCACTATCACGGTTCCCCCGACACTACTATTTATTGAAATCTATTTTTTGATTCATGCATTTTTATCAACATTTCGAATTCATGCTTACATCGATCTTGAGCTAAGGATTCTTACTAGGTTTAGTAAACTCACCCATTTTTTTTATGTTGGCATCCACACGTACACATTGGCTTTACCAAGATGGCTGATTCGGAGCTGTAAAGACCATGGACTTGTCCGTTCTTTATTTATTGCATCTTTTGATTATCTTATTTCAAGGAATTTCTAGTGATACATCTTTACTTTTTTTCTTACTTTGTGGAACACTTTTACGAATTGGGTACCATATTTCTATTTAATTGATAACTATTCATTATTTTATTTATTAACCATTTAAGTCGGTATGACTTAGTTTTAAAGGTAATTTTTACTCATGTATCAAGAGTAGAGGTCTAGATGGGACCCTAGTCCGGGGTTGAGCCTCTACATTGATATTGGAGCCTAGAGTCCTAGATTTTATAGACCGACTTGCATTGTGAGTGGTTGAGTCCCATGGTCTTTAACTTCCGATGGCCACCATGCAAGTGCATGTATCAGATGAATACTTCACGAGTGGCAATATAGTGCAAATTTTTATCTATATCTAAACAAATTTGAAATATATTTATAAGTTAAATTTGAAACTTATATATGTTATTTAGTTGTATTTGAAATACTTTGATATTAATCAATATTTTTAAAACTTTGTCATAATTACCATAAAAATATTAGAATTGGTTGTCTACAATAAATTTGTTTATATAAAACTGTAGTGGAAATATGAATAATAATGAGAAGAAAATGATAAATTGAAAATTTGATATATTATGATTAGAAGTGATCAAATTTGAGGTGCAAAATGCAACGTAGCTCCATTACAAACAGATGATCCTACACAACAGACACTACTAACATCAATCTTGTTAGTTGGGTTGCAAACCGGGTTGGGTCCAAGTCCCAACTAACTGACCCACTCGATCAAACGTCCATTGCATGATCGAAACTTGATCGTCGATTAAAGAATAAATATGGTCGTATTTATTAAGCTTTGTTTTTTTTTTAAAGGAGAGGTTAACTATTACTCCTAAATAACTATTCGTTTATATTTGGCAGTAAAAAATCATTAACTCCTCATCAATTCAATAAAATAAGTAATTAAATTACTCAGCTCTACTAACATCAATCATCAAAACAAATATTCAACCAGTATTAACCCTCAACTCCTCTCTACTAGAGATGTTCACGAGGTGGGGTGCAGCCGGGGAATGACTTCCTCATCTCCATGTCGACCTCCAAAATCAATTATTTTCTTCACAAAATTCTCCCGTCTATTTTTGCGGGATCGGGGCAGCGATTCCATGCAGGAAATTGGTGGATATTGGGTTCCTCCGGAATTTTTTTTTTTCATTTAATTTAATTTATCACTTTTAAATATTAATACGTATGATTACATTTTTTTTTTAATAATATTTTCAAATTTTTAAATGTTCATGGAATGTGTATATTATTTTTAATTAGATATTTAGTTATTAAATATGAAAAATATATTTGAATATATATAAACTAATTTGTAACTAAAGATTAAATTGATAAAAAAGAGAAGAAATAAAAAATATATTTTTTAAATAAAACGAAAACGGGGTGGGGATCGGGGAAACATGGATGAGGAATATATTTTCCGTCCCCGTCCATGTTTATCGAGAATTTTTTTTTCTCATTCACTATCTCATTTTCCACCTACATGAGGATTCAGAATCCTGTTCGGGGCCGACATCATGAGAACCCGTCCCCACGAGAAAAATGGATTTTGCTCTATTATTTTCTATGAGTGATTTCGGTTCGATTTTTATCAGTTTTTTGTCAAACCGATGATCGAACCGATATTCTCAATTTTTCAATAATTGGGTCCAAACCAATGTCAATAGAGAACAAAATATTGGTTTGGTTCACTTTTTGTTAGCTTTTCGATTTTGATTCTAATAAAAGTTTTAGTTTATTTTTCCAATTTTTTTGTCTCGTATTCCAATATTTACCATACTTTTATTTAACTATTCACATTTAAATTGGTTATTCTCTTAAATTTAAATACTAAATATATATCTATTTTTCTTACTATTTATATATTAAGTTCGATTTGATTTTTGATTGGTTCTTCTATTATGAATTGAAATCAAATTGATATATTCCAATTTTTAAAATTATCAAATCGTTCAAATCAAATCATGTTTAAAAACTCAATCGATGTATTGGATTGATTTTGTTCGATTCTATTTTGTTTTTTTTTTTTTTTTTTTTTAGTTCTCATTCCTAAAAGGAAACACACATATATATATGTATGTATATGTATGCATATATACACACGTTTCCTCTTAGGAAGGGGAAATAAAAAACAAAAAAACGACATATGTGTGTGTATATATATTCGAGCAGTGCTCCGTTTGTATTGTAAGGTAAGGCGCCGCGCCGCATCAAATTTCTCTTGAAGAACTCCGGGTTGGAACTGAAAGCTCTTCGATACCGACTTCAATTGATTCCACAAGCAAAGAGTTTTGAATCCGAATGGGGAAGAAAACCAAGAAACCTGGAAAAGGGAAAGAGAAGACTGAGAAGAAAACGGCCAAAGCCGAGGAAAAGAAAGCTCGCAGGGAGAGTAAAAAGCTCTCTCCCGAGGATGATATCGATGCAATTCTTGTATGTTCTTCCATTTTCTTATAATCTGTAATCGTTTGTTAGTATATGCGCAGTGAGTACTTATCGGGAACAGATCAATTCGTAACTAATGCTTCAGCTTTATTCGAATCCAACTTTTTTTTTCTTTACAGTTTTGAAAATTAGGACGCCCGCCTATTTGTTTCCATAAGTTTTTCTGCTAATGCAGCTAAAATTTTTATGCAGGAAATAGAATTTTTGTTATTGTAGTTTCCTTTCTTTAATAGATCGCCTAAGAATTGGGATTTTTGATATATTCAATTTAAGATGTTAAAGCAAGGAAGAAGGATAAAAAAGGAACGGGTATAATTAAAAGGGAACTTTTGAAAGTCACGCATCTTCCAACTAACTTTGTATGAGCATGTTTGGATGAGAAACTTGGCAGTCTCTGCTTTATTTGATCAAAACTTGGTCAAGTGTGTTGTTTTTGCTAACTTGATCCTTGCAGTTGAGTATACAAAAAGAGGAAGCGAAGAAAAAAGAAGTTCATGTTGAGGAGAATGTCCCTGCACCATCTCCTCGCTCCAATTGTTCGGTACGCCTCTTACATATGGACTATCTACCATGTTAACTTCTTACTGTTCTGTTTCGTGGGTATGGTGAAATCAATATATATAATCTATTTGGATTATCTTGTAGTTGACCATCAATCCTTTGAAAGAAACGGAGTTGATTCTCTATGGGGGTGAATTCTACAATGGTACAAAGGTATGCTTACGATAATCTACTGTGTGTCTACGTGTCTTGCTTGAAGTAGTTAATTCAGGTTTTACACCTGCAGTTCATTAACTTGAGTTGGCACAGACATATGTTTATGGTGATCTATACAGATACGATGTCGAGAAACTAGAGTGGAAAGTAATTTCAAGTCCCAACAGCCCCCCTCCTCGTAGTTCTCATCAAGCCGTTGCTTGGAAGAATTACCTCTATATTTTTGGTTAGTGAAAATATTTGTTCAAATGTGGATGCACTTAACTCTATCTTATATCCACTATGCTGTTTCAAAAAAAAAAATGCACTGTCCTAACTGCTTTTTTTTGGTCCATCAGGTGGAGAGTTCACATCTCCTAACCAAGAGAGGTTTCATCACTACAAGGTGGATTTTTCACTGTCATTCTTTTTGCAAGCGCATGCTTTTTATTATTAGCTTATACGCCACCAGTTGACTTCTGACACTTTTTTTTTTCGTGTTAATACAAACATGTAGGATTTCTGGGTGCTGGACCTGAAAACAAATCAATGGGAACAAATTAATTTAAAAGGTTGTCCTAGTCCACGCTCTGGTCATCGAATGGTAATTTTTGGATGTCATGCTTCTCTTATATCTGCCCAGGTTTTATCTTTTTCATTTTTTCCCTAATATTTTCCTTTACTGTGTTTCTCAGGTCTTGTACAAGCACAAAATTATTGTTTTTGGTGGTTTCTATGACACTTTAAGAGAAGTAAGGTTTGTGGATTCTATAATCAATCTCATGAATCTCTCTTATGAAAAGTTTCTGAACTGGGTGTGTGTGCCTGAATGGCATCGTGATTGAAGATGAATTTGGTATTTCTACTTGGATCAAACGTACCTTGTAATTTATCTTTCTGCCTTTTTTCTCTTCTTCCAAATGGAATTCTAGAGAAAGTACGTTTCCATTTGGAAGAAGAATAAAGGCAGAAAGATAGATTACATAAGGTAAGTTTGATATTTGTGTGTGAAATTGTTTTTTTTTTTTTTGACAATGTGTGAAAATATTTCAGTTTTATATGCACGGAATATTTTTCATTTCCAAGAATCTTGGTTTTAATCTGCTCACTAATCTTTTTCTCAAATATTCTTTTGCAGATATTATAATGATATGTTTGTATTTGACCTGGATCAGTACAAGGTGAAACTATGTTTTATCAAAATTTTCCTTCCTTCAAGATAGCATCATCTAATTGTTCTCTCGATCTGGCTTATTGATGAATACTAACAAAATGTTCTAACAGTGGCAAGAAATAAAGCCTAGTCCTGGTGCAATGTGGCCTACTCCTCGAAGTGGTTTTCAATTTTTTGTTCACCAAGATGAGGTTTGTTGATCAAGATGTATCTAGCCATCCTGGATATATCATAATAAACATGAGTTTTCTGCTTTACTGTCTTAAATGTTCATTCAAACTACAGGTTTTATTGTATGGTGGCTATTTTAAAGAAATTCAATCTGATAAGAACGCTTCAGAAAGAGGAGTTGTGCATGCAGACATGTGGTCCCTTGATCCAAGGACTTGGCAATGGAATAAGGTGTCCATTTAATTTTTCTTTTTTTATGGAGGTGGGGTGGGGTGGGTTTCATCAGAACTATACTCAGTAAAATTTGGCTTTCTACTTTTTTAATGTACCCTAAGAAAGTTTCAGTCTTATCGTTTTTAATTAAGGCTCCAAAGTAGGCAACATGGAAAAAAATTAAAATGGGTTTTCACATGCAAGAGAAAGTATATGCGTAGAAAGGCAATGTAATCTTCTTAATCCAATTCACAAAGATTCCTTGTGTTAGGAATGGGGTTATGACTAATCATCATTTATGATCTAAGAACCATGTGTTTTTTACTTTTTCATTAAAGAGGGAAGGACCAAGTCTTATATTTTTGCGTAACTGACATTTGGTAGGCATCATGGTTTTTTAACTTAACCTGTCAAGTACTTGATATCTGTTTGAAGTATTAGAAAAAAAGAGTAGTTAAATTCTCTTTGATGTTTATCTATCTTTTGGGTTTTACATCTAGTAACAACTCGTTCCGTCTAAACTATTTGCATTTCCTTTTAAATAGGTAAAGAAAGGTGGGATGCCTCCTGGACCTCGTGCAGGGTTCTCCATGTGTGTTCATAAGAGGCGAGCTTTGCTATTTGGTGGAGTGGTGGACATGGATGTTGAAGGCAAGTACTTAATTGCCATACCAAGAAATGAACATTATTGAATAATTGTCCATAGGATCTGGGGGGGAATAAGATGATAAGCTTTTCTCTATTTGTGTGCATGCTCTTTTCCTTTTATTTTTATTTTTAGTTTCGTGATTATTTTATAATATTCATACAGAAGGTCAAGTTTTTGTATTGGCAATATATGTGTGATTCTTATTGGGTTGGTTTTCATATTAGCTAATTAATTTGATCCTTAATTTTTATATATGCAGGTGATACAATGATGAGTCTATTCTTGAATGAACTTTATGCATTCCAATTAGACAACCATCGCTGGTAAGTGCAACAAACAATTATGTCATGTTTAGCCTATCTATTGGGATCCCCAAGTGCAAAGGCAATGGTCTTACTACTTTCTCTTGTCTGTTGCAAGTGAAGTTTGAGTTTTGTATCATTTGTATATTCTGCTACTTAGTTTATGTCTTTTCTTGCTGGTAGGTATCCTCTAGAGTTAAGGAAGGAGAAGTCGACAAAGGCAAAGGTAATTCCTTGATAAATTTCTTGTTTTTCATTTCTAATGTTTTTAAAAGCACAATAGTTAAACATTTCAACTCTATAAATATTAATTGTTTTTTATACACTATTTTTAATTATCTTAAACTACCGATCAACCTAAAAACTTAAACTGATAGGTTGGTATAAATTTAATTATACCAACTAACACTCCCCTCACTTTTGGACTTGGAAATTTTTAAAAATGTCCTACAAGTTGAATTAATTTTAAATGAGGAGAAAAACGACACGGCAAAGATTCAAACTCAAGCTCTGATATCATGTTGAATTGTACTAAACCACCAATTAACCTACAGCTTAAGCTAATAGATTGAGATAAATTTAATTCTAATGACTAAAACAATATAATGTTTACAGTTAGATTTCTTTTGCAGATAAAAAAGGTTTCTGACCAAAAAAACGAGGTTGAGTTTGATGAGCATATGACTGAGGAGGCTGTTGAAGTTGGTAAAATTGAAAATTCAGTCATTGAAGAAGCATGTGACATGGAATCTGACATTGATGAAATATCTCAACACATATCTTCATCTGTGTCCATTAACAATGGTGGATTGGAAATGAGTTCTAGCAAAAAACAAGAATCTGTTTCAAACCAAGATACTGTTTTGCCAGAGGTGTTCAGGGCTAAATTTCAATTATTGTTTCTTTCTTTTGTGCATTAAGATTAAATTTGGAACGTTTTACATTCTAAATTATTGCAATTTATAGGTGATTAAGCCCTGTGGACGTATTAACTCCTGCCTGGTTGTTGGAAGAGATACACTGTACATATATGGGGGTATGATGGAGATTAAAGAACAAGAAATCACCCTTGATGACTTGTATGCTCTCAATCTCAATAAACTTGATGAATGGAAGTGCATTATACCGGTATGTCTTTTTTTTATTGCAATTTATCTTTTTTTTTTAGTCTTCTCTTTCATATTTGGAAATAAACTTGCGTCTCTAAGATAAGGACCAGCTTCGAATTGAATGAACAATAATTATATTTGTGGGGCATGTATTTTCAATTTCGTACTTTGCCATTTGTTTCTGATGAAGGCCACGGAATCTGAATGGGTGGAAGCGTCAGAGGATGAAGATGAGGAAGATGATGAAGATGACAGTGAGGATGATGACAATTCTGAAGGAAGCAATGATAGTGATGAGGATGATATGGAGGTGATTATATTGATTATGAATTTCTGGTTGCAAATAAAGTATCCCCTGTTTCTTTACCTTTTAGAATATCCATTTAATCGGTGTTTTGAAAGAATCACGCCAAAGCTGCAAATAGGATTTAGCATGTGAAATGGAACCAAATGATAAATGTTGGAGATTGTTGGAATACTCACCTTGTGGCAAATGTCCCACAATGGTAAGGTAGTGGGCTGCTCCTCTCATTGCCAATTGGTTTTGAGATGGATGCCCACACTTTCTAAAATGGTATCAGAGCTCCAGGTTGTTGACCCCCAAATATTCCGAGGACCCAAACCTAAGCGGGCAAAATACTTAAGCGGGCATTTCATGATCCCAAAGAGTTGGATCCGACCCAAGCGAGTGAGCCAAAGCGGGTATCATTTCGGTCCACAAATTCGGATCTAGTCCAAGATGGCTTTCCCTAAATAGTGCCATCTTGAGGGGGCATGTTGGAGATTGTTGGAATACTCACCTCGTGGCAAATGTCCCACATTGGTTAGGTGGTGGTTCCTCAACATATATATAAGATAGAGTGGGCTACTTCTCTCATTGCCAATTGGTTTTGAGATGGATGCCCACACTTTCTGACAATAAATCTTGTCTAAGAGTTGTATTCACTTCACTAATGTTCACTTGATGTTATTTCTTTTCTAGGCTGGGAATGATGCATCACGGAAAGTTGGAGACGCTGTAGCTTTAATTAAGGGCGAGGGCAGGAATCTTCGTAGGAAGGAGAAGCGGGCTAGGATCGAACAAATTAGAGCTAACCTTGGTCTTTCAGATTCACAAAGAACTCCTATGGTTAGCATATTTAGTCTACAGCTGCGGTGTCTTACTTGCAATCTTCAGTTTTTAGATTTAATTTTTAAAATACAACAAATATCTTATATATTTGCCTTCAACTGACTAGTCTGCTATCACAGAGATTCTTTAGTTTTGAATTCTATGCCATGTTAAGTCCCTTTGTTGTACTGTATTATTGATCAATCCCGACCATATCTTGTTATAGCCTGGAGAATCTCTAAGGGAGTTCTATAAACGTACAAATCTCTACTGGCAAATGGCAGCACATGAGCATACACAACATACTGGAAAGGTATTGCACTTTTTTCTCATTTAAAAAGTTGACTCTATTCTTTTCTTCTCTCGTGGCCAGTGATTCACAACTTTTAATCTCACTTTGGTCAAATAATAATACTGTTGAATGTATTACCCATCTGCTGTGAATTTCTTATCCGATTTAAGAAAATCATATGGCTCTATTGTTTCATTTTTAAGCCTCTGTACAAAACTCCTTTGTGCAGAATGAAGAAGAAGTTACATAAAACTTATTTCTGAAACTATTTCATGTTCATCTCCTGGTTTAGCTTAAGATGGTTACGCATGGGAACTTTTTGAATTCTGGTAACATTACGGGCAAGTTATGAGTATTCACGGTGGTCTTAAAAGTTTCTTTGACAAACAAATGTATTGTCAAACATTAACGTCACTGTTTCTAAAAATGTATTGTCAAATGTTTTAGAGTCAAGTGTATGTCTAATGCGAATGGTTGAAGTGCGTATAAATTGGCTGACAGAGATGGACAGTAAAAAAA
This sequence comes from Cyclanthera cordifolia, assembly GCA_037832605.1. Lineage (NCBI taxonomy): Eukaryota > Viridiplantae > Streptophyta > Magnoliopsida > Cucurbitales > Cucurbitaceae > Cyclanthera > Cyclanthera cordifolia. Next base: position 13,511,069 of record JBBMEG010000009.1, on the reverse strand, counting down.
AAAGAAAAGAAAAAAGAGGCTAATGGGCAATAGTTCCTTCCACCTTTTTTTGATGATAGAGTTAAAGCTAGAATAATGATTATCTTAAAGTAAAAAAAGTGATAATATGCATTTTGCTGATAGAAACCAATGATCAATAGCAAACAATTTTATCAACAAAACAAGTCTAAAAAATATTTCTCTCGTCCTGTTGTATATTGTATGACCATAGAGTGTTAATTTTCCTCATATCTTAATACAGGAACTTCGTAAGGATGGTTTCGATCTTGCTGAATCTCGTTACAGGGAGCTTAAACCGATTCTTGACGAGGTAAGTTCTGTTCGGCTTGCTTCATAACCAGTATTCAGAATGTTATTGATCTAACTCTTTTACTGGTTCCTTTGGATCAGCTTGCCATATTGGAGGCTGAGCAGAAAGCAGAGGAGGCAGAAGCTCCTGAAACTAGTTCAAGAAAAAGAGGCAAGAAGAAAAAATAAGTTAATAGGAATTTTTGTTTGCAGTGTATTAAAAATCAGTTAGCTTGGGAGAAATCATATAATATTATAGTATAGCTGCAATTTGCAAGTGATGAGTGTGTAGATAAAGGTAAGCTAATTTTTTGTTAGGAGGAGATTCAGCTATGCCTTTCCATGTTTATTTATTCTAGAGCTGGATTCTTTTTTATTTGTTAGGATTTAGTTATAGATTACAGAAATATGAATTTATATCTCTCTTCAAATTGATGTTACATTCAATTCTACTAAATGTTATGTAAGTCATTAAATTAATGTTCTTTTATTTGAATTAATGTTTATTTATTCTAGAGCTGGATTCCCTTTTTCTCTTCCTTTTCAATAAACAAAAATCATATAAAGTTGTCTTCTTTTTTTTTTTTTTTCTTTTTTTTTTTGAGTACAAATTGGAGAATGCGATTACAAATATCGATTTTCAGGATTGAACTCGTGACTATTTGATTCTTATGGTAATTTCTTTATGGTAATTTCTTCTTGTTATGGCTAACTTGTAGTCTATTATTTATAGTTTTTAAAATTGTTTTTTCTTTTTCTTGTTTTCTCACATTTTATGAGTTGAATATGATCAACCATATATAATTCAACCAACATATATAATTCTATAAACTTGCAACTAAGGAAATGTTAGATATGGGGAAAATGGATGAAAAGAAAACGTAAAGAATTTAATTGTTTAGCTTACTGAGTTACATTTTATCGATCATTAATTTATTCCTATTTTTTTTAATTTAATTATCAATAAAATGGTGTGTGTGTGTATATATAAATATGATTGAAGTTATATGGTATAATCAAACCCTAAATGGTGAGGAAATGTTGACAATTTTGGGAAGGGAATTCACAGTACTGTCGTTTGTCTGGCGTGCGAAAAAATGATTTATTAATTATGTTTGTTATGTGTTTGGTGTTTAAATTTCGAACAAAAAAGTAAACATTGTTTAATCCTTTTATTCATATAGTTTGATTCGTTGTGGATAGCTTTCATCAATTTTCAACTTTGGGTTTTTACCTTAATATATATATATATATATATTTTGGTGCAATATCAATATTTACGTAATAATAATATTAATTTACTTAACTCGCTCACGTTCACAATGTATTTGTTCAATGGTTAAAGATAACGCTGTAACATGTTGAAAATGTTTTTGATCTTATCATTAAATTTTCTTTTGGTACGTAAGCTGGAGTGTAGTATGTCGTTGATTTGTTTGCTAATCATTTATGGATGACTAGCTCTCTTTCAATTTGTTTGTTTGACTCTTTTGTGGCGTGTGGTCAGGTGAATGTTGGGTGGAGCTAGAAAATTCTTCGTGCTGTACTTGCTTTGGCGTTGCTTAAGCAATGAAGCTCTCCCAAATGTTTCTTAAAAAAAAAAATATCGCTGTAATATAAATATAAATGGTGGTGCTGCTAAAGCTTCTAATTCAGGAGGCTGCAAATGGTTTAGATTAATGGAGCGTGCATTTGCAGTGACACGTCTTTTTAAACAATTTCTTACTTTTGTCATTATATTTTATATTCTGTTTTTTCTTTTTTTTTAAAAGCTTTTTGTATTTATTTATTCCACCACTTTATTGGAACCTATATTTTAACCTTTTGCTTCGTAAATTTTATTAATGTAAGTGTCTGTTTTCTAGGTATTAAAATTAATTTTTTTAACCATTTTTTTTCAAATAATAACACTCATTCTATTTATTTAAAATGATCATTTATTTATTATTGTCATTTTCAACTCTTTAAAATAATATTCATTTTTAACTACATTCAAAAAATATCTCATTCATTTATCAAAGAATTACATCTAAACAATTTATTACTTACATTTAAATTTTTAATCATCCAAAATATATAATTTCTTAATTGTAATTACACATCAAAACATTTTTTTTATACATTTTTATTTGTTGCACACTTACGTGATCACATAACGAGGGGGTTAACTTTATCTACAAAAATAATACTATTTTTCGAGAAAAAACAACAAAGATATACTTATCCTATCGAAAAAATAACATAAATATTTTATATTTATTTTGTGTCACACAACCCCAGAGGTTATACTTTTTTCCCTCATTTTATACAGTTAGTATGTATTATATTTTCACGTTTTAGCAAGTAAAATGTGGCGATATTTATCAAAAGGATTAGTAGTGATGCGTTAATTTTATTGTTTAATAATATTCTAGTTCAACAACAGGACAATAAATTTGATCTTGAAAATCGTCAAATTTCACTTGATTGAATCCTATCAATTTTACTCTATTAAAATTTATCGATTTTATTTGATGATATTTTTATTTTTTTTGTTAAATTTGAATATTTTCTAAAAATTTGACATTTTTGGGCAACTGAGGAAAAATCTTATTTCAAGTAATTTGGAAAGATATTTGAATTAGAGCATTAGGGCGATGTGTTAATTAGCATAATATTCCAAGTAATAAAAAATAATTAATTGTGTGATCCTCTTGATTAGGGGAATTTCAGGATCCGTTTTAGTCGCGTGGTTGCCGGCGGTGGTCAACCAATTACTCCTTCCCTTCAATCTCACAACAATCCCCTTCCCTTAATTTATCTACTCTTTCATTTCTTTCTTTAACTTCAATTTTTGTTACACAAATAAATTCAACCTATTAATTATGATATACAATATTATAAACAATAACATGCTTCAATCTTAATATAAATGTTTATCTTTAGCTTCTTAATCAAATACTTATTTTAGTACTCGACTTTCAAAAATAAATTTCTATACATAATAATAAAATATTAATTATTTAGTCAAATAACTTTTAAAATGGATTTCTAGGTATGACAATAAATTTTTGGTATTCTAATTAATTTAGGCTCAACAATAAATAATATCAATTTGGTTTTGGACAATAATAGGGAGGTCGGTTGAGAAACTAAATAACCATGTGATTAGTAGCTAAGCAAAATAATGATTAACCTTAATTGTACTTTAAAAAAAATAATAACAAAACGTTTTGTCAACTGCTGTTATGATTAGAAGGCCACGTCCAATCCAATTTGTTAATACATAAATACTGTTTTTTATGTTAATAATAGTGATTAAATTTGAAGTTATTATAAGGGAAATGTAATAGTTATGAACAAAATTAAATTATATATATAAATGAAGGGCTTGGTGGAAGTTTAACCACAAGAAGGGTAGTTTTTTTAACAATAAAAAACTCGTAACAAAAGCGTGTTACTCATCTTAATCATTACACTTGCGGTTTCAAAAACAAACACTTTTTCCATTCCCAAACAAACCTCTTCCTCTTTCTCTTTACAATTCTCCTACCAATCTCTTTCTTCATTTCTCTATAAGTATCCTCCCGCTCTCGGCCATCCATTACCCAAACAGAAGCTCCGATGGGCGGCGGAGGAGACGGCGGAGGAATTCGAAATCCATGGACCAAACTGGAGATCGCTTTAAACGAAGCAATTGCGCGCAGCTTTGTGGGGAAATATTTCAAGCTTCAAGCCCGAAATACCTGTTTCACTAAGGAATTACGCGCCGGCTTAGCCACGTTTCTTACTATGGCGTATATCATAACCGTTAACGCCACAATCCTCGCCGACTCCGGCGGCACTTGCTCAATTGCCGACTGCTCGGTTCCGGTGAACGGAACCGCCACGCCGGACTGCATGTTCAAGCCGAATTCCGGCTACCAAAACTGCCTTTCCAAAACCAAGAGCGATCTCATGGTCGGCACTATTTTATCGGCCATGATTGGTTCGTTTGCCATGGGAGTTCTTGCCAATCTTCCTTTGGGCCTTGCGCCTGGTATGGGCCCAAATGCGTATATGGCTTATAACTTAGTGGGCTTTCACGGGTCCGGCCCAATCCCGTACCGAATCGCATTGGCTATTTTCTTGGTTGAAGGCTGTGCGTTTGTTGCTGTTTCTGCATTAGGGCTTCGTAAAAAGCTCGCTAAACTCATTCCCAATCCGGTTCGGTTTGCTTGTGCGGCTGGGATTGGGCTTTTTATAGCATTCGTGGGCCTGCAAGTCCATCAAGGATTGGGCCTAATTGGGCCGGACCCAGCCACGTTGGTCACTCTCACGGCATGTAGCCGTACGGATCCAGAAACCGGAGCATGCATGGGAGGAAAAATGCAAAGCCCGACGTTTTGGATCGGGTCGGTCGGGTTTATAATCATGGGTTACGGGTTGATGAAAGAGTTAAAAGGCAGTATGATATACGGCATCGTTTTCGTCACGTTGGTGTCTTGGTTTAGAGACACCGCTGTGACGTACTTCCCTCACAGCCCAATCGGCGACGAGAGGTACAATTACTTCAAAAAAATAGTGGATTTTCACAAAATCCAAACCACAGCCGGTGCCGTTAGCTTTAACGGCTTCAACACAAGCGCCGTTTGGGTAGCCCTTGGAACGCTGTTTTACATCGACGTGCTCGCGACGACGGGGACGCTATACACCATGGCGGAAATCGGCGGATTCGTGGACGATCGAGGAAATTTCGAAGGCGAATACATGGCGTACATTGTCGACGGCGCTTCGACGGTGATCGCGGCGGCGCTCGGAGTTTCTCCGGTGGCTACGTTCGTGGAATCGTCGGCGGGAATCAGAGAGGGAGGACGGACGGGGATTACGGCGGTGGTTGTGAGCTTCTGTTTTATGATGTCGTTGTTCTTCACGCCGTTGTTATCGAGTGTGCCGCCGTGGGCGATCGGGCCGTCGCTGGTGATGGTCGGAGTTATGATGATGAAGGTGGTGAGGGAGATCGATTGGGGAAATGTGAAGGAATCGGTGCCGGCTTTCATGACGATGATTCTGATGCCGTTGACGTATTCGATAGCGAATGGAATAGTGGGCGGGATTGGATTGTATGCAGCTCTGAATCTATACGATATCGTTATGAAGTTGATGAAGTGGTTGGGGAAGATGAGGAGAGTTGTGGTGAAAGAACAAAATCAGGTGTCGGCGGCTGCGGCAAATGCAGAGTTGAGATCTGTAGTTTAGATTAGAGGAATGTGTTTGATCTGCTAACAATGGGGGTAAGGGATGTGAAGTTTTTGTGTGTTTTGTTTTCGGAAATAATAAATAAATGAAGGAAAAAGGAAAGATGTTATGTCATTAAGGGTGGAGATGTAATGCCAGCCATTGTAATAGATCAAGCACTTTATTTGGTTTCATAAAATTAAGAGTAAAAGATGTGGTTCCAACCATCCATCCCACAAAAAAAAAATAATGCCAACTAAGAATACAAGTGAGAAGATATAAATAACATTTACCAAGCTTTAACCTTGCACGAATCTTCGATTAAGAGATGGTAGGTTCGAATGGGTCGACCCAGAGATGTTTTTATTGCAGCTTGTAACATGTAAGCAAATGGAAAAAATGAGCATCTTTACTAGTTGACCTGACACATGTTACTGGTTTGGTTGGTTCCTTTGTTCTGAAGCCGTGTGTCTAAGAATAGCCTCACAGTTGAGGAAATGAGGGTGGGTTCAGCCATGCCTCCATTGCAATGTTCCCAATCCCCACTACTAAACTTGGGTCGTATGAGAGTAATTCCAAGGTCATTAACACAAACAAGATGTCTTTCAGTGAAGGAGTTTTTCCACATTACAGCACTCATGGCAGGTGCAACAAACAAAGCTGAATGTTAGCACATTCTCACCGATTTTGCCCCAATTGGTCCAATCGTCGTCATCGATGTAAAGAACAACATTCTTTTGGAGGGACGCTTGGTCTATGAAGAACAATGCCGCCCTCGTGACAACTGCTCGAACTTCTGCCCATTCAGAAAAACCATGGCAATAGGCTTTTAAACATTACTGCACTGATACTTCCACAAGCAGCTAGAAGAATGTGTGGTCTTGATCGAGTGTTATTGACTTGCATTGGCTACGTTTCTACAGCTACAACTTCCGTTTCCTGAGGAATTTCAAATTGTAAACATCTTAAAGGCTTTTGTTTTTGTTTTTTTAGGAAACTAAAAAATCAAAGCTTCGATGTAGTGTACCTGGGGTAACCACGACCGTTCGTAGACCAGGCACCGTGAGACAGAAACAATGGAGACATGTAGGTGGGTCTCGAGTTTGAAACTTTGAGGGGAGCACACCGTCAAAATCCAAGCCTTCAACCTCCGCGTCACCCTTTGAGGACATCTATGAGGCTTTAGTTGCAAAACTATAAACACAAAATTGAAGAGATTAAGGCAAGCCCAATAGTCATGTCATCAATCAATGGGTTGGTATCAACTAAACATGAAAATATATCAGGAACATAGTTGAACTAACAAACATAAAATATGTACTTTCAACCCAGAGTTCATAAATTTGAATCTCCATATATCATCAAAACAAAAAACAAACCAAATCTGAGAAGAAAAGGTCAAGATGATACTAATAACAATGTTTTGCCCGGATACAAAACTGTTAGTGTTAAAATAAGCTTAGCTTCGAGATAACTTGAGTGTTCGATCAAGCTTACTGTGCCTAACTGATCTTGTTGGCATCTGATGCTACTACATTTGGTTAAGGATACTTGTATGAAATTAACGATCAAGCACATTCTTTCTCACCCCTGTTTTATTGACCACGAGGCCAAGCAGACACATTTTATTTAAATGTTTCAACACATAAGAAAAATCATTGACTTGATTGAGTGTCAAAATTTAGCTAAATGGGCTTCCAAAATCATATAAATAGTACTCGATCCAGAGAATTACATAACAATTTAAAACTCCAACACCATTCATGTAATAAAGTTCCATTGCATTTATCAAAAAATATCAGAAATTCATGATTTGCAATTGAAGAGCTTGTTTTTTATTCTACAAAATATCAATTTGCATGATCAAACTCATGACACTGATGTTGAATTAGATTAATTATAAACAATAAAATTACTGCATCACCAACATTTCTTGTGACAATTTTAAAATTGGACTCTTTTTATGATAATTTTGGGAAAATATTTCAATTCAATATAATTATTTTGCCTTTTTATTTTTGGAAAACAATGGTTTTTTTTTTTTTAAAGAAACATTCCCGTGTAATAAAAAAATTAATTTTTTTTTTCATCTCAAAAAAAAAAAACATTAATTTGTTTTTTAATATAATATAAATAGATTTCCCCTTCATCCATTCATGGAGGTTTATCTCGTTCCCGCTACAGCAAGTTTCACTGCAATCCAAACCAAATGCAAACTCTCTTAAACCCTTGTCATTTCTTCTCCTTCCCCAAGCTTCTAACCTCTCCAAACTCCAATTCTTCTCATTCTTCCTTTCAATGGCGTCCTCTCCTCTGTCCGCCGGTTACTTCTCCCGGAAGCCTCACTGTAATAAAGTGCTTCAGCTCCGACGAGTTCCCTGTGGACGAATCCTTCCTCGAAAACTTCGGTCCGAAGGATAAGGAAACAGAGGACGAAGCTCGAAAGCGCAACTGGGTTGAGCGCGGTTGGGCCCCTTGGGAAGAAATTTTTACTCCCGAAGGTGATTTTGCTCGGAAGAGTTTGAATGAAGGCGAAGAAGTTCCGCTTCAGACGCCCGAGGCGATTGAAGCCTTCAAAATGCTTAGCCCTAAGTACCGGAAGCAGAAGATGGAGGAGATGGGATTGACGGAGGATGACTATTACCGGCAGCAATGCGAAATTAAAGGCGAGATACCGGAGCCTCTTAAGACGACTTGGACTATGCCGCTTGTCCTGCAAGTCGTGCCTCCACGGGACTGGCCACCCAGGGGATGGGATGTTGATAGAGAAGAGCTGGAATTCATCAGGGAAGCGCACAAATTGCAAGCTGTGAGGGTTGACCTTGATCGGCTTGATGAATATGTGAAGACGGATACTGAAGATATGTGTTTGGACAGATACAAAGTGTTCTTGAAACAGTACAAGGAGTGGGTTGCTGCGAATAAAGATAGGTTGGAGGAGGAGTCCTACACGGTTTGTCCTCTCTCCCTCTTGTTTTCTGTTTTGTTTTTTTTTTTATTAAATTGGAATCGGAGCTTCACCTTACTACATATTCTAGGCCACACAAGCATGTTTAAAGTTCAGACTCGAGATACAATAAGCCATTAATGGGGTGATATGTAGAGTGATATTGAAAATTTAAAGATGGAAACTAGATATTTCAAATTTTCAAGCATTATGTGATTAGCTGTTCCATCCACCTTATCTCATTCAGCTGATACATTTCCACAGTATGACCAAGATTATCATCCTGGCAGGAGGAAAAGAGGGAAGGACTATAAAGAAGGCATGGTGAGTACCCGTATATTTCTGAAGTGTAATGAAGTTTATTTAAACCTATGGAATATTTATTGTTTTTTATATATTGTCTTTTGCAGTATGAGCTTCCGTTTTATTATCCAGGACAAGTAAGTTCCCTGCCCCTTTCCTTCAATTCCACGATGGACATAGATCCAAGTTTAAGTTAATAAAATTGTTGATCTTATGCAATCATTAATTTCAGAAAGATAAATAAGTGATCCTTGTGTAGTTCATGTATATGAAACGAGAAGATGACACTATGGTACTTTCCATGCAGATTTGTGAAGGGAAAGTAACTACTTTACACCTTTATCAAGGAGCTTTTGTTGATATAGGAGGTGTGTACGATGGGTAAGTCCAGTTTCTTGTGATGATATTCTTTGATATCTGATGAAGCGTTATTTCCTATTAGTTTAGACGAGCAATCTCAACTTTGTCGTGTCGTTGAAAATTTTCCACTTCACGTCACAGAAAATTTATCGTCGGCTTTTCAATTTTTCCCCACTTTGTTTTGGTATTTTTATCTATATTGTATCTTTGCCCCCACCAACTACATATTCTTTTTTTCTCTCATCCCTTCCTCCACATAATTTTAATTTGTTACATTTACTGGATTTTGTCTCTGTTTATGAAAATCATTGATCCTCTAGCTCTAGGTTTCACCAGCTTGAATAAAAGGATATGTCTAGGAGATTGACTTGTATTTTGCTTGAATTTGTAAATGTTTTCCTGCCAGACTCATGCCTTATAAGAATTGCAGGTGGGTTCCCATTAAAGGTAATGACTGGTATTGGATACGCCACCACATAAAAGTTGGTATGCCTGTGATTGTAGAGATTCTGGTGAGTGTCCTCTTAGTATCATTTTGCAAATTTTGCTGACTAAACCTTCATGAGAGAAAACAGATTAATATGAATCCGGTAGGAAGAAGGTCACATCAAAATCCTTCGATATTTTACCCTATTTATAATATAAAAACTTTTCCCCAAAGGTCTGAACTTGCATTTAATGCATCAAGTTCTAATGGAAGTTTATAGATTGTTAGTTGACCTTTTGAATACACCTCTGTGTCAGACTAATTTTCTTTTGATCATTGTTGTTTCCTTTTCAGGCAAAGCGAGATCCCTACCGGTTTCGATTTCCTATTGAAATGCGTTTTGTTCATCCCAATATAGATCACCTAGTGTATGTAATTTTGACGCTAAACTACTTTTTATAATGATAAGCTGGACATCTGTATATGATATTTCTCATTCATTCCGTTACACTTCATATGTTGATATTTTTTCCTCAATAAGTAGTTCTAGCTCTGGTATAAGTTACATGTGCAAACATTTTTCATTACGTTGATAATTTACTGTGTTTCATTGTGTCCTCATCTCCAGCTTTAATAGATTTGACTACCCACCAATATTCCAACGCGATGAAGACAGTAATCTAGATGAAGTGCGGGTGTGTGCCTTTCAATCCTGTAAATGTCACATTCTTTTTCCATTTACCCTGCCATTACTTTGCCTTTGTCAGGGAAAGAGAGACCTGTGAAAATTTGAAATGTTTGATGTTGTGTAATATTGTTGAAGCTCGAGTGTTTTATGTTATACAACATTCGAGCATGAAGAATTTATATTATGTACATGCGTCCCCAAAAGAAGATAAATTGTGAAGTGAATACAAAATTGTCTTTTTCTTAATTCTATCTCGTCCATTGTGCTCAAATCTAATTTCATGATAATACAGTCTCAGAGAGAGAGAGAGAGCAACTTTTACATAAATCTTCATACTATATAATATTGTCCAAGCATGGATAAGCCTTCTTGTGTCAAGAACCTTGCAGTAGCAACTCTGATATGAGCCGTAGTAAAAAACTGATATTAGTCGTAGTAAAAACTGATATTTTTGTTATCCACCGTGCTAATATGATGCTTTCTTCAGCGTGATTGTGGAAGGCCTCCTATTCCCAGAAAAGATCCAGGAGTTAAACCAGAAGATGAAGCCTTATTGTCAAATCATCCTTATGTTGAGAAGGTAACTTTTAATGTGCAACTCTTGGGATATGATATTTGTATCCTCATCTGTTTATTCCACTTAGAAAAGTGAAAAAATCACGAGTTGGTTGGTTGAACAAATCTAATGGTGTGAATAATTCTTCATCTTCTGAGATAATTTTGTAGGGTTTTTTTTTTCCGATCATTTGCTTTTAAAGATCTTATAAGCTTTTTATAGCATTCCTCCCTAATCAAATTACTATAGGAAGGAATCAACATTTTGTACAAGGGTACTCAAGTCTTTCAAAGTTCTGTAAATCTCTAATTACTCTAATCACTATGGTTTTATTATCCTCGTTCCACACAGTTATGGCAGATACATGTTGCGGAACAAATGATTTTGGGTGATATGGAGATGAATCCTGATAAATACAAGGACAAAAAACTTACGGAGTTATCTGATGAAGAAGATTTTGATGAAGAAAACAGTGTTGAATATACCAAAGTACGTTATAAGAACAGCTTATTACCAAAGAAGATTCTGGTGAGCACTCTCTTTAAACTGCATTGACATTAACTTTAAGTACCACCTACTGTTGATGTTTGTTTACTAACCATGTTCTTCTCATCTTCAATTGTTAGAAAACAAGTGTCAAAGAACTTGATTTGGAGACGGCTTTTTCTGAGCTTCAAGTAAGTGTTTTGGTGAATTATAGTGGTTAAGCCTCTCATATATCCTCTATTATTTGATTGTATACGTTGCTATATAAAAAATGTTATGGCTACTTATCTCTCTCCAATTTTAATTTCTCTTCGGATTAGGTTCATAAAAAACTAAGACAAGAAGCACAGGATAGAGGAGAGGAGTACAAAATAACGAAATTGAGACGCAACCATGAAATGGATGAATATGACCTCATGCATTGGCGCAGATCTTTCGAGGAAAGAGATGCATTAATCAGAGATATTAGCTGGTATTTTATTTTGGTTAAGATTAGCTGGTATTTTATTGACCTCGCATCTTGTTTCTCCATTACAAATTTTGTCTTCCACGCTATATATTTTGAGTGGTTATTGACTCCATATTTTTTAAGCGTGTTTGGGATAAGGAGAATGATTATGAGAAATAGTTCCTTCACTCACATTTGCTCCACAACAATATTTCCATTATTACTATTCTATCCTTTATAACCTCATTTTTTTTAGAATTATTTTTCATTCTCCACATGCTCATTATTTTGTTCCCTTGTGCTTATTCTCTTTACTTCAAACACAAATAATTAGTTTACCATAGTCATTCCAAACGGCTGCCTCTCATTAATAAGCACTCAAACGCAAGGTCAACATAATCAATCACTCCCTTCACTCAAAACACATATATTCATTCTTTCTGGTAATCAGTTTTTCATATTCTCCTCCATATTCATAAGCCATAACCACCCAGACATGCAAACAAACACTCATGAACGCATAGCGTATGACATAAAGTTGCTTCTTAAAGACACTTTTACTTTCTTTTTGCAGCCGGAAAGCTCTTGGCCTGCCACTGGAAGAACCTGGAAGATATGTAGATGCTAGTTACTTTGGGAAGGATCAGTATGACCCAACAAACCCTCTGTATCGGTATGACTACTGGGGTGAACCCAAGAATTCAGAGAAGAGCAAACAAGAACGGATGACAGATGCCCACAACAAATCTATAGTAGGCAAAGGTGCCGTTTGGTATGAAATGTCCTATGAAGATGCGATTAAGGAGAAGATGGAAAGAGAAGCTCGCACAAAGGTTGCAAAGGAAAAACAAGTTGTAGACCAAGATGAAGATGAAGATGAGGAGGACGACGATGACGATGATGATTTTGATTTCAGTATTCTACGTGACTCCATCGATGAATTCTCGGATCAACCTTATGTGAATGGGACTGAATCATCAAGAATGTCAGATGAAGGTATGTTTGAGGATTAATGCCATAGTAGTTTGGGGGACATGATTGGAAGGCAGGATGACTGATAGAGTTGGTAGATCAATGCCAAAAATGTTCCGGGAATTCTTTTGCATATGATTAAAAAAGATGAGTGTAGATCTTCCACTCTTTTAAATTTTGGGCTCCATTCTCTATTCTACGAAATATCAGTGTACTTTTGGTAATACAACTCTTTGTTCTTACCTGTTAAAAAAAGTATCTTTTCCTATATATTTATGTGACTCAATTTAGACTTCTTTTCCCTAAAATCAGGCCAATAAATGAACATGAAAAGATAGGTCATGTCTTGAGGTGACTGAACTTTTCTCATCAATATATAGTTTAAACTAAAAGATAGCATCTACAACACCCACGGAAAAAGTCATGAAGATAAACATTACGGACCTCCAAAAGAATGTCTTCCATCCACTATTGGCTAATATTCTTCAATGCCGCCATGCGAACAAGGTTATGCACAAGAGAATATCATTCATTAACACTTCTTTTTTATCTATGTTCTTTTAACACTTCTTTCTCTATAACTATTAACTATTATCCTCCCTCCTAACGCAAAATACAAAATATCATTCATGTTAATGGTTCCTTTCTCCTTGCCCAAAACCTCTCACGGCAATGGATAATTGTGTATTATTTTCAGGACAGATTAAAAAAAAGTTAAGAAATCAATAAGTGCAATATCTCACTAGTTGAGTGAGTATCAATTGCCACTTCGACTTTACTTAGAGTTAGTCCCTTTCCCTTTACTTAGAGTTAGTCCCTTTCCCTTTCCCTTTCCTTTCCAACTCTTCTGACCGCACCAAAGATGCCTAATTGAGGTGATGAAATAACGACAATCCTGACAATGAATTTGAGGTAACTAGGGGCTAAAAAGAGTGAATGATTACAAGGGCACTTCGGCGTTGTATTAATGAATTTTTTTACACAAACAAAACTGAAAATTGTAGCCACAGTAAATTTTCCTTTCAGATCCCCATTTCATAACATTGAATACACCGCTTCCGACTCTCATCCTAACCCAAAAAAATCAAATCAATTCAGCAAATAACCATCTCACACATCCGACCACCAATAATCCTATCGCCAACTTCGCAACTGCGCTCTTCATTTTCCTGCCAAACCTGCTTTCATTTGTACGTTTTGAAGCCAAGGAAAAATCATGGAGCACAATAACGGCCATCAAAGGATCTGCCAATAAAACAAAACAAAAAACTCCTAATCGATTTCTCCTTCTTCCACATCATTCGCAGGCGGCTTATTAACACTTTGGGGTGGTTCGCTTTCATCCTCTTCATCTTCATCATCCACTTTCATGTACAAGCCAAGTTGTTCTAAGGGGTTACTACCTTGAAGCTTGAAACTTCCAAATCCATTCTGAGAATGTTCCTGGCTCGGCTCCTCAATGAAGTTCGGTAGATGATCGTCATTTGAAGCTCTAAGCATTTCTAAATCCTCCATGAATTGACTGTTCTCGTTAATATCAACAGTCTTCTCCATCTGCATAATGGTAATGAAGGTGGAAGGAAACAACATGAAAAAACTTGGGAAGTTGGGAGTATGTCTGATGGTCAGCACAAGTTGATAATTATATTCATATCCACTATATACCTGAAGTAAAGCCTGACGTGCAGCTTCTCTATCCAACTCCCTTTTCTTCTTTGCTTCAGCCGCAGCTTCAGCTTCAGCCTTCCTGCGAGCATCCTCTGCAGCTTGAGCCTCAGCTTGCAACCGGGCTTTTTCTGTATGAGAAATCATGAGTTATCAGCTTCCTGAAATGGTTTTGACCACTATTCTTTCCCTAGTGTGATAGTGCCAAGTTGTCAAACTCAGATGTAAGGATTTCAACCTTCTCTTTGCTGTCTTTCGAGTTCCTCCCTCTCCATTCTCACTTTCTCAGGATCCCGCTTGTCACCCTGAGCCATGGCTTGTTAGTGACCACGTATTATGTAATATCTTAAAAAGTCATATTGTGTAAATATAGGTTGGCCTAGGATTGGACCAATCATAAGTGGAATCTCAGGTTTAACAAACCTTTTCAAGTGCCTTTTCTCGCGCTTTCAGTATTGTGTCAGCAAAACGGTTCCTCAATAAAGCTGCACGGTAAAGCTTGTCGGGGGAGACTTGCCTCTTAGATGGAGCACACTCCCCTATAATGTTAAGCACCAAAGATAAGATAAAGCCTTGAAACCGCAAGGCAGAAAACTATTATTATCACGATATTTTCGTTCTTACCCTCCTCTTGGTAGCTATCCGTCTCAATAATGTTTGTAACGTCCTGGGAAGTTTGATCAACTAGAACAACCCCATTCTCTTCATCTGCAAGTTATGGAAAAACAGTTGCTACATGAAAAGCTCTGATGGTGAACAGACCACTTGAGGCAAAACCTTTGTAAGCATACTCACAATTTCCAATTTCTAGATCACCTAGTTCACATTGTTTCCTATCCACATTTGTTTCAGAATAAAAAATTTCCTGACAAGTTAAAGAAAGCACACGTAAAAAAATTGATGAAAAACCTAACTTTCATGAATGAAAAAAACAAAGAACATTCAAAAAGAACGAACTGCAATCTGTAATAAAAAAGATAAAAAGTAATTGGGCCCAAAAAGAAGCAAAGAAGATGGTAATTTTCACAAAGGAGAAATAAACTACCCTTTTTTTAATAGATATGAGTCCTCCTAACGAATTTTTTCAATAGAAAATGAGTCCTGCCAAACCAATCTTGAAAAGTACAATGCATGGTTGCCCTCGAGGTATTATAGATATAAAAATTAGAATCCCTACTCTGAATATTTAACAGGAGTTATTATGAGCTCCATTGGAGGGTTTTCTACTGAGAAAAACTAGGTTGATTAACTTCTCAATGTAACGTAAGAAGAGGAAATGATTGTTAATAATATTCTTAGTTTCCTTAATCCATACCCTTGAGGTGTGTAAATATTTGGTCAAGATAAAGGGTACTGTGCATAAGGAAAAAGAAAAAAAGCGTTCTCCAAAATTTAATCACAAACAATGAAAGTTCTTGGGTTTTCAATACCTTCGGAGCCACATTACGATCTAAAGCTTTAGCAGCATTAGATTCACTCCCCGACAAACTATCTGAGCCAGAATCTGCATGAACAGGTAACAGAATACTTTTAGATTTGAAGGTTTAGAGAGAGAGAGAATCGTCTAGTAATATTACACATTGCCGTTATTATAAAAGCCAAAAATGTAATGATATATTAAAATGAAAAAAACGTCAATATCTTGAATTCAATAAAATTAAAAAATTAAAAAAAACGAAGCTTTCAATAGATAAAAAATCACCTAGGAAATAGTAGCTCATTTTAAGAAATCTTTTTGAAATGTGTATTAAAATGAAAAAGAATAATCTATAAGAAGAATAATAATTTTAAGCCAAAACTAAAGAATAAGCCCAGATATCAATAGATAAAAACTATGGGCAAGTAACAACACCAACCACTGGATGAAGAACCTGAATCACTACTCGAGCTACTGGAATTACTGCATTTACTATCTCTACGTACTGCATCTTTCTCTATCTCTATTGGAGGATAGGTTGAAACAGGGGGATCATTTCCACCAACAATGTCTATATCCTCATCAATGGGATCATTTCCTAACCAAAAAAAAAGAGACTTTAAGCAAGTCCAGGAAAAAAATCTTTAATTTGAGCATAAATCAACCAACATTACCTTTACACGGTGGCATTGATGAATTGCTAAATCCTGAATCATTATGAATCTGCAGAGTAGAATATGAAATCATTCAGACACTATTGAATAAGACATTATAATCAGTGCAATTCGAATGATTCACACGTGAAATGGGAATTCATATATATGTATACATATATACCTCCACCACGCAAGGTTCTGCCTTTGAGCGTTTCTGCTTTTCCATTATATAATCATCCAATTTCTTCCTCAGTGCAAACAAGGTAGCATCACTCAGAGTATCAATATCAATTTCAATTTCCTCTTCCACAGCTTGAGAATTAGAACTGTGCTCCTTTAAGAAATCAATGAGGCTTTCAGGCAACTCTCCCAGCAAAGCCTCCAACTCCACACTCAGTTTATGCTTCTCCTGGTCGGTCATGATTTTTACCACACTGTTTGGCTGAATATCAGGGTCGTTTGTAGGGATTTCAGACTTATTTGAAGGTGGCCCAGGCAGAGTACTTTCAGGTTTCTTATGAACAATCGGGGCTGAAGGTACTTGATATTGTTCTTCAGTTGTTATAGGGAGCTTCTTCGCTATAGTTTTCCATCTAACTTCAAAATATTTACTGAGGGTCTTTGCCATCATATGGACATCATTCCCAGGAGGATTGTAAGTCATTGCATTTGAAAAAGTAAGCCGAACATCTGCAGCAAAATCCAATGGATGTGTGTAATCTCCTGCAGCAATCTTAGACTTTACAGTGCCTAGATCCATTGGATGCTTTATAACAGTAAAATAATCTGGAATGTTCAACTTAACCACATCCACTGGTGTGTTAAAAACCCAACCAAATTGATGTGACATCAGGCGTGGCAGCAGCTGTTCACATTGTTTCAATAACAATGCTGACGAGGAAGCAGATATAACAGCTGGCTTAACCGACTCAAACCGCCCAGATGAGCTTCTTTTAGCTGAAGGGCCATTCTGCCCAGACGAACCCGACTTTTTAGCAGGAGGAACCGATACCTCGGACAACCTATTTACAGGCTCTGGAGGAGCCACCCTGGGCTGATCACTAGAACTCTGGATGTTACTAGATGATGAGACTGCAAAATTAGAACCAACGACAGAAGCTTTCTTCTGCACAACTCGAACCTGCTCAAGTTCTAACTTTAACCTCATCTCTAAATCCTTCCTTTCAGATCGAGACAATGTTGTTAGAGAAAAAACTTGAAGAGAAGCACCAAAACAATCGTAACCATCTACATTCATACTAACACACTTCCTCTTAAAGGCCCGTGAATCACCTGGAGTAGGAATTCCAATGTCCATACGTCCAGAGCTCCCAAACCCTTCAGATTCGCCAACAGTTTCCACAGCATGTCGGTAATCTGGAACAAAACCAAAAGAAAGAGCTTTGGAATATTTCCTCGATTTCCCCATTGCATGTGAAAGAGAATACTTTCTCGATTCCTTCTGTCCAGCAAACTCTATAGGAACAGTCGGTGCCATAGGATCAATACCCAGCAACTGCACATATCAACCGCAACCATAAATTTTGTCCACGAACTGTAGTCTTAGAATCCAGATTTTGAAAATTAAAGCTTCAGCTCGATATAA
The DNA here is from genome assembly GCA_037832605.1 of Cyclanthera cordifolia. Lineage (NCBI taxonomy): Eukaryota > Viridiplantae > Streptophyta > Magnoliopsida > Cucurbitales > Cucurbitaceae > Cyclanthera > Cyclanthera cordifolia. The sequence goes on along the minus strand of JBBMEG010000009.1, from coordinate 13,493,054 downwards.
AGGTGGCGGTTAGAAGAAGTATATCTACAGTTCTTGTTGGTAGCAACCAATGAATTAATTTTTAAGTTTGGCCTTTATACATTGACAAATAATCTAAGAAGATTAATACTTAATCCGGATAATGAAGTCCTGTCGTCGACCAGTGCACACAATGGTCGCCATTAGTAGGAATCTCATGCTCACGAAACAAATTCGCTGATCAGAATTACCTCCCTTGATGAATTCCAACATTAAACGATTGACGAAGAACAGGTTCAGATAAAGTTCCCAGAAGTCACATGAACAATAAACAATGACAAAATAACCCAACCCTCACAATTCCACCGAACCAGCCCAAGAAATTGAAATCCCTTGGCATCGACGACATAACCATAAACGCGAAATTGCTCCCTCAGCCAATCAACATTCCTGCCGTCGCATACATCAATACCTCACAGTTCTCAAAAGAGATACACTCCCGCCTTCGGAAGAACCAAGAACGAGAAAAGAAATCGAAATATAGCAAGGGTAGAATTTCTAATCCACGAACATGAGATAAACCCCTCAAAACGAAACCCTAGATCGAGCAGGAGTAAACGAAATTACGCCAAAAAAAAAAATCAAAAAAGAAACCGCGAAAGAGGCAAGAACCCTAATGGAGGCGCTGATTGAAATCCCATTGAAAGCCTGGATCTCGAGCAGAGCCCGTCGCTCGCGATGCGAAACCAACTTCGACAACGTCTTTTACAGAGAGAGAGAGAATGAGAAAGAGAAACCGCTGTGAGAGAAATGGACAGTTGAGGCCTCAGACTCAGATTGTTGGGCTACTTTGCTGTCTAATTTAAAGGCCCGCTTGCCTCGATCTCCGCCGCTATCAAACCAATCTCAGCCGTCCATTACCTCCCCCTCTCTAAAGATCTTTAGCATCGTATCCAAAGCCGTTCGGCCACGTCCGATTCAGATCTGATGTGTTTATTTATGCATTATTTCCAATTAATTAAACCTAATCCATATCCCTCTAACACTCTCGCGAGTATAGAAACGTAGAAACTCGCGCTGGGAGGTGCCAACGTGTGATCTTCGCTCCATGTTTTGTTTTACCCGCGAGTGAGGAAAGTTTGATGGAGACGTCGACCACGTGTCCATTTGACTTCTTACGCCAGCAAGCCGATTTGCTGGACAGACATCAAAACTTTTTGTTAATATATTATCATTTTTTTTTATTGACAAATAATTATTTTATTTTATTTTATTTTAGAAGAAAATTAATATCATTAATGAGACTAATTACTATACATCCACAACTCCTACTCCATGGGACCAAGACTAATGACGGAAGTCAAGGCGAATAACACTACTAAAATCAACATTTTTCTCTAATTTAATCCCTATAAAATATAATAACAAAAATCTTTATGTTGGAGATTTATGCTAAGTTTTTTTGGTCTTCAAATGAAAAAAATAAATTATCAAATATACACTTTAGTTTTGGGGTTTATGTCAACAATATTGTCTCTAAATTTTGAAAATTTTTAAAAATATTTTTTACGTAATCTTTCGAAAATATTCCACCAGTTAAATTTGTTATAGAAACTATTAAAATTTGATTCACAAATCTCTCTATTTAAAAAGTTCAAAAAAATACTCTTGATTTTTTAAAATATTAAAAACATATTCATCTATGTTTTTAATAAAAAGTTAAAATTTTGTGTGAATAAATAAGTCATTGACTTTTGAAAAAATATTTTTTTTAAAATCTTACTCTAAAATGATTAGTTTCTTTCTCGCTTTATTTATTTATTTCTACAAAAGTAAACATATGTTATTTGAAAGAGCGTATTAATAATTTGATAAACTAAGCTTTATAATTCAGAATTAATAACATTAATTATCCATTGATTAATCAAATGCTAACAAAAAAAAAAAAAAAAATTGTCGTTGGGATGACTTTTTTTTTAATAATTGTTGAAATGAGTTTGAAAACCTAAAAGTTCATATATAGATTTATTAACTTTTTAAAGTTTAATGATAATTTATCCTTATTTTATTTGACGAGATCAATTTATGATTTGAATTACAAAAAAAAAAAAAAAAAAAAAAAAAAAGGCTAAACGTTTGGATCTAATGTCAAACTCTATAATTGAATAATAAATTTTCAATGACTTCATAATCGTTTCCAAATGAAGATTTTTTGTTTAATATTGTATATAAATTGTCCCCAAAGGACGACTCATCGTTTGAGACATGGGACGTTTTGGGCATACTTCATCAAGCGTGTGGGATTCGAGATCAGTGGAATGTTTAAAATATAAAACTTTTAAAATATATGGGTTTTGATCTTAAGACATTGAATGCAGTGAAACTCATATGTCAACCTAAATAGTCTGGCAAAGATTATAACTAGGCCTCAATGCTAGTTTAGGTGGCTAACAAAAAAAAAAATTGCATAAGGCTAAAAATATAATTTAGAGTTACTTAGTAACCTTGGGATCATTTATTAACATTTAAAGTACATTATAATTAATCATAAAATTAGTCGAAGAGTATCCGTTAATTTAAGCTAACATTCAACTACTTTTTATTATGAATGTTCATATAACCTGACAACTCGAACTTTGGCAACTAAATTCAATACTCAAACGCATAAGGTTTGACTGATTGATTGATTCACTCAAAATTTTGGATTTATCAACAAATTCTTCTTAACTCAATCATTTATACACCTCTACTTAGTACTTGAAAAACAAAGGTAAAATGATAAACAACAATGATGAGAGAAATATATTAAGAAATTAATTCCAAAATGAAACTAACTATTCAATTAATTTAATATTTAATATTTTTCATAAGTTAAAATTACTAAAAAAAAAATATTAGTTTGGTCGGTTGAACTATCATCATTTTTTTCATTTCGTAAGTTTTTCATCTCCTTCCTCTTCCCTCCTTTGACCCAATTTTTCTTCCATCTCATTTTCAGTTCAAATTGAGAAATCAATTCGGCAATCGAATTGACGAATTGTTTTGACGCACCTGTAGACACATTTCCAGTTCTACAAATCACTGCGACCAACCTAAACCCTAATTCAAGGTTTAAATCTTGAATTTTCCTTTGGATTAAAGACGTAATCAATGGAGGAACCTTCTACCATCGCCGTTGCCGGCGGCGTTTCTCGATTTTTCTGAAGGATAATGGTCTGGACCCCTCCATTTACACTGCTACTGATTCCACCCGGCCTCGTCATGTCAGGTTCCACCCCTCCATCTAGTTCATTGCTTTTCAAGACTATGCCTATCAAACAAATACAGTGTTTGATTTTTTATTTTTACACTATGTGGAGTGGTGATTCCAACATCTAATTTCGAGATCTAATTTAGTATCAGACACCAATTAAGTTATTATCATTTTGGCAAGGGACTTAACTTTATACCAATAAATTAAAAATCTATCTTCATTATTAAAAAAAAAACATTTGTAGTATGTCTATTACTAAGTTATAGTTTCTACTTCATTGTTGTCTTTCAAAAATGAAACATTTCTACATTTCAATAGCCAACCATTTTAGTTTTTGAAATAAAAAATTGTTTATTATAAAAACAATGTTGATTAAGATAATAACTAAATTCTTTTTTTTTTAAGATAGATATTCAGACTATATTCGAGATAATCATGTTCATCCTTAGGCTAGACACCGAGACGCATTAATGTCATAATAGGTCTCGAACCTGAAATTTTGACTAAACTAATTGTTAATTCCAATATAGTGATGAGGTCATTATTTTGATATCGACATTAATTATATTTTTAAAAGAAAACAAGTGTACAAGTAAATTTTAAAAAAAAAAGACATTGACTGTAAATAGAAAGTAAACCTAAAACCTTAAGATTTAAAATGGATTTATCTCTAATTGGTCGAATTAGGTAAATCATGGATAAATCTAAAAATTTAAAATAGATTTATATCATATTAAATTAGATAAATTTAATTATAGGAATGAAGTCTCAGCTAAACTTACACAACTACCTAACTCAATTATTATAACAAAAATTATTTCACGAAAATTGGACGAATCATTATCAGCAAATGAAAAGAAGCAAAAGGAAGTTCGAAATTAAATTCATCAAGTTCTGCGGTCTCTATTTAATTATACGGCTGCAATTAACTAATAACAACTTGAAAGAAAAAAAAAAAAAGAAAAAAAAAATTAAACAAGCAGTAGAGATTTGCAACAGCAGCACAATTGAATCAGATTCATACCGCCATCGAAACGAAGCAGAAGCTACTCGTTGCTGTAATTTATGCTCTTCTTCTTTCCCATCGCCCAACGAGAGAGAAGATAAAGCTGAACAGTCTCATTCGCAGCATGACATCCAACAATCAGATAGTTCCGAGGCCGAACCATATATCCAAATCTCATACACAGCAACGAATACACGCACAAAACTGCAGATTATCAAACACTCGTTACAATTTCCTGTTTATATTCAAATTCCGCATCTAAAACACTACTTATCGAGATAAAATTGAGCATAAACAGCGCAAATATTTTGAACCTGCCGTCATTTTGCCGGATATCATATCGGGGGGTTTTTTCACATCTGCCAACCCCTGCGATAGATAACAAAACAAATAGAGAAGTAAACGAAAATCGAAGCTAAGAAATCAAGAATTGAGATATTGCAATAGCAGATTAACAGATCATACAGCAGCAACGAAGCCAAAATTAGCGACAGGCCCCCAAAAATGAGTTGTTCTAGGGCCAACAGGACTGTTGAGAAAAGCTCGGAAAGAAGGCATCGGTAATCGCCTTGAAATTCTTGCTTAATCAAATGCAAGTAAAATGATTAAATAAAATCAGAAACAATAGGCAAATAGAAGTCAGTTCAAGAATATACTCTAAATAATAATTAAAATAAAGGAAAGAAAGTAAAACGGGGAATCGATTTCTTAATTTTTTTTTTTTTTCCATCGCTATCCACTTTTTCCTACGCGATAGACTTTGATCTGACGAGTGATTGCATACCTGTAAGGAAATTTCGTAATTCAGAACTTTGAACGGTGAATTTGGAATCAATTGCGACCGGATTTGATCGATTGAAGATTAGGTCTCAGCTCCGGCCCTAATTGCAACGGCGAAGACTGAGAAAAGCCGATCGAGTAACAGAGTGAAAGAGAAGATCATTACATTGAAGCAAATATGCATAATTCAACACTCATCCTGACACTTCGCGAGGATTACGAAGTTGAAGACGAAGGTCGTAATGGCTGGCCGACGATGGGGAAGCGAGAAGGCCGTGCAGAAGGAGTTTGTTTTTTGTGTGCCTATTTGTCCTAGCATTGCCGCTGCTGATTGTGCTTGCGGGTTTGTTGGGAACTCTTCTTGTAAAATATCACATGATTTTCATTCAAAAAATGGGAGATATTTGTCATATTCATTAATATACAATTTTAGTTGATTAATTTTAAATTATTATTAACTGAAATTAATTCAATTAATTAAATATGCGTATATATTTATACTATTCATAAAGAAAGATGGCAAATTTTTAACAAAAACATTTTAACAACGACAATTTTATTTTATTTTTTTTTAAGTACTAAAATTATATATTTGAAAGCTTTTTATGACAATAATAAAGTGGACAAAATATTTAAATATCAATGCTTAATAAACAAACACACACACATATTCCATATTAAATAAATCAATAATTCAAAATTAACTGGCATATCAAATAAGTTAACAATAAGAAATAGATTGAGAAATTTGTGTTTGAATCCCTCCTTTAATTTTATATAAAGAAAATGGAGCTCAATTAAAATCAAATTAAATTTAGGAGATTTTTCATATATAATAAAAAATAAAAATTTTCATTTTTAGAATTTTTTTAAAAATATTTCATATTTAGCAACAAAATTGGTTGTTTTTATCAAATGACCAAAATATCTTTGCATCAATCAATTCAGTCGATAATGTTCAATAAGTAGTTTGAATTCATTTAATAATCTTTAATGAGTAGTTCAACCGATAGATTCAATCACTTCGCTGATAGATTCAATCATCCCACCAACAATCTTCAACAAGTTAGTTGAAAAAACGGTAAAATTAAATTTTAAAAAATGAATGAAAAATTGTTAAGTATAAATTTTTTAAAAAATATATAGTTAAAATAGATGAATTAAATGTTAGAACAATTTCCTAACACATTTAACTACAAATTTGGTAGGTGAAGCTTGAATTTTTAGTTTGTTTTGTTTTTATTTAAGTTGTAACAAGTAAAACCACTCTTCCGAATATTTCATACGGGTGTCCGCCAAACCACATCTTCTCCCCCATGCTCCGCCCTCGTTTAGTCATTGCATGTGCTAGACTTTGATTTTCTTTTTTCTTTTTTTTTTTTGTTCGTTCGTTCGTTCATGTGCAAACATAGAAAGTACAACTGAAAAACTCATTTCATTTTATAGTTGATGAAAACTTGATTCGTTTCATTTAGAATCAAATCTAACCAATAAATAAATATATATAGTAGAATGTGTTTGCATTCATGAACTCGTGACGCTGTCGAATTAACATCAAACAATGAAATTTTTGTGTCACAAACCATTTCGATATTTATAATCCTTAATTATCATTTTTCTAGATTAGATAATCACACTAGACCTAAGGTGATCACCCACATATCTAGACCAATCATCAGTAGACATCAAAAGAATGAATACTACAATTAATGTCACTATAGGTCTCGACCCTTCTTATTTATTAAACAATAATATATAATACGTTTTTTTTTAATAAAATTAATTATTCTATTATTGATTTATATAAACTATTTATATTATATTGAAATGTTTTAATGGTAGCATCTTATTTACTCGTGCCAATATCATTTAGAAGTTGCATACGATTAAAATACAATTTATGTACAGACACATCTTAAGAAAATAAATTTGAACTTCAATTCATTTTATAATTTAAATTAAAGTCAAAATTTAATAAATTTGAATCAATTAAATTTGAAAAGTGATCAAAGTAAACAAAATGAGCAAATGTATTTTTATAAAAATATAAATAAACAAATAATTATAAATATTATACAAATGACCCGAAATATCTAAAAAAGATAGGGTAAATAATGCATTTTGAAATAAAAGGAATACAAATAAATAGCATATACTGCATGATAATAATAAAATAAGTTAAATATATGAGTTGGTTAAATGCGTTATCTTAATCCAAATAGGCAAAATACTAGGAGTGTAAATTTTCAAAAGTTTTGTTAATTAGCTATAGTCAAAGCGGGTATCTTGATCTAGCTAATACATGATGGTCTTCAAAAATTAGCGTCCTCTTAAGGGGTATATTGAAGATATTCATTTGTGACACTTATTTTATATTATATGATACGTGGGCTTACTTCCCTCATTCTCAAATAATTTTTAAAATAGATACCACACTTTCTAAGAAGTGTGCTTGGATTTGAAGGAGCGAAAGGAGAATAATTGATTTATTTTTAGTATATCACAACCTCTGTGCTCTTGAGAGGTGTATGCAGTTATTAATCCCAAATTAAAGGACCCAACCTCTGTGCTCACTGTCCATTTCCCACTTAAAAGGGAGATTGATACTACTCTTCTTATTGGTTGTTTTAACGTGACTTATATGTATGCAATTATTTAATGCCATTTATATGTTGCAATTGGTTTTAATTTAGGCAACAACCTATCCCGACATTTAAAAAGAAAATGCCAGCTCAACTCCATTATTGTAAAGAAATAATTCAATATATTTTTATTTAATCCAACGTGAGTGTCACGTTGTATTTTTTTATTTATTTTTTTTGGGTTTAGAAAACGCATCTATTGACCGATGATGTCGCTTTCAATTTATGAAAACATTATCCCATGCGTACAGCATGCTCCGATCCATTTCGTGGTTCTATTTATACGTTTGAATAATGTTATAGAATTAAAAGCGCAGAGCAGGCAGAAATGGCGAAGGCAAATAGCGAAACCAATTCTGTAGTGTCTGATTTCATCGACTTCTTGAACGCCTCCCCCACTGCTTTCCACGCCGTTGGTAACTTCCCCCTCTATTTCTTCAAATTTAGTTTACTTTTATCCAACACTACACTCTCTCTTTTTTCTTTTCTTTTTTTTTTTTTTTTTAAGAACAAACCACTTGCATTAAGCCAAACATCCTAACCTTCATTTATATCACAAATTGGCTTAGTACCGTGAGTTGGAAGGTGACCACACTGAAAATTAGTACAGATACAACATTCACCTTATCCATAAAGTAATCGAATCAGACTATTGTCTTAATCTTTAGAAAGTATTTAAATTCCACTTGAAAAGACCTACGAACTATTATACCCCTAAATACGAGTTAACTATTGTATCTCTAAATACGAGTTCTTTTTTTTACTATAAGCGGTAATTTCACATTTATCTCAATGACTAAGTACATATTCCATCAAGGTTGCCTACAAAAGAATAACCCTCAAAAGAGAACTATATTTTGCCTTCCCAAAATAACAAATCTCTTCTTGTTCTGATGTTGACTTCTGTCTCCAATGTTCATTTTGGCATAATTTACATAAATTAAACATAATTTTCTAATATAATACCTTACTCATTGGGTATGTTTGGCTATACAATGAAAATGAAAGAAAGAGAAGATAAGAAAAATAAAAGGAAATGAATAGATAAATGAAGAAAAATAAAAATAAATTAATAATTAATGTGAGATAGGTTGACTAACCGAACAACGAGGAGAAGTCATTCACTCTCTATCTTTTCCCACGACACCAAACATACTCTTTAATAATTTTTATACGGTAAATACATACAATAAACCTAATTCGAATATATGATTCGTCAATGATTGAATCTATTATTGGTTGATAGCCTAAATAAATGTTATTTAACTAAAAGAAGATTGCATATTCATTAATCATTTTACAATTAGCCTGTGCTGGAATTTAAGCTTGAATTATTTTGGGTTATATTTCTTGTACTTGGTACGTGCTCGGATATTTACAGAGGAAGCAAAGAAGCGTTTGGTAAAAGTAGGATATGAACAAGTCTCTGAAACAGAGGATTGGAAATTGGAAGCCGGCAAGAAGTACTTCTTCACCAGAAACCAGTCCACTATTCTCGCTTTTGCGATCGGAAAAAAGTACGGTTTTCAATTTCATAATGCAGTAGTTTTGATTTCAATGCCCTTTAGGTTAAACTAGAAACGCACGGAAACAATTTTCATGTTGTATGATCGTCAAATTAGTGTTTGATTCTAGTTCCAGTATTTTCAATTGCCTGTCTTTTACTCTTATTTAGATACGTTGCTGGGAATGCATTTCATATCGTTGGTGCTCATACTGATAGCCCTTGTTTAAAATTGAAGCCCATAAGCAAGGTAATCGATAAATTTCATCGATTTTGTTCTTTAATTTGATGTTCTTGCCACTTAAGATACTCAATCTTGTGCAGATTACAAAGGGTGGATTTCTTGAAGTTGGTGTTCAGATATATGGGGGTGGGTTGTGGCACACATGGTTTGACCGGGACTTAACACTTGCAGGAAGGGTGATTCTAAGGGAAGAAAATAATGGTTCTGTTTCTTATGTTTCTCGACTTGTTCGAATTTTGGAGCCCATATTGAGAGTCCCCACATTAGCAATTCACTTGGACAGGTTTTTCTGCTAAATTTAAATGAATATTCACCTTTTCTTGCTTCCTTGTTGTTGTGTAACATGTGTTAGGCTGAATAATTTTCGGGAAAGTTTTTGTTAACTTGCTTTATCACAAGTATTTCTATGTTTTTATTTTTCTTTGTGAAAAGGAATGCTGTTGCATTTGAGGTGAACAAAGAGACCCAACTTCTTCCAATTTTGGCGACAACTATTAAGGTAACTTGTTAGAAACTATCTCGCAAACTGATTAGTGATGATGCATTCTTCTTTTTGATAATGTGAATCAGAGCTTCACCCACTACATATCTGGAGACATTTGCGCCCCTACCATGTTACCATGTTCTAGACCCGAGAGACAACAAATTTTTTTTGAGTAGAGCTCATTTGTGGGTAACGAAAGAAAGCATACTTAGAAGACCCGAATCCTCTATCAATGAGGCTGCCCCTTGGGGACGATATATTTTTCTTTTTATAATTGTTTCTTTTAATTTTGTGTGTTGATTAACAGTAAGTTTAGGACGACTTTTGAAATGGCAAGAAGTACTTTGTGTGTATATTTAGCACTTTTACAACAGGAGGCAAATTGTGTGTATAGGAACTATTGCTTAAATTTTGCATACAACTCTTTGTGGCCAATAATCTGCCTGCCTTTTCATCCTATACAAGTTTATGCTCGTCTTTACTCTCTAATAAATGAGTGTTTGCAGGGGGAATTGAACAAAGTTGTTTGCAAACATGACGGAGAGAATACAGATCAGAAGTCAACTCCTACTAGCTCAAAGCATCACTTGCTTCTATTACAGGTAAAATAAATCAGAAAGCAAGGACTTGTGTTTTGAGTTGAACAGTCAAGATCAGTTTAATTTATTTGCCAGGACTAAATGAATTTTGATGGATTGATTTGAAAATAATGATAGAAGTACATGTTCGAGAAAGGAAGATAAGATGTTTGTCGTTTCTACATTTGCTCCATGGTCATTTATGGTTTTTTCCTTTCTTGTATAGCTACTTGCCGAGCAACTTGGATGTGAACCAGATGACATATTTGATTTTGACTTGCAAGTATGCGACACTCAACCGAGTGCAATTGGTGGTGCCAGGAGGGAGTTCATATTCTCAGGAAGGCTCGATAATTTATGCATGACATTTTGCTCTTTGAAGGTTTGTGCTATGCCAGAGATTTTCTTAACTCACTATGAAGTTAAAGGTTTTATTGGGAATGAGTTTTCAAATGCTTAAGAGTTCGTTTGAAATTTTAAGCTTTTATGATTCATAACAAAAACTTTCAAGTAGTCTGACTAATTCCCATAAAATACGTGGGACATTCTAACTCTAATTGGTTTTATTTGAATGGTTTCAAATCAGGCACTGATTGACAGCACATCTTCTGAAAGTAGCCTTGAGGATGAGCCTGGTATCAGAATGGTGGCCTTGTTTGACAATGAAGAGGTTGGGTCTCAATCATCCCAGGGGGCTGGGTCTCCAGCAATGCTTGATGCGTTTTCCCGAATCACGACTTCCTTCAGCTCATACCCTTTGGTACTCAACTTTTTCTCGTGCATTTTATTTATTTATTTATTTTTGTTTTGAGGTGAAGTCAGTCGTGACTTTCATTTGTGTCCCCAGGCCTCCAAAATCTAGTTACTTATAGATGCTTGAATATTACATCTTATAAGTACACCCATTATTGTGACAAACAATAATGAAGATAGCATTAGGTAACTATTTGGTTTTTTCAAAATTAAGCTATAGATGCTCATCCTCCCTATGGGTTTCTTTATTTCGTTATCTACTTTTATTTTGAAAATGAAAAATGTATGCTCAATTTGATAGCATTTGGGCTTGGTTTGATAATCTTTTGGTTTTTGAAAATTAAGCAGGTTTTCTTTCTAACTCTTCTACATTAGTTTTCATCTTTCTTAAGAAAATATTTGAATTTTCGGTCAAATTTCAAAACAAGTTTTCAAAGATATTTTTTTATTTTAAAGTTTTAAAAACTTCGACTTATATTTGAAAACATCAGTAAAAACTAGAAAACAAAATTAGGAAACCCGTGAGGTCGATGCAATATATTTTTTCTTACTTTCCAAATAAAAAAAAAAAATAAAAAAAAATAAAAAACCAAATATTGTCCAGTGGGACTTTAGTTTTTTGCTTTTAAAATCCGAGCTTGTTTACTCATTTCTGTGAAGAAAGCAAGCCAAATTCTAAAAACAAAAAACAAACAATACAATTTGACTTGTGGACTTGCTTCATCTCTCTGGTTTTTTACAGCAGGTTGAAAAAGCTATCCAGAAAAGTTTCCTGGTCTCTGCTGATATGGCGCATGCACTACACCCTAATTATATGGTATGCCATCTCCTTTGGCTGTGCTTTTTTTGTTCTCTTGGACCACAATATTTAATATGGTGATATCAAATTTCCATCTCAGGAGAAGCATGAGGAAAATCATCGGCCAAAGTTCCATGGAGGATTGGTCATCAAAACGAATGCAAATAATAAATACGCAACTAATGCACTCACTTCAACCATATTCCGGGAGTTTGCTTTAAAACATAACATTCCTGTCCAGGTATGTAATATTTTCACCTTGGCATCCCTGTTTTAAAGTCACATTTTGGTTAAGTTTGCACTGAATTATCATCTTGGAGAGTGCTTGTAAAAGAAGTCAAAACGCTTGGGACTGTTGCACTTTGTACTAAATTACTTTTACTAAACACAGTGGATTGATTAGAAGTGAAGGGTTATTTGAATGGTTATTGTTGGAGATTGTTGGAATACTCACCTTGTGGCAAATGTCCCACATTGGTAAGGTGAAGGTTCTTCAACATATATATAAGATAGAGTGGGCTACTCCTCTCATTGCCAATTGGTTTTGAGATGGATGCCCACACTTTCTAACAGTTATGATGGAGAAATTGTAGCAATGGTTCGTTTGGACGAGGTTGTTATAGAGCGATTAGAAAAACTCATTTTTAATACTTTCAAACAAACCCCCCTGGTTTTAATGGTTCATTTTTGCTAACTTGTATATGCTCGACCACTTCACAAGTTTTGTAGCATCCCCTGGCCTTAAAACTGACACCACCTTAGGGGTGATTGGATTTTGAGGAAAGGAAGTGGAGATGTTAACTTTATATTTGTTTTTAATACATCACAACCTTTCCTCAACTCTTCCACAATCTCTACTCAACATCTCTCAATATCTCATCAAATTTCAAATCAAATTTTATATCAAATTTCTTCTAAAATAAACATCTTCTCTCCTAAACACAAAATCCAAAAAAACTTTTTCCAACCTCTCATCTCTAAAATACCAATTCAAAAAAAAAAACTTCATATCCCCAAATTATTCAATTTCCTCTTCTTCCTCCATTTCCTTTCCTCTCTTCTCCTCTCATTAAATCGAAATCCATTCACCCCAAGGAGGTTTTTGAGGATCTGTTTAAAGGTGAGTTAGGTTGGATTATTATAATCTAAGTCGTGTTTAGACCACCCATGATAATAATCAATGGGTTGTAACCCATATGTCACATCGTATCAACTTAACTATATCGACGATTTGGTCTTATTATAATTTGCTCATGTTATAATAATGTAGTGTATTGTTAAAATAGCAGGCACCTCAGTCTCACTTACTCTAAACTCTAGCCTGCAATACATGGAATAAGAATATGTTGTGAATAATGGTTAATAAAATTTGCAGGATTTTGTAGTCCGCAATGACATGGGTTGTGGTACAACCATAGGCCCCATCCTTGCAAGTGGCTCAGGCATACGAACAGTTGATGTGGGAGCACCACAGCTATCAATGCATAGTATCCGAGAAGTCTGTGGTACCGATGATATTGATTATTCGTATCGACATTTCAAGGCTTATTTCGAAGAGTTCTCGAGTCTTGGCACCATCGGGGTCGATATCTAGAACCCTATTTCTAATTTTCTCAATAAATTTGTGGGTATCTTCCCTCTGTTTCTGTTTTAAGAATATTAAATAAGGGTAGGAATTTCAACCTACACCCATGTTTAACTACTTAAACTATGACAAAGTATTGATGTAAACCATTATTGTGGTTATCTATTTATAATATAAGTATTTGATTAGCTGTTTCAGCAACATATTATATCAATAAAAATCACAAAGTCGTGGATAATTTTGAGGTATGCTACCAGTCTAGTTTTTTTAGATGGGTAAGAAACTTAATATTACGAAACCCAGAACTAAAAAAGAATAGTAATTTAAATTTTTTCGAATTGCCGCCCAGCTATGCTCATGTTGAAATGACATAATCTTTCAGCATTCATTGATATCACTGAGCTACCGCTCTTTTGGCAGGAGATGTTTATATGTGTTCTTCTAAAATCAAATACTGTTATATTGATATCTCAATAATACTTAATGTAGAGATATTAAAGAGAGAGTTATTGAAGAAGAAATTGTATTGAATAGTGAATTCATGTGCCACCAAGCGTACAGTTGAGGCATAAAATAATTAAATTAGTAGAAATATGAAACTCCTAATCTAAAATGAATTTATTATGTGTGATTAGTTTTGAGCTGCCTATTATAATTATATTATAGTACAATTTTATTTATTTTTTAAATTTCACTTATAGCACAATTTAATTTCTGCACCTAATCTAAACCTAAAGAGCCCAATGAGTTTACATTAGAAGGGCAAAATAGATTAAACAACTAATACCACCTAAGCTAATCCTATTTTAATACTCAAATACGTAAAAACTATTATACTGATATTTTAATGGCGCTACAATTTTTTTAGACTTCTATGTACACTTTGAATTACATGAAAATTCAATTAGAACTTACCCAAATGTTTGCACTAATCAACCACTTAGAACTAATGAAAAGAAAAATCATAAATAGTATTAAATAACTTGATATATGATTTAAAATCAATTAGTTTTTTTTTAACATGCAGAAAAAAGGACCTCTAATAAACTCATCAGTATTTTACCCCACGAATTAAAAGAAGATAATCAAAGTATTTTGATTGTGAAGAACAACATTAAAATATAATAATAATGATTAAAAAAAAAACGACTTCCAAATTTGGTAGTGTTTTATTAGCTTCCAAATCCATCATCATCAAGTGCAATTTCCAACCATCGGTGAGAAAATTCAAAGTAACCAGTTTAGTCGTGGAAGGAGCACAGCCGTCAGTGAACTTGTGAATTGTCCCACATCGAAGAAAACCAAATAAGCCAAGAGACGACCCTTATAAAAAGAGCATCAGAGCAGAGGATAGAATCACGGAGCCGTGCGGTGGACACAGAGCGAACTATTCTTTCGCCTTTTACTAAAGAATACCGTGTGTTCGCCGCTTCTAGCGGCATACGCATATTTTTGGAGGGGCTTCTCTTTGGAGGAACTCCCATAAGTCATAGTTAAATGTTTGTATCCTATCTTCCAGCAGTTAGGTATGTATGACTTTCAGAATTTTTTACCTACTTCTACTTCGCCCTTGAATATCTTCTAACCATAAAAATCTAAACAATGGTTGATATTGTTATCGGTTCTGTATGTAGAAGAGATTTGGGATTGATTAACATTTTACCTATTCTCTGTTGCAATTTTGATCAGAAGGTAAAATTATGAGTTTAAAGCAGATTTAGGTGTTTTCGTAAACAAAAGATAGCCGTTGGGTTATTTATATATATATATATATATTAAATTTATAATATCTGGTACGATAGTTGTAGTCTTATGTTGTTATGGTTAGGTTAGTATAAACTGAATTCCTTCCAATGCGTTTGACATTTAAAGTTTAGCTACTGAGAATACGTCTAACTTAGTTTTTGTATCAGTGGAAATGCCATTGAAATTCTTATTAAAGATTTGTCATCTCTGAATTTTGGTTGGAATCAACAGGAATATTGAGCTATAAACTAAATTGCAGCAGCTGGAGATATAAAGCTTGAAAGCAAATCTGCCAAGATATGCTTCAATTACAATGCTTTTAATCCCCCGTTGTTAGTACACTGACCATGACTGTACATCTAAGTACTCATGTTGTTGATATTAGAATTGGTGTATTTTCAGTTGGTGTTAGTGTACCTCAGGTACCTGTGTTGTTGATCTTCATCCTTAAGAACAATCTCTTTCTGTTGAGAAATCAGAGTTTCCTTTGCAAAAATAGCTAGGATAAAATTGTTATCTACCCTAGAAGTAACTATTACTAGATATCTGGTTCGAGTTTCTAACCTTATTGTACTAAAATGAAGTTGTCATCTAGCTTTCACAAACCTTACTTCAATTGTATCCTCCACATATGAACCTTAGTTTTATCTTAAAGATGTGCCATATGCTCCTTCCCGTGAAGGGAATAACAGCTGAATTAAACTCAAAATCGAATGGTCATGATACAGTCCTCGATTTGAACCTTCGGAACCTCTTATAAAGTGCATCTAGTAATCAAAGGATACACAAGAAGTGTCTGGATCTTCCTGTAGGATATGAACATGGAGTTTGTTCTCAGAGGCGAGTTTAATGTGCGAATTACGTGAATTTATATACGATTTAAAACAGGGCTCAAGACAGTGGTTTGGAAAGTTTTCGTGTGCTTTATTGTCTCTTTATTCAAACAACCAAAGTCAAACTAATCACACTATTTTCTACGTGATTTGGAAATTTTTTTACCATCTCTTTTAATCTATATCGATAATATTATCATCACATGTGTTACCTCGGTTGGCATTGATGCTTTGAAATACATTTGAATGTTATTTTCAAACTAAAAAACTGGTTAATTGTCTCTTTGTTCAAACAATCGAAGTCAAATTAAGTCAATAGGCACCCAAACTAAGCCAATAGGCACCCAAGCTTAGATAGTCTCATTTGAGTGTTGCTCATCAATTGATACCATATCAAAAGACTCGATCGATAAAACCAAAGAACGAAGCTAGGCTTGTCAAAACATAAAGTATCATGGTACGTCGTTTTTCTCCAACATTGATTTTAAGCTAGACCAAGATCATGCCTAGATTCCTAGAAGTTTACAACTGGCTTTTGTATCTTCCTTATACATGCTTTTATCTCTCGAAAAGCAAAGTGGACAATAGTTTTACAATCCTCACCTGAAGTCGAATTTCATGCTCCTATTGCAATAAGTGAAATGATATGGATTAAACAACTTTTGAAAGAATTTCTGGTGGTATCTACCTTGCCATTCTTAATTTTTGTGACAATAATGCTGCCATACACAATGCTTCAACTCAATGTTCTTTGAAAGGTCAATATATATATATATACTTATTATACTGTGGGTTTTACCATATTGTAAGAGAGAGTACAAAAAATAGGTATGTATTAATACGTGTTAGTTAAATATGGTTGGAATGCTTGTTATTTCATTTTCTTATTCGCTTTGACATTTGCCAGAGAAATGACAATTATTTTTTCAATGCATATAACTTGATCATCAATTCAAAATCTCTTTAAACAAACACTATAATATTATCAACCTGTTAATTCATTCACTCTGCCTGCATAACAGCTTCACATGTGAAAAACAAACAAGTTCTAAGTGTTCTACTTAATTGTCACTAAAAACTAGATAAATGAAAAAGTTTTATTATCATAGTTTAGTAGTTTTTACTTTTATGTATAGGTGGAAGATAACTTAGGGCAGATGAGGTCAGCAAATTATCCCACATCGTTGAACTCTCAAGATATGCATATGAAAAACACCTATAAAAAGGTCATCCAAGTAACAAGGAAAACCACGGAGTCGTGCGATGAGTACAAAGCGAAACTATTCTTTCTTTACTAAAGAATACCGTGTGCTCACTGCTCATGTCGGCATACGCATAATTTTGGAGGGGAGGTGTTTCTCCTGGGAAGCTCCTACAAATTTGTAATTCCAAAATTTTCATTTGTCTTTATTGGTTTATAGTGTATTTTGCTATTTTGTTGGACGATTCCTCAAGAAGAATAAGGGTACATTCTTATAATAAATTTATGATCATGGACAAAAAAAAAAAAAAAAAAAAAAAAATTATGCCTATATTTAGTTTTAGAATTTGAGTGCCGAAAAAAATTGTTGTTCAAAATCTCTTAAATAACAATATCATGAAGAACTTTGAGTATGTGAAAATATAATATTTTGAAGGATTAATTCAACCTTGTAAGCTCTCATAAATTTGATCACAAAATTATTCATAATATCACTTTTACTTCAACTTTTCTTTAACTTATCGTACCAAACAAATTTTTATACCACAAACACTATAAATTCTGTTGGGGATACAAACAAAGTGTCCCACATCGATTAGAATATGGGAAGATCATGAGTGTATAAGTGTTGACAACATCTCCATTGATATGGGGCATTTTGGGTAAAACCAAAAACAAAATCATGCAGTAACACTACGTGAAAATGACTACAATCACATATAATTTTGCTCTTCCTTCCGAATTTATACTACTAAAACTTTTTCTCTATCATCTCACAAGAGCATGCAAAAGAAAAAAATAACAAAATGTTCCAAAAAATTATATATTGTAAACTATTATTTGTTTTTTATTTTTAATGTAAGGATTGTAATTGAGCATAAGAAAAGTTATGGATCACAATAAAATAAATCTATAAATTAAAGGTCCAATTTGCGAAACAAAATTAAAAATAAAAAAAATTAGAAAGTTTATCAATCAAATATATTTATTTTTAACCAAAAATCAACAAGGCGCACGTGCGAAAGTTATTTGTATCACTCGTGCGAATTTGTCCCCTATCCGAAAATGATAAGCACGATATTCCTGAAGGTCGAAAAAATATCCAAAGCCCGCTATCTTCCTCCTCCATTTCCCGCTCCAAAGCTCGCCAGCTTCTAAACCCTCCACCATCCGCAGTCTCTTCCTTGAAGCTATCATTTCAAATCGACTCTGCAACTTCCCAAGCATATGCAATTAGAGTTGTTGGGCGGTTCTTCCGTCTTCAGTTCGCCACATTCAGCTCCTTACAGTCAGCGGATGGCAGCCTTTGGCGCTCTTTCACTATGTCCCTGCAGCCCGCTGCCGCGCCCTCGCCCTCGCCACTCTGTTCGTACTATTAATTGCTGCAGTGGTTCCCCTACAGCTATAGGTACGCGATGTTTTGAAATTGATTGTTAGTTGCTATGCTCGGCTCTTGTTCCCGAGAAGGTTGCTGAAAGAAGTTGGAATTTAGACTCATTATAGGTTTTAGAGTTGGTCTCACGTGCTCGGTAGGTTTTAGATTTTAGCTGAAAGATATCATTCGTGTTTTTTTGTTTGGTATACTTTTTGAAACGAGCTAACTCGTTTACTGGATTTGGAATGGTGTTTCTGGCATTTAAGTTATTTGACTCACGTTGATTACATTCGAACATGCGGAGGAAGTTTTAATTAAGATGTATGCTATTCGTTTGATGAGCTTGTTGTGTTGCATTGTGAATATAGGAAATATGAATACGAAAAATAAATTGATTATGATTTTCTTGGTTACATTGAACGATAATACCAAATATAGGGTCATTTTCTGCCGTCGAGAGTGAGAATGTCAGGTTTATTAGGCCTCGAGCAGGAACTGAGAAGTCAAGTTCTATAATGAGCTATTATTGATGCACGTAGCCCATCAATTGGGTCAATGGATGGCTTATTTTGCTTGCAAGGCATAAGATCATTGTTACTGGGTGAACTAAAGAAACTGGATAGAATGTTCACATTTCTCTCTCCCTCCCGCGACTGTTGACTGTCACAGTCAACTTTTTACCTCCTCCTTTTGGTAATTATGAAATGACATTTTCATGTTGCATCTCCTTAGGCAAAAATGTCTCTAAAGTACCCCACAGAAGACTGGGAAGATTAGAAGGTGCTAGAAAAAGCATGGAAGACTCTGTTCAACGCAAGATGGAACAGTTTTATGAAGGTTCAGATGGTCCACCCCTCCGTGTTCTTCCAATTGGCGGTCTTGGTGAAATTGGGATGAACTGTATGCTTGTTGGGAATTACGACCGTTACGTTCTGATTGATGCTGGCGTCATGTTTCCTGAGTAAGTTTCTTTTCAAGGCTTTTTTATCTGTGTGAAGTTATATCTAGCAACCATAAATTGTGCTACGCTAGCATTGGTTTAAATCTTCCGGCAAATGTTATTTTACATCCTAAATTCCTAATCCAGTTTTTTTTTTGTTCCACTGGAAGTATTTGGCATACTTTTTTTCTCTATAGTGCAGCGTCTAAATTTGTATAATCAATTTTCAGCCATGACGAGCTTGGTGTTCAGAAAATCATACCTGACACCACATTTATCAAAAAATGGAGTCACAAAATTGAAGCTGTTGTCATTACACATGGCCATGAAGATCACATTGGTGCGTTGCCTTGGGTAAAGTTTCTTTCTAAATCCTCTGGGATACCATGTTTCCCCCTAATTATAAAGTATTCTTAATTTCTCAGGTTTTTTATGTTTGGCATCTGTATAACACATTATTATGGAAGTTTGGTTGGAGAGATTACATAATTTTCTTGGGCAAAGCTGATAATTAAATGTCATATTGGCTTCTTATGAAATTGTTTATTCAATGATAAAACCAGAAATTGGGAGGGGTGATAAAAAAGTAAACACTTTTTCATCTACAGATACTACTTTGTGCAATATTTATAACTAACATCAAAATGAATAATGTTCATGTAAACTCGCATGTCAAAACAATTTTGTCTTTGATACTGGTATACACTAGATATAAGCTGTTATTTCTGTATGGAATATTGTCCGTGTTTGGTTTGGTATGAACCTTTAGAAATATGGTTTTAAAATTCTTATCCATTGCGATGTTTTTTTTTGGTAATTCTTAGAAAATAAGCTCAAGCCACTCAGAATGTCTTTTACACTGGAATTTTGGTTCAATTGTAACTCCAGCCCTTGTATTTCACCACTTACATTTTCCAGTGGGGTTTGTTTGGACGAATAATTGTAGGAGTGCGAGTGATTAGGAATTAGGGATTATTTTGAGTGGCTTTGAAAGAAAAATTGTAATAATAGCTTGTTTAAAAAGTGGTTATAAAAGCTCATTTTTAATAGCTCCAAACTAACACCCCCGTAGAGTTATATCTGTTTTCTATTTTGAAGAGAGTAACTATTTTTAGTGACCAACTTCATGCATCTTTGAAAGTAAAGGCCTATACCCTTAAATAGTATGCAACTTTAGGCTTACAACTTTACATCTACATGCTCTTTTGTGAGTGTATTTTGCTCTTAATTTTTATGCTATTTTTCTTTGATGTCCACGTGTTTCTGTTCTGTCTAAACAGGTGATTCCAGCTTTGGATTCCCATACACCAATATATGCTTCATCCTTTACAGTGGAGGTATATCACTACAAGTTTTTATCGTTCTAAGTATTTGCATTTCTAACATAATATATTCAAAGGTCTTTAGCATGTAGAGTTTTGCAATTACTTGTTAATAGAAATTATCGATCTCATGGTGCAAATTTTGGTTTTAAACTTTTAAATGATTACACTTACTCTCACACAAAGAAATGGGACACTATACAATGATAATGGTCTTAAACTAAGTTTTGAAGACCAAGAGTCCAATTCTGATTTATCCTTAGTTATATCATCAATGTGGTGCTTGCTTGTCATTTTTGTCTAATAGGTAACGTTGTTCTTCCTTGACAGCTTATAAAAAAGCGTCTGAAGGAAAATGGAATTTTTATTCCTTCTCGACTCAAGGTTTTTAAGACGAAAAAGAAATTCACAGCTGGACCATTTGAAATAGAGCCGATCAGGGTTACCCATTCCATTCCTGATTGTTGTGGATTAGTTTTTCGTTGTGCTGATGGTACAATTCTTCATACTGGAGACTGGAAGGTAAGACTGTTTTTTAATGCACATCTTGTTATTGTTTGTTTCAACTACCGGAGGAGTTTACATCTTGCAGATTGATGAGTCTCCATTGGATGGTAAAGTCTTTGATCGAGAAACATTGGAACAACTATCAAAAGAAGGAGTTACTCTTGTAAGCCAATTCCCGTCCCCATCTAGGATATTTGTGATTAAATCTAAATCTTTGGCCACAAAATGTTTGCTGAAACTTTTATTCAGGCATAATCTTGTGCTTCAGCTATTTTCAAGGCCAACTAATTTATGCCTAGGAGAAATTGGCCTTAACCTTTTTTGAAAACATAGGCTGTAGTTAGCAGGAATTAATTTGTTACTTAGCATGCTATGAATATGGTCAATATATGAAAATTTGTAAATTTATGTTGAATTACTTTTCAGATGATGAGTGACTCAACAAATGTACTATCTCCTGGAAGGACAATGAGCGAATCTGTGGTGGCAGATGCACTTTTAAGACGCATCTCCGCAGCTAAAGGAAGGGTCATAACGACTCAATTTGCTTCAAATATACACCGCCTTGGAAGCGTGAAAGCAGCCGCTGATTTAACTGGCAGGAAGTTGGTGAGATCTTCATAGTTATATTCCTTCGTTGACTTATGGTTTTCCATACTTCAGTTAAATTGCTTCCCATGATGTTATTTATGTCTTTTGCAAATTTTAATCCATGATTATTAGGTATTTGTTGGAATGTCATTAAGGACATATCTGGAAGCAGCCTGGAAGGATGGAAAGGCACCAATTGACCCATCAACCTTGGTAATCATTTAGAATTTTCAGTTTGTGCACAGTACTTCTGTTATTTCGAATTCAATTTAACATTTTTGTTTTTTTACTCTCGGTCTGTTGCAGTTTCTTATTGATATTTGACAATGGACCGTAATAAAATCTTAGAAAATACTCTTAAGGTCACCCTTACCTAAGCCATGGCCACGTAAAGATAGATTATTGTAAAAATCGGTAGTTTGTGCTATTTTGTGGGGGCTTTGAGAGAAATAAATAGTAGGATCTTTAGAGGGATGGTACGGTCCCTGGCTGATGTGTGAGCTCTCATTTGATTTTATGTTTCTGAATTCTTTTGTAATTATTCTCTGGGTTTTAGTTTTATTGATTGAAGGCCATTTTAAGTGTACTGATTCATCTATTTGTAACCATTCTCATACAACTGATAAGGTAAAGGTGGAGGACATTGATGCCTATGCTCCAAAAGATTTATTGATTGTCACAACTGGCTCACAAGTAAGTTTGCCTACATGCCTATAGGTATAGGCGGTTTAATGGATTTAATAGTTTAGTCACAACGATTTAGCAGTATAATTGTGCATGCTGCTGTGTCAGGCAGAACCACGTGCCGCCTTAAATCTTGCGTCTTATGGAAGTAGTCACTCTCTTAAACTGAGCAAGGAAGATATGATCTTATATTCAGCTAAGGTAATTTTTTTGAATAAGAAACAAATTCATTTATAGATATGATTTTGTTTTCAGCCAAGGTAATGAAACAAGATTTTATTTAGTTCAACTAATTATCGAATAATCTTTACGTGATTAAAATTTTATTTGGATTTTCTGTGTCTTAAACTAATGTATTCTACCCATCATATCAAGTTGTTTGATCAGTTATTTTTTATTTACAAAGATTTTAGGAATTTGTTGTTCCTCTCTAGTCATTGATGTTGCATTTGCTTATTTTGTGATTTATTGATAATTTTCTACAATATATCTTCTTGTTGAATTAGGTTAAACCATCAATCAACTCAAAATATTAAGCTGATGAGTTGGGGTAAATTAAACTTTATCAATCAACACTCCCCTTCTTTTGTGAGCTTAGAAATTTGAGAAATGCTCTACAAATGGAATTCAATCTTAATTGGAGAGGAAACGACTTAGGAGAGATTCAAACTCAGAACTTCTTGCTTTGATACCATGTTGTTCAAGTTCAACCACTAATCAACCCAAAAGAAGTTAATGGATTGAGGTTAAACTTAATTATATCAACCAACATATTAAATGAAATTAATACAGAATTACAAGCATCTTGATTTAGATTAAATTTTCAAATGTATTTTTCACACCCTCATTTGAGAAAGGAAAAGCCTACGCATATGAGTGCCTTATCTTCTGTTCCCTTTACTATAATAATGGTCTTCTTTTATCTTTTCAAAAGAAAGTGTGTCACATGTTGGCCATTTCATTATTAGCTAATAGAGGTTGCTAGTTTGTTTGCCGCATGAAGGACGTGATTAGGGGATTAGGAGAGTCTTGGGGTCGTTGGAGATATAGCTCACTCAAAAGTGATTGACCATTCTCCATTACCATACATTTCTGAATTTTATGTTTCTGATTCCTATCAGTATTTCACCAATGTTTTATTATGGTTTCATTTGTTTATTGTGTATAAAGTTACTACCCACGTTTTCCTTGGAGTAAATTTCTATGGTGGTAATTGGAAATCATTGAACGGCTGAACTCACATTTCTTAATTCTAAATCATTTTGAAATTAGCTTTAGATTTATTGGCTGCCGTTTTCCAGGCAATATGATGTATAATAGTTAAAAAAATTATACTTCGTATAATAGTACTTTCCTTCATCTCATGCAACAGGTTATTCCTGGTAATGAATCTAGAGTGATGAAAATGTTGAACCGTATATCCGAGATTGGATCAAATATAATCATGGGCAAGAATGAGTTGTTGCACACATCTGGTCATGCATATCGTGGAGAATTAGTAAGTTACCAACTTACCATTATGATTACATCCGAATATGCCATTTTTTCAAATCTCTTTTCTGACTATAGACTCATGATCATCTCAGCCTTACTTTAAACTACAGATTCATTGCCCCCAGTCCACCCTGCAGATATAAACTTAGACTTGTGCAATGTCTTGGTTTTGATAATTAAGCTCTTGTTTGATAACATTTGATTTATTATTTTGAAAATTAAGTCTATAAATACCAATTCTGCTTTTGAGTGTATCGTTATTTTGTTAAAAAAAAATTTACACGTAATTCTAAAAAAACCAACCCAAAATCTGAAACTAAAATAAGAATTGCCTGATATAATTTTGAGTTTGAAATTTAAGCTTGTTTTCTCTCCATTTCTTTACCACGAGTTTCAACTTTCTCAAGAAAACTTTTGAATTCTTCGTAAAATTTCAGAAAGAAAAACATGTTTTCAAAAGCTCTTTTATTATAATTATTATTGCTTTAATTTATGAAACGGCTTGGTTTTTGAAAAACATTGGTAAAAAGTAGATGACAGAGCAAGAAAATCCATAGGTGGAAATAGTATTGTTAGACTTAATTTTTAAAAACCAAAACCAAAACCAAAATGGTTATTGAACCAAGCTGCAGCAAGTTTTTTGGAATTTGGTCAAGAATTCAAATGATTTTTTAAGAAAGATGAAATCCATTGTAGAGAAATGATGAGAAAACAATCGCAATTTTCAAATAGAAAAAACTTAGTTATCAAACTTGGCCTAAATTTTTTTTACACATTTTTATAATTTTTTGTTACCTGATGTGTTTGGAACCTGTTCCTCATTAATTGCTTTAAGCTGATAGTCGATTAGCTTTCATGCGGTCATGCCGATGTCATGATCATCCATCCCAAACTTTTCCTATTTTTGCCTCAAAGTAGTTTTCTTCTTATCACGCGATAGACTTCATCCATGTTGGTTTCTTCATCTTTCTTTTAAGTTTGAAAGTGACATTCTTTGTGTTTGAAGGAGGAAGTACTTCAAATTGTTAAACCACAGCATTTTTTACCCATACATGGAGAGCTTTTATTCCTCAAGGAGCATGAACTGCTGGGCCGGTCGACAGGCATTCGGCACACAACTGTGAGTATTTTCCTATCCACAATTGCATACTTTTTGATAGAATAAGTTATGTTTTGCAGAAAGTTCTCTCTCTACCTCTATCAACTAATCGTTGTTTTTGTCAGTATCACATTACAGACTTGTGAGAGTCACTATTAAACTGAGTTGTGAGGATATTTTATGTAGGAAGTGATGTTGTTAATGTGTTCGAGAACCAGATTAACAAAGAAATTAAGCTAAAATATTGTGTTGAAATATGTGGGTATATGTATATGTATATAATCTATCCTATTCATTTCACCGAGTTTCTCTAAAGTTACATCTTAACCCTGGACCTGTACTGCTTTTATAAATCATCACCAATGTCCTTTTCAACAGACTAAAAATAAAAATGTTCCTGCCACAGTATCACCTAGAACTAAAGGGAAGAAAAAAGGGCATCCCTCAGTTACCGTGTTCCAACTGCTCTTCATGGGGGAAACAAATTCTTGTCTCTTGTTTGATTGATAACCAAGTTATTGTCAATTGAAAAGAAAAAAAAGAAAATGAATAACCAAGTTATTGTCAATTGAAAAGAAAAAAAAGAAAATGAAGGCCGAAGGGTATAGTGGTGACCCATGAAGTTAAGACATTCGGAAAGACTTTGCTGAAGTTTATTGGAGTTTCTCATTCTTGAAGCTAAAGGGCTCAGCCAATGTTGGAGGGGTTGGATTGAAGTTTTCTCTCTAATGCATACTATTCCAGAATTTTGAACTGAACCAAAGGGTAAAATTATGGTCATGACCGTTCCTGCTAAGAAGTAAAAAGGAAAACCACATGCTGAACCAACTAACTTGATGGTTCAAAGGGTTTGGTCGGAGCGGTGTAAAAAAATGCAAGTTCAGTGTCGGTTTTCGTTGGTTAAGCCCCAAAGAAGTCGCTTGCACCCTTTGTTGAAGGGCTTGGATTGAAGTCTTTTCTCTCTCCAAAGCTCTAATTAATCTACTCCTTCTCCTATGCTCTAATTATTCCATAATTTTCAACTGAAAACCAAAAGTTCAAATTATGATTGGATGAGGAAATAAGCTAGGAGAGCTTTTCTCTCCTTTCATTTACTTCTTAGTGTTAAATATTCTTTTGTCGGTTTCTCTATTAAGGCTTGGTTTGAATCTGGCGAATGGTTTTCAAATTGGCTTAAGCAACCTAGTCTTCCTCAGGAGTATGTTTATAGAAGCCTCCAATCGTTTGTGTGGAATTTTTATTCTTTTGTCTATGCGTTTGACATTTCTTTGTAAGAAGTTAAATCTTTTCACATTCTGATATGAAGGTTATAAAAAATGGAGAAATGCTTGGAGTATCACATCTAAGAAACAGGAGAGTTTTATCCAATGGTTTCACCCCTCTTGGGAAGGAGAATTTACAGGTACAGTAACCTTAATAGTTTTCTTTTGGTAATAAGGACGATGCTGACTTTTGTTTATTTCTTTATTATGCTGCAGCTGAAGTATAGTGATGGTGACAAAGCATTCGGATCCTCATCTGAGCTTTTCGTTGATGAGAGACTAAAGATTGCAACAGATGGCATTATAGTGGTCAGGTAGATCTTGCAAGTTTCATCTTTAGTAAAGTGGGTACATCTACCTATGTATAATGTTCTGGTTTCTGCTGTTTACAGTATGGAAATCTTGCGCCCTCAAACTGTAGATGGTTTAAATGAGACTTGCATCAAAGGAAAACTGAGGATCACGACTCGATGTTTATGGCTTGACAAGGGGAAGCTTTTAGATGCGCTTCATAAAGCCGCTCATGCAGCACTTTCTAGCTGCCCTTTAAATTGCCCTCTAACTCACATGGAAAGAACCGTGTCTGAGCTTCTTAGGAAGATGGTTAGAAAATACAGTGGTAAGAGGCCTGAAGTCATAGTCATGGCGGTGGAGAACCCTGGAGGAGTTCTATCTGAAGAGCTTGGTTCAAGGCTTTCAGGGAAGTCCAGTACTGGATTCAGGATGTCAGCACGGAGAAAAGCAGTTGATGGGCAACCAATTAAGAGTCACTTAAATGGCATAAGACCAGATGTAAATGACGATTTGCATTCCGAGGATAACTCAAGTCAAGAGTCTCAAGGTCCTTTTCTGTATATTTCTTTATCTTTCATTGCTTGGCATGCATAAATGAGATTCATTGCTTTCAGAAACCTGCCACTCTTGTTTTTCTAACATAATCCAGATACCAGGTTACATGATGTAGGGATATTTTCTAGGTGAAACTCAAGTTCTGGATCATATTATACCAAAAACCTATAATTTTATTGATATCTGACATTAGCTTAGCCTAGATTGTTAGATTTATTGCAATGAATTTTGAATTTAACGTTTTGTCTAGCAGCAAGTTTCTTTGTCAAACCATCCCTGCAATGAGTTGGGTTTATGATTGTATATCCAGCCTTGATTTTTCATGGGAGTTCCCTTTTTCATATTTTTATTGTTGATCCAGGTTATTATATTGAACCTGAGAAACTACTTCCTGAAGAAGACTACAGTTTCTCAAACTCCAACTTGGCAGAGACACAAACCTCTGGTAACGAGGATTTGGAGGATTTCTGGAGACCGTTTATCACGCCATCCTCTCCTGCTAATGAATTGGTAAAGGAGGACGAAGGATCTATTCTACAACCGAATAATATGTTGGAGATTACAAACGAAGGTGAAGAAGGCATTGACAACGAGTCACTGAAAACATCAAATTCTGACGTGAAGTCTGTGAAACGTAATAAATGGAAACCTGAGGAGATAAAAAAACTCATTACCTTGCGTGGGGAATTGCACGTGAGGTTTCAAGTTGCCAAGGGACGAATGGCATTATGGGAACAGATATCAACAAGTATGTTGGCTGATGGAATAAATCGGAGTCCAGGACAGTGCAAATCTTTGTGGGCATCGCTGGTTCAGAAATTTGAGGTGTGTTCTCTGTTTCTACTTTCATTTTTAATCTTTGTTCTGTCCCTATTAGTTACTATAGCAATTAAACTTTTATCTTAATTTTCCCCTTCTATTGATGTTAAATATGCAAATTTAGAGAGTCCCATATAGTTTAATATGGAAGAATTGTAAACGACAATTAAGTTAAAGAAAATGCAAGACAAAGAACACACATTTACGTGATTCACAACTTTAGTGTTAGCTTCCTCCATAAACAGGAGGGAGAAACCATTTTATTTTGAGATATAAAAGAATACAAATGTGTTAGTAAATAGGGCTAGAGTTTGTAAAGCGACATAATTCAAGACATTTCACATCGTTTAGTTTCTTCTTTTGTAATGGATTTCATTCTCAATACCCTTCTTTAGGGAAAGAGAGTTCTCTAAAAGAATGTAAATCAAGGCGATTCATAAAGTCTCCCTGCTTATGCTGTTTAATTCCTCCATCATATGTGCTGATGTTGACATGTTTTTTTTTGTTTTAGTTCAAGTGAAAAAAAATCAAACTCACGGTCTCTTGATCATAAGTTTATGCTTCATATCAATTAAACTATGTTTTCATCCAAAGACCATTTGTAGAGTTTCTTTTTTCCCAACTGCTCCTTTTCTCAGGCCAATGCCTGATGGACCTATAAATAGAACAGTTGGAAAGCGTATTAACAAATCTGATAATCTTCATTATTTGTACAGCAGGAAAGCAAAAGTGATAAGAAAAGCAAGAAGAGTTGGCCATACTTCGATGAAATGAATGGCATATTGTCTGATTCAGAGGCAATAGCAACAAAATGAGGGATGGTGTATGAACAGCAACTGAAAGTTTTGAAGGAGCTTAGTATTAGTATTTAGCAATTAAGAAACCACCCATTTTCGTCTGAGAAAGCGGATATCATTACTAAAACCGATGGCGTTGGAGCCTACTTCGATCTTTGGAGCCGAGGAATGAGTAAATCAAAAGAAATCGAAATTCCAGAACATATGGGTTTTTGTTCCTTGTTTAAATTCTTACACAAATTTGTCTCTTAAATTTTTTTAAGCTGACAATTTAAATCCATGCTTTCTTTTGGCGATCAATTCAATCTTTACATTAGTTGGACTATTTTAGAAGGGCCAAGCCCATCTCTTTACTAGGCTTTCAATGGGCCTGTTTGGGCCAATTCCTCCCCTGGGCCCACCAATTCAACTACTAATGCGTGGAATTTTGGCGACTGACGATGCCGTTTACCGAACGTGTTTTTATTGCGTCGAGAAGGTGACGTGGTTTGCGTGTATTCTATCCGTCGATGGAAGCAGAAAACGTTTTAAACTCTGATTCCATTGTGATGTATGGAATGACCTTCAAACATTTTATTTACTTTTCCTTATAATTATCACATTTCCTATTTCAAATCTTCTTCTTTAACATTTGTTTAACTAACAAATGTTCTTTTAAAAGTTTTATCTTGTTCACAATGGTTAAATTAGATTTCCAAACCCATTTATTTATATTTTAAAAATATAAAGCTTATAGATGTTATGATACAAACATATGATCAAAACACAACTAGAATAGCTACAACAAAAATTCTCTTTTGACAAATTAGTGACTTTTGTTTATTATTGTTCAAAATCTTGATAAAGAGAATCTCACTTGATCTTCACACGAAAATAACAGTAAATTTTATGTTTTAAGGAAAAACTCGACCCTAGTTCCTTTTTTTTACTGCATTCATTGAAATTTGGTGGTCCGTTTTCCGACCCATTTTGGTCCATTTCGGATGATATTTTTTCTTTTATCAAACTAATTAAATCTATAAATTAATTATAAATATATCTACTTTCAAAAAAAATTAGTATACATAATCAGTGTATAAACGAGTATTATCACATATTTTTTTATGATGCAACATTTAAGTATTAATGACTATATATGCAAATATGTTAAAATTTTGATAATTATTCTGTGAGAATAACACATTCAACAAAATTTTCCTTTTTAATTCATATGATGTTTTTCCATTACACTCATCACCATTAATTACTTTCTTACTAGAAGGTTTATAATATATTTGTTTGAAAGATTGTGTGACAAATTATATGTTGTATATGATAAAACATTTATGATAATGTAATGTCAACATATCAATTAGAAACTGGGGAGATACAGAGTTGGTGGCACACTGGTTTTATTGTTTAGTGGTAATTCAATTCAACACCAATTGTACAGATTTCATGAATCATTAAATTGTCACCGAGCACGCCGTCGAACATAATATACCACGAAAATGATGTGTCATTGCATCACCCGAATAGAAGAGATTTCATTAATAGTCAAACTCTCATTAATCACAATTTTTTTTTACTATAATATACCACAAATAAGATTCTAAACATGGATCATATGAATCACGCTGATTTCACGAATCATCAAATAACCCATGAGACTTTGTTTGCCATGCAATATATCGACAATCCTCCCCTCAAACAAAGTACACCTCAAACTCGGTTCTCTTTGTTCTAGATCAGTAGTTGTGGCATGCAATATTGCAACATGAACGATTATAAAAATAGAAATTATACACGTTTAAGTGAAGTTATTATAAAATAATTATAAAAATTCATTTTTAATAATTCTTTAAAAATATCAAACAATCAACCCTAGATGATCTGAAGAGCACCTTCAAACAACATTGTTTTAAAGAAGGGTTATCATCGTGACGTATACATTTGTTTATCTCGAACCATCTCGATAAGTAGATAAGCCTCGACGAAACCAGAACTACACGCGGTTTCCGCCACCGTTTTAATCAAATTACTTTATCGGCGAGAAAATGACCTACGTGGCAATTGAATGTTATTATTTAATTAAAAAACAATAACACGGTCTTCTTATTTTATTTCCTTTTTCTCTTCACATTTGAATTTTACACGATTCCGCACCCTTCCTCGTTGCTTCTAAAAATATATGCACAACCAAATCCGAACCCTATAAATACAAACACCGATTCCGGAATTGAACAAAAAACTAATAACTCAGAGAAGCTTCACAAAAAATCTTTACAAGCTTTCGATTAGTGAATTTTGCGAGTCTTGAATTGGAATGAAGATCGGCACTGCAGTACAGTACGAGCGTGTATTAGGTTACTTCGACGAAGATGGCGACGGCAAGATCTCGCCGTCAGAGCTGAGAAACCGCCTCGGATTGATAGGCGGAGAGCTGCTTCCGGCGGAGGCAGAGGCAGCGGTGGAATCGCTGGATTCGGACGGCGACGGACTTCTGTGCGCCGGCGATTTGGAGCGGATGCTGAACGTTTGCGAGGAAGAGAAATTGAAGGATTTGAAAGAGGCTTTCGGTTTGTACGATGCGGAAGGGTGCGGGTTCATAACGCCGAAGAGCTTGAAGAGAATGCTTAAGAAATTGGGGGAATACAGATCCACTAAGGACTGTAAGTTGATGATTCGTCGCTTCGATTTGAACGGTGACGGTTTGATTAGCTTTGAGGAGTTTCAGATCATGATGGCCTGACTTTGTACATAATTTCATTGACTTGATTCATTTTCTCTTTGATTTGTTGAAGGGGGTATTTCCTGTTCATATACACAAAAGACATTTTATTGTATACAACTCAATGTATTTATATTTAATTTTCCATTTATATTAGTTAACTGTTTCATTTCATTCTTTATCGTTGCACGTGCTATGAAATTTATAGAATGCCAAGATTTTAGGATTATATACTTAACCACCCACCATTTTTCATTACGAAGAGGTTGTCTTTTTCTTATTTTTGTTGCATTTAATATATAAATTTTATACATTACAATATCATTTTTTATCTTTTATTTTGAATTTATTTTATTTTAATTTTTAGACTTTCGTCCAATTTTAATAAAATTAAAAAACATATACATATACACACACTTTCTAATTTCCAATTAAATATCCGGTTTTTTATTTTATCAAGGTTTAAAATGTAAAGAGGAGAATTTTTCATATATTGCAAAGAAAATCAAAGAAATTTTATATTTTGGAAATATTTTCTATAGATAAAAAATAGGGCGATGACCAAAGTATGCCACTTCAATAACCATAGAGGCGTATAATTAAAATTATTAAAAAATAAATAAAAATCTGTTGCATAAAAATCATTCTTTTATAAAAAAATGTTTTTAATAAAAAACGACTTTTCTAAATAAAATATAGGAATGTACATATAAATTTTGTATAGACATGACAATATTTTTTTAAAAAATTGACAAAAAATACTTGGATGAAAAAACGATTAAAAGAAAACCCAACTGACATAGAAAAAGCAATTTGATGCACTAAATTAAGAGGAGAGACTTTCCAACTTATTCATATGTAAGGTGTTCCTACCATTTATCTATCATTTGGTGCTGCAAAATTTTTCTTTTGTTATAATAATATTATTCTGCTACAAAACAATTGTGTGAAAACTAACGACGCCGCATAGGTACAATGTACACAACCAAGTTTTCCTCTTTAACTTAAGATCTAATATACATATGAATACCATATTCAAAATAATAATAAACAGAAAGAGAAACAAAAAAACAAACTTCCAGGTTTCACTTCAGGACAGATTTCTATATTTTTCTAGCAATTGTAAAAGAATCACTACTTCAGTTTTTGGCTCTTGGAATCTTCAAGTGTTTCCTCATTGACCACCTACCAATTTGAGAACAGATAAAGCGAAAACGCTGGAAATAGTTGAAGATGAAATACAGAATCAATAAACATGCTTTGAAAACTTAAAACAATACCTTCATTGGTATATGGAACAGTATCATTTTTTGCCTTCTTTGAGTCCTCCCTTTTTGCCACCATAGCTATAATACACATAATTAGAAACATGGTGGAAATAAGCAAATCATTTGACAACATATAGCAAGAGAGCTTTTTAAATAAGCCAACAAACATTCCAAACGTCAATATCCATGATATCAGCCTGTTTTTGTGTATCTCGACTATTTTCACAGGCCAACTACTTGACAATACAACATTTAGTAGTCAAGGAAAAAGGAAAACCGTTTAGAGTAATTTTTAGGTAGGTGACATTGCACAGTAAACCTATAACCTCTTAGTCAAAGCCCTCTTGACCACGTCAACTCAAACCACTAAATAAATTCATAATGATTTTAACCACTTAACATCCAGAAGGTCATTTCCCCAACCTGTAATTATTGAGAAAGAAACAAGAGCCTTTTCTAATTTTCTCGAGCTTACCTTTATATCTCCTTTTCTTGCCTGCCCTCTTCCTCTTCCTGTCAGATTGTGTAAGCTCTGCTGCTTCTTTGATGTCACCTTTGCCAGCAAAAACTTCCTCTGGAGCAAGCATTGATGCGTCCGAGACAGCAATAGGAGCAACCTAAAAACAGCACACAAATCAAGGATTAGCTCGTGCAATCAACTTCATATTACATACGGGATAAGAACTAGCAGATAAGCTACCTCTTCCATTGCTAGAGCAGGTACATTCAATTGTATAGACATATCCTCTATAACCTTCACGAGTTAAAAAATCAACATTAGACGACCGAACAGCCAAAACGACGGTAAATATATTATACCATTCCACGAGTTGATGAGAAGCATACAGGTTTTGGAGCGAAGTAGTAATGGGAAAGAGCATCCAACTTGGAGCAAAGTTTTGCAAAAAGTATGCTAGCCTGTTTTGAGGTGAAGATAAGAAGATCAGGCAATCAATCATCAAGAGACATCAAAATTATGAATGAAGCTGGAAAAATTTTAATATATATGTTCCAGACCATCCCAATTTGAATAGTTCGAATCAGATTATCAGAGAACCAATACCCATGGGATTGTTAAATTAGACGAGTAAAACACTTTGCTGTCTCTACCTCTTTCTTTGTTTCATCAGAGAATGATGATGGGGCAGTGGCTAAATTAGTCTTTTCAACGTATTCTTCCTGCAAAAAAAAATGAAAAAGAACCCTTCAAATCTTCCAAACCATAATA
The DNA here is from genome assembly GCA_037832605.1 of Cyclanthera cordifolia. Taxonomy (NCBI): domain Eukaryota; kingdom Viridiplantae; phylum Streptophyta; class Magnoliopsida; order Cucurbitales; family Cucurbitaceae; genus Cyclanthera; species Cyclanthera cordifolia. The sequence goes on along the minus strand of JBBMEG010000009.1, from coordinate 13,458,743 downwards.
AATTTAATGAGAAATTAATAAATAAATAAACACCATGACAAAAAAATATCCAATTGGTAGAGATCGCATGGCAGCAAGTGATTAACTAAATGACGCATCATTTTTAGAAACACAAACCTCGTATAGTTCACCAAGACCTTTCTTGCTTTTATTCTCATCCTGTTTAGAGAAAAATAAGTCAAACCTTGAGCAAGAAAAACACGACAATTGAATATGTGCATGTGTATTATATGCAAGCACAGACAACAGAATACTGACCAAGTCTTTGATTTCTCTGGGTGCTTTAGTAGGTCGCTTAGGTGCTTTCTGAACTTCATCAAAACGACCCTGAGAGCAAATCATAAGGCAAAGTGTTAAGGCACCAATAGTCTTAACCAACATGGGACAAAAAACACCGAGAATGATAACAAACAAGAGCGATATAATAAGATAATAACGTACGTTACAACCGGTAACAGTTCTAGAGGGCTAGGACTCTCCCAAAGTTTCCTACAAAAACAATATCAAAAACATACCTCCCCTTCCAAAGCTCAACTACCCTATTTAAGTAAAATCATAATGGCTAATTACTACATACTAAGATAACATTAATATCCCAAAAAATATCTTCTTACCTAGGGGGATTAGTACTAGGGGTCTCACAAATCCTCATTCTCAAACACACCTTGTCCTCAAGGTGTGAACAAGGGTTATGCAAAAATGAACCACCGAATTATATATTACAATAATAATTTGCATTTGATCCCCTCCTAGTAAGTCCCTTGTGTTTTGAAGGCATAATGTTTCTCTTGAATGTTCTCATGACCTTTCTGTTGTTTGTAGCAAGATGTTGTGTGGTCCAATTACAACTCCTAGTTTCCCATTTCTTCATTTGGACGGCATTGGGTCTCATCCTTTTTATCCAGGCTGCTGCAATACATGTAATGTTTTCTCGTTTTAAGCCAATGGACACCCCCACTATTTTATTAGATTGGCTCTGCGGTAAAGGCCCAAGCCCATCATCAATACTTGCCCAATTTCTTTTAGATAGTTCTTTGGATGGACAACACATACACCTATTCATCCTTATCTTTTTCTCCATGCATAGGTGCTGCTGGTAGTTCTTCTACTCTTTTCCTTTTAGCTTGCTCCCTCTTGATTTTGTCTCCGTTGCAGAAATATTGGGTCCCTTTTGTTCACTCCAAGTAAGATGTATCATGGGGGATCCTAGTTGAGCATATTGGTCCACAAATTTACCCCAATTTATTATTTGTTGCCCCAAAACCCGTTGTAACTTTCTTCCATCTTGTTTTCCCAGCAAAAGTGAAACTTTGCTTTCCTTTCTCGACGCAATGACTCTTTGTACCTTGCTTATCTCCAATGGACTTGGCCCATAATTTACTTGCTGACTGGAATTACGAGTGGGCTCACCGACAAACACCATCTTACTTCTTCCCTTTATTGTCGACAACTTCTCTCTTCCTTCAATTGCTAACAGAATGGAATTTTTGTCTACATCTGCTAAGTCCTTGGCCTTACTATCATTTGCCTCTTACAATGTTGGTTTCCTTTCTCTAGTCTGCGCCTTGATTTCAGCTGCTATCACTACCAAAGCAAGTTCATCATCCCTAGATTTCATCAAACTGCTTGGATATTCCCACATTCTATTGTAGACCAGTAGATCAATTTTTCTCTTTTCAAGTGGAATGTTATTATTCTGTCAATTTCAAGCTGTGCAAGAGTTTTTTTGAAATTGTATCTTAGAATGTGTGGCATCCATGATCAAAGTGCTAGCAGTTAGCCCAAAGGCTATGGTGTCGTTCATCATTCTTAGATTCCTTGCTCGAGCTTCCTTTTTGTGATTCCTTCAAACTTTCTTTTTTTGAAGTGAAGAACTGGGCCTCAATCCATCCATCTTTTAGAATTAGCCCTTGACTTTTCTTCTAGACCCACGAAAATTCTTTTCAAAACTAAGCCCATGACTTCTTCTACTAAGTTCACCCATATTCCCCCGTTAGGGTTTAGGAACTCCTTAAAATGGTTTTCAAACTTAATAAATGGGTCATGCCCATTACTTACCAGTAGTCCTATTACCCATCCCATGTACTTTTATGCATCACGGTCTTCCTTTCTTTAAAATTCAATTTATAATGGGCATGTTTTAACTAATTTCGTTCAACCCTAAGCCCAATTTTTTTTTACTCATTTTCTGATGTAACTCTAGTCTTAGAAATTTAGACCTCTTACCTTGCTTACGATTTTGCTCTTCTGAACAGCCTGCTCTGTCACGTTGTTCATGTTTGTGTGGCTCAAGGTTTATCTGATTGATGACTTCCCTGCCAAACTTCTTGGACAAGGGTGCGTCATCCTTCCCCTTTCTTTTACTCATCCTATTTCCTTCGTCCATGCTAACTAATTTGCAACTTCTTACCCGCCTACGACCCTGCTCATCTATTTGGTTAACTCTTTGGTTCACTCCCTTAAGGAATTTCCATTGTTTTCGTCAATAGTATTGTAGCTCTTCTTTTCCTCTTCCCTTTGACCATTTCTTTGTAGGTTTCCGATTTGTTCTAATCTTCTCTCACGCGAACATTTTTTTACTGTTGGACGCGACCTTTTGTGCTTCTGATCCTACCTTCGCACACGATCTACATTTTGTTGCCATTTTTTGGCTTCTATCTTTTGCTATTTTTTGGACAGACATGCTACTCATTTCTAGTCTTGCGGGTTTGTCTACTTCTTTTTCCTCAACGTTTTGCTTCAACTTCCCCTTTTGGATACTAATTGCCAACTTTCCTTGTATTTTCTTAAAATCTTCTTGGATTGCCCTAATATCTCGTTCCATTTCTTCCCACCTTTCCTTTTCTCTAGGAAAAACTTCCTCTAATACCACTTGTTAAGACACTGATAGTCTTAACCAACACGGGACAAACAACACCGAGAATGATAACAAACAAGAACGATATAATAAGATAATAACGGACGTTATAACCTGTAGCCGTTCGAGAGGCTAGGACTCTCCCAAAATCTCCTACAAAGACAATATCAAAAACATACCCCCCCCTTCCAAAAGTGCAACTACCCTATTTAAGCAAAATCATAATGGCTAATTACTACCCTACCCTTACTAATAAAATAATAAAATATTAATATCCCAAAAACTATCTTCTACCTAGGGGTCTCACACAATGGTGGTAAAATATTCTTTAGTATATAAGAAATCAAGACTAAAGATGCAGCATTAAAAAGAGATGGGAATGATCATACAGAATTATGTTTACGCCACATCTTATTCTCTTGGTTCCACATGTACTTATGTTTCTTACCATTAACATCAATTGTTTCTTATTTTAACAGAAATCTGGTTTCTATACCAAGTAAGATATTGCTACTAAGTTAATATAAGAAAAGCCATATATCATTACTTTTTTTTGAATTTTACCTCGAGGATCCTTTTCTGGATCATTTCTTCCAACGTTGCGGTAACTTCTTCAGTGATCACTGGAGCTGGTCTCATATTGTGCTCAAAATCTAGATCAACTTCCAAAGCACTATTTTTTGGTCTTTTTGTGGCAGTTACCTACACTTGAAATTGCAGTTTAAGACACTTGGAATAGTCATGTCTTTGAATAAAATAAGAAAACCAATAGAATGGTCATTTTACCTCTCCCTGCATGGTCCACGTTTTTGGCTCCAAGTTTGCTTTCTCCATCATTTCTATTTCCGATTGAAGCTTCTTAAGTTGTTTTTGATGAGTTGAGAGATTTTCTGACTTCTATATATGCAAATCAATATCAGAGACTAAAATGATGAGTGTCCGTAGGAAAAGAGCCCCTATCAGTTTAGATTTAGAAGTTGAAGTCGTAGAAAAGGTTATACACCTGTTCTTTACGTGCTTCATTATCTACTTCTTCATTATCTGAATCTGAGAGTTCTGACTCTGATCCATCTGTCAATTTAGTTTTTCTTCTCCCAGTGTTCTTCTTTTGAGAAGCAAAAAAGTCTTCATATCTGCATAAATAGTTGATTCACATGTAGGTTGAAAGCCATATTTTAAAGTAGAAGTAGATCATCCTTAAGTTAATTGCAAATGCTACGAAAACTAAATGATTAATTAACAAGAAACAGTGAGGTGCAAACTCAAAAAAAAAAAATTTAATCGAGGCCATTAGAGAGATGTCGTTGGATGGCAAACTATGACAATTTAATTAAATTTGCAATGCGATCACAAGATATCCAACATTAATGGCAGCAGCAATGACAAATTGAAAACAGTTATTACAATTGTAGAGATGATGTTGAGTTTGCTACAGGAAGAAAACTGAAACTCTACACAATAGACTAGCAGCATTGTAGGAGATGGGCAATAAGCAATCAAGTAGAATAAATTTTATCCCTTTAAAATTTAAGGAGCTGGTCATTTACAAGCAGCAATGCAGGCCAATAAAGACTAAAAGGCTAATAAGGATATAAAAGAAAAAAGTTACTCACACACCTGGCCTTTTCCAGTTTGCTGCCATCTTCATCCTCCTCATCATGGAGGTCAAACTCCCCAAGCTATAAAGGAGAAAAAATAGGCAACTTTAAGTGACAAAAACAACAAGCTTCTCAAATTAAGAGACTAAGCATCAAGTATTGATATCCAAGGCAATAAACTCCCATTAATAGCAAAGCAATGTGTATTCACCTCGGCATCTTCCTCATCTTCATCGTCCTCAGATTCTTCTTCTTTCTTCCTCTGTTTCTTTTCCTTCTTACCATCTTTTTTCTTCGGTAAACCATATTCTCTAACCTCATCCTCCTCCATAAACTCTTCAAGCTCTTTTATCTTTAAAAATCCATCCTCAATCCCACCACTACCTTCTTTTCCCTCATTTTCCTCGCTACTCTCTTCATTCTCTCCTTCCGAAATGTTTCCATCCCCTTCTTCTTCAAGGTTCTCTTCCCCCTCCTCATCTTCATCTTCTTCCTCATCCTCATCTTCATCGAAATCCTTTATTTCCTCTTCAAAATCATCACTTTCTTCCCCCAACCCTTTGGCCATATGTTGAATAACCTTCTTCTTATCCTCTAATGCTACCATAAAGTTTGAAATTGCTTCTGGATTCTTCTCAAACTGTTTCAAATCCCGGCGAACACTAGCCAAAAGAGGTTGTGATTGCAAGTCAATTTGTTGCCATATCTGCTCGGCATCAAATCCATCAACCAGAAGATGATCAAATGGGGATTTAGGGCTGAATGGTTTCAGTACAGAAAATAAATTCTGCGATGCAAGCCGAGCGGCTTTAGACAGGGAAGGGCTGGGAGCAAGCCAGAGAGGCGGGTCTGTAGATTTGAGGAAGTGAAGTGGTTCATTACAAGCTTTCTCCGTCTCCATTAAGGTCTGTTTCAAAATCAAAACCAGGGCAAGGCCTATGGAGGAGATTGAAACGCCACGGAAGAAAGACGTCGGAGAAACCAGCGAAAATTACTGAAGGAAGAAGAAGGGGTAGCGTGAAATTGGCAGAGGAGTTTGAGTTGGGGTTTTAATTAGGGTTTAGGAAAATTGTATAAATTTTATATACACACCTTTTTTTTTTTTCTTTTTTTTCTTTTTCTTTCTTAAACCAAAATGGTAAGACATCCTCTTAACAAAATTTTTAAATTTTTTTATATATAATTTTGCTTACCTTTTCGTTTTCATGTTTTATAAAATACATTTCTTAATTTTAAAACATGTTTTATAATTTTTAGTTAATATTAACTTAATAATGTATTTCATATTATAAAAATATGTTTTAAAATTTTGATTTAAAGTAATTTTTAATTAATTTGTTATTTTAAAAAAATTTGTATTATAATTTAAATTTATAAATAGTTTCAAAATTAATTTTTTTATTTAACCATTAACAGATCAATTATTTCATTTTTGTTAGGTATTTTGTATTTACAACTAATTTATGAGAATTATTCTCTAATTGAAGATATATATGTAGTTGCATTAACGATATCATATTGTAGAAATAGACTTCGTAATTTAAAAAATATTTTGTATTTTAATGGAGTGCATATTTTTATTTTCAAATATTTATTAATTTATAATGTCAATATTGTTTTATATTTTAATAAAAATTGTGAATAAATAAATAAATGAGATACTATTATAAAAAAAAAAATCTTCCAACATTAATAATAATTTGAAATAGTAAAAAAAATTTAAAAATATTATTTTTATTTAAACATATTTATAAATGTCGTATCATAAAAAAACAACCAACGTTTTTCCCAACGTCTCCATAATCACTCTCATTCAAACAAAATATTAATAATCAATCTATCTAATTACCCTACCAAAAACCTCATCCAAACGAGCTACTAACAATTATCAAAATAATCATTCCATAAAATCTCAAACAAACACCCCTTATTATTTTTTGTTATCACCGACGTCTTCTCCATAGAGGTTCTTTTGAAGGCATTACTCGATTTTGGTTGTAGCGGTTAAGAATTCCGTTTTGTTTTGTTTTTTCTTCAATTTTTAGCACTTGTCGAGCGCTTGGGAGACAAATTGTTGCCACGTGGCAAACAAAAAAAGTGTCTCGTTACTGCTTTTCCTTCGTTCGAGCCACTGAAAAGAATGTGCATCCTCTTGGTATAGGTAGTACAAAGCAATTCCTTTAAGCATTTATTAACCATGACTATATCTCTCAATATTCCTCTCATTCAGATGTAGACTCGGTTCATTCATGTACCTTTCCTAACTACGAGCATTACTTGCCCACTAGCTTCCGCTTTGGTTCGTCTTCGAACCCCATCTTACAGGAAGAGGTTTTGCTCTGACCACAAACCAGCACGAGTCCTTTCAAACATGTTTTGTTCTCACTCACATGCATCATAGGAAAATTCGCGCGCTTAATTGTGAAGTTCCTTTGATTGAACCACCTAAAAGAATGTGCGCCTTGTTGGTATATGTAATACAAATAAATTCATTTAAGCATTTCTTAATCATGAGACTTTATCTCCCAAGATTCTTCTCATTCGGATGTGGACTCGGTTCATTCATGTACCTCTCCTAATTGCGCGCGGGCATGACAGTATTGTTGCCACAAAGAATTGCTTTACGCCCATGTTAATTATAGTTCATATGCACTTTGCTACTCCATTACTTTATGGAGTAACACATAGTAAACTTGTTGGATCTCTCCAATATTTCACTTTCACTAAGCCTAACGTTGCATTTGGTATTAATCGGGTAAGTCAGTTTTTCAACATCCCACAACACTTATTTTTCGGCAGTGAAATGCACCTTACAATACTTTTATGGTACCTTAGCATGATATATTGTTTAAAACATGTGTTGGTTATTGAGGCGTTTTATGATGTGTTGACTAGAGGTTGGTAATTCTACTAACCGTCGTTCGACTACATGCTATGTCCTTTATCAAGTCCCATATCATGGTCAACCAAGAAACAATCTATGCACTACTAGAACAAAAAAAAGAAAAAAAAGATGTTCTTCATCCATAAGAAAAGATGTCGGGCATGAATGTGACATATAAGGTATAATATGATTAGCATTATCAGTCATAATACATGAAAATATTAAAGGCAATTCTAATTATATTTACTTTAGATAACTGGAAATTATGTGAGTCATCTTTTATTATAGATGACCAACATCTAGATTTAAAAATTTATATCTAATAATCAAAATAAACGGATATGAGTGCTGGCATGGCAACAGGTCCCCTCCCATGGGTTGGTTATAAAGCAGACCAAACACTGTGAACTGATTACTGTCATTAAACTCATTGCTTCGTGCTTAGCAATGCGTGGGTAAAATAAGCCCCCACACTCGTGCTTGGGTTATCATGTCTAGGTGAAGCTGTACGTACATAATATTTATGAATGTTCTGGGTTGAGTTTAATTCATTACAACATAACATACAAAGTGATTTTAAATAAATTTATAACCTCCAATCTCGGTTGCCCTAATAAGTATAAGAACTACGAAAACTAAATAAAGGATTCATCATTTTATTCTTTATTCTAAAGTAAAGGTAACAAAGGACTAATATTTTTGGAGTTTACTAAACAACTAAGTAGTTGTCGGAACAATTTTTCAATGAGATTATTCGAAATGTTTGTAATTGACTACCAACAAAATAATGAGATGGAAAGTGTTATAAAACAGTGTTTGGG